>CAJQZJ010032031.1:5713234-5734448 GCA_907164525.1 Lophiomys imhausi | reverse complement strand
GGCCCCCCCGCCCCCGGCCCGGCCCCCGCCCCTCCCCGGCCCTCCGCCCCCGGCCCGGCCCGCATTGTGTGCGGCGGGAGGCGGCCCGGCCATTAGCATGCGGGGGGCGGCGCGGCGCGGCGGGCTGCGCGCTCGGGCTCCGGGGGACCCCCGGAGCGGCAGGAGGCGGCCGCCAGGGGGTGCGGGCCTTGGGGGGCCGGGGGCGTCGCGCGAGGAGGAGGGGGCGGGGGTGGGGCGCGCAGACCGTTCCTCGAGGGGACTGGAGGAGATTGTGAAAGGTCATCTTGTCCTTCCCCCAGCCTCCAGGCTGGCTGCCCCTCCCACCCTAGACCCGGACATACCAGGGAAGGAGTTGGCTCTGCCGCTGCTTCTGCCCCAACATGCACAGGATCGGGAAGTTCTTCCTGGGGTTTTATCTCAAAGCCTCTCCCTTACAATTTGTCTCTCTTTTGGGAGAGGAGGAGGGGCGATTATACAGATAGTTAATGTCTGCCGTACAAGAAACATTATTAAAGTTACTCTTCCGCCTTTGCCATTCTTGATAAACACTCCCCGCTGCTGCTTGGCGAATTCTATTTTCCATTCCTTAAGACACTTTAATGGCTCTTCAATGCAGCAGTATTTACTGAGTGCTTACCAAGCACCCGGCGCTGTGCTCAACACTGGGGGGGGAGGAGGGATGCAGACGAGAGGGATGTGATACTTTCTCTGGACGCAGTTATAGCCCAAACAGTAGCTGCACAGTCCTAAGTGGCATACTCAGATTTAGTCAATATTTACTCGATGCTTGTTCACGTATTAAGCGGCATGAGATCTTTCCAGTAATCATCTAATATAAGTTCCCGTTTACAGGTAAGGAAAAGGAGGCTCGAGGTCTCTCCTTCCACTGACCTGCAAATTCAGGGATCCTCATCGCAAGGCCTACATCTCAACCTTGCCGTTAAATGAAGCCAACTTTATTTGTGACTGAAAAGAGGGGAACCAGGCACAAGTAGCTATCTGGTTCCCTTTAAACTATGATTCCCGGTGCCCAGGAAATCATCGTGGATACAGTGCTCCAATGACGATGACTCAGTAGTGAGTAGGGCAGAAGTGGGTAGTGAGGAAAGCCACTTTTCTTCCTTTTTTCCTAGGCCTCAACTCCCAGGTATCTTCTGGCATGGTTTCTCTTATTTTCAATGGTTATAAAGAATAATACCCACCTCCTTACGTGGTGTGTGCTGGCCTAATTCGTATGCATTTTCTCTTCATGCTCAACCCCTTGAGATTGGTATTGTGAATTTCCCTTTACAGATAAGGAAACAATTAAGCAACTTGACTGAGGCCAGCCAGATAGATCAGGGAAACCAGCACAGGTAGTCTCGGCTCAAGATCTCAGTCTCTTTCCTATACTGGATCTGGAACGTATACTTTCAGGCTAGCTGGTCCTCTTAAGTGTGGTAATAAATGTCCCTCACCTTAGCTTCTGAATAAGTGCCATAGTATATAGGCATCGAGCACATCTGTGTGGCCGTTAATGGTGCTCTACTCACCCTGGAATCAACTACCCCTCAGGGCCATATTGTTGTTAGTTCTGTTTATCAGGGAATAAAGTGGAGTTCAAATAGGTAAACTAATGTCACGATGATGCAGCCAACATCACCACCTGGCAAAGTGACAGTACTGAGATTCGAGCCCAGGCTACAGGCCTTCTCAAATGTTTTCTCTCCAAAGCATTGTTGGTATAGTATCCTTTTCAAGACTGAATAAACATTTAGGCACCTAGGTACTGGTCTTCACTGGTTCAGAATCTATGCCCTCTATACTGGGTTTTCCTTCCATTTAACCAATTAGTCAAAGTGCAATTCAGAAAAAAAAAAAATCCTTCAAGAAAGGGCTGGAGATTTGGCTCTGTGGTAGATGCTTGCCTATCGTTCACAAAGCCCTGGGAAGGATCCCCAATGCCGCCTACTCTTAGAAAAAGATGTAAGTAGGAGGAGGAAACTACCCAGAAAAGCCAGGGGAATGCAAACTGGCCTGGAAACAGGGTTCTGGGAGGAGCAATCCAGGCAGTAACACAGTAACACAGAATCTCACTAGGGCAGAACAAGTAATTTGAGGAGGGAGCCAAAGAACAAAGACTGGATGGAAATAAGGAGAGATTGAGGTCTAGGGTGATTTTATCCATAGGGATGAAGTAAGTGAACCCTGAGGAAGATGGGAAGAAATAGGGAGGGGTGGAGGGGAGCCACTGTGATGGAGATGTGGCTTGAAGTAGTGAATAAACATTAAAAAAAAATGGGAAGAAATAGGGCAACAGGAAGTGGAAATACTAAGGCAGGCCTGGGTAGCTTGTGTGGTGAACCGAGGCTCATGTCTTTGTAAAGCCACTCCCTGGATCTTTAGGCCCTTATAGTGACCTCTGCCCCACCACACCTCAGCTCTGACAGACTGTGTGCCAGGAAAAGACTGTCTGCTCTGAGCCACCAGGCCCCTAAGAAGTACTGTGAGCCAGCTGAGTTCCAGCCCATTGGAGTGGCCGCTTCAGACTAGGTAGGGGGAAGTTTCTGGGCCTCAGCTCTGAAGTGGGAGTGGGCAGAGGGGTAAAAAAGAGGTGTTGTGTTGTGTGTTCCCATTTCCTGAAAGGTCCCATAATGAATTTTTCCAATCCAGGAAGCAACGCTCTTATAGTCAAGGAAACAATGGATCAAAGTGCTCATCAGCCAAGGCAGGAGAGACCCAGCCTTCGTCTGGAAAAGCTACAACACTGGGCAAGACACAGGCAAAGTGGACACCTATTGGTGCTGGCGGTGAGGCCAGGGTGCTCTGCTTCAGGTTTTCGTTGACCATACCCAGTTCAATTCTACCCATGTTCATTGAGCAGATACCATGTGCCGGAAACTGGGGTGGGGTGGGTGGGGGGAGAAATGTAGAAATTAACAAAGCAAAACCCTTCATTTCCAAGTAGCTTGCCTTCACCTTTGGGGAAAATGTAAAGGTAAGTATAATATAAAATGAGGCAGAAGGGAAAAAAATGGCATCTAATTTTAAATTTTCACTTTTTTAAACTACCCTAGGATGGCTACTTTCCTCTACCTTGCTTTTATCCCAATTACTGCCATCGAAAACATGAAAGCATTGTGAGGGAAGAGAATCTCTGATAGTCACCTCTAAATACCCCGCTCTGGCCTCCAGGTGAGCCAACTGTGGCTGGCAATAGCCATGATGCCCTTTACTGTCTCAGTTGCGTGCTTGAACTCTGCTTGTCACATGGCCACAGCATTGCCACTGTGGCCTGGAGCCTCGGTAAGACCCACCGAAAGGAAGGCCCTGGGGGTGGGGGGCCTCTATCAAAACTAGAGTTCACATATTAACCTTCTCAACATTTAGGGTCTCCTCACTGGGATTATCACCCTTGAGCTTCGCAGAGCACCTTGCATCTGGAAGGTGAGAACAGAGAACACAGGCCTGTCCTCCCACTTCCCAGTTCACACCACACACAGCAGGAAATAGAATTTTTCCTTTTCTTTTGTTTGTTTCGTGTGTGTGTGTGTGTGTGTGTGTGTGTGTGTGTGTGTGTGTGTGTGTAGTGCTGGAGATTGAACCCAGGGCCACATGCACAATAGGCAAACAGTACTGAGCTACAGCCTTAGATTTTTCCCTCCAGTAAGTACTCAGAATGGTCTTGAACATATCTGTAGCCCAGTCAGGTCTTGAAATTTTGATCCTCCTGCCTCAGCCTCCCACGTGTCAGGGATTACAGGCCTACACCGCTAGTACTGCCTCTGAGTTTTGTTTTCAGCTAGGTTGTAGGTGGAGTTTGAGCTTGGAATGAGGCCCCTAGGCTGGTCAGGGCTGAGCTGGCTCACTGGTAGGTGCGGGCCATGATGATATCCAACACCTTCAACTTGATCTTGGGATTCATTGTGGTGGTGATAGAGATGACGAAGACAGCCTTGGGACCTGCCTCTGCTGAGCCCTCCCAGGTACTGGTGAATGAAGGAGAAATGTGCAGGGGAGAAGAAAGGGCAGAAGAAAACAGGGGCTGTAGCCCCCAAAAGCATCCTCACCCTGCTACCTTGTAGTTGACAGGGTTGCTGGTTCTAGAGCTCAGTGCTGAGATCTTCACCCTAGGGGGAGTGCTGGTCTCAGTATACGCCCTGTTCTTGCTGAGCCAGAGGAAGCCAGGATGCTTCAAGAGGCCAAGTCTGCACTACCAAGAGCTCCAGGAGGTAGGGGGTGCAGGGAGGAAAACATGAAGCAGCTAGCTTCCAGCTAATTTTTCTTCTGGCTATCTTAGTCTGTGCCACTTACGGGCAAATAATGGGGCAGTAGGGAAATGAAGGGTTGAAACTGATTGGCTTTCTTGCACCCCTAATGATGGTTGTGAAGGAATTGGGTATTTAATGACTAGGGCTACACGCATGAGTAAACATTAAGGAGCTGCCGTAATATATTATTGGAATCACTGGAAAAACTGGGAGGGGTCTGCTTCTACCTGGGGTTTCTCCTTCCTGGACCCTAAAACTTGCTCACATCTCTTTTCAGGGCCTCCCTGAGGTGGAGGAGGTTTCTGGTTTGGAGAACGGTCCCGTGGTGGCTAGCACAGGAAATAGAACAGATGAGTGAGTGGGCAAGACAGGTGCCACTGTCTTCCTACGGCCAGGGGGTCATTCTCCAGGCACGTCAGCATCCTGTCTCTCCCTCGGACTATAACTGGACTCCCCCAAGATGTGCACGAAGCCCGGAGGAGTGCCCTCAGACTAGGCCCATTTCTCTTCTCTTCCCCACTAGAGGAAGATAATTTCTGGACTAGTGACCTCCCTCACCTCACTTCTTGTCAAAATGCTTCCTCCCTTGCATTTTTCGCCTTCTTCGTCTCTGCCTCTCCATCCAGCTTCACCTCTGCCTCATCTCACTGTTTTTGTCTGTTCACCTTTCACAATCCCATCCACTCCGAGCCCAGTTTCTGCACCGGCCAACCCAGAGTCCGCGTCTGTTGTGCTCCAGGTCTCCCTTGGATCCGGGTCCTGCCTAACTTGCCAGAGACTACAAATCCCAGGATGCCCCGCCACCCGGCGACCTACTGGAAAATAAAGAGCCTTCCCTCGGCGGCGGGGGCGCTGTGCATCTACTGAGTGACGCGAGGCGCTGGGAGCGGGGCCTAGCCGAGTTTCCTCGGACGCGACCACTGGCCCCGCGTGCGGGGAGGAGCCCGGGAGGGCCGTGGCGCACAAGGGGCGCCAGCACCGCTGCCGGGCATCCGCAGCCGGCTGTGGGTCTCTAGCCCTCCCGCCTGCAGCTGCGGGTACTAGCAAAGGCTGGGGGCCGGCGGCTGCCGCAGCCGCGCTTCCCCAGGTGCTGCCGCCGCGCCCCTCGCGCGGGTGCCCAGGTTCAAAGTCCTGAGACTTGGAGCGCGCGCGAGAAGGGGGCTGGAGATGATGAGTCAGAGGCGCCGGCCCTCCTCGCCCCCTCCCCCCCGAGCCGGGCGCTGGAGAGGACCGGCGGGGGGTACCGACCTAAGACTTTCCCGCCTCTAGCGAGCACGCTGGTGGACCGAGCCCGCGTGGCCGCCACCTTTTCCAAGGCGGGAGCGGGACTGCGCAGGCTCAGTCTCTCGGCCGCCCCCGGCGGGCCTTTGATCCCTGCAGCGGTACGGTCGCTGAAGCTCTGGTTGCACTGAGCCCACACCACTTCTGACCTCTGCAAGTGTACAAAGATGACAGGCTCGGGTGGTTTGGGGGAAAGCCCAGGAGAACGGTGGATCCCAAGAACACCAGGGGGCAGCTTAGTGGCTGCTGAAAAGTAGAAATTGACTAGGCCTAAGAGAACTCACCCCAAATTCACATAGTGCTCGGGATGGGTGTTCGCCTCACATCATTTTTGTTCCCACTTGAGAAGGCTTCTTTCCCTAGAGAATGCTGCTTCTCCGGGCTCAGACAAGCCCAGGTACCAGTGAGGCTAGAGCGCAGCCTGGCTGGCTTGCCTTGACATTGCAGTGGCGCCAGCTGCAGATCCTTTCTGTTTGTGACACCTTGGGAGTGGTAATAGTCACCCTATGACAAAGTTACGTGTGAGTATTAGTGGGTGGAGACAGTTCTAGGATCAGGCTCTGGAATGGAGAGAACGCAATCTGGGCCTCCTCCATTTCTTCTCTCCCCCAATCAAACTGCAGGCATAGTGAAGGGCTCGTGTGTGAAGGGCTCTTAGAAAAGAATATTTTTCTTCAAAGTCAGGAGGCAGTGTCCAAAGAAACTAGAGGGGCAAACCAGGAATTCGCTGTCTTCCAGCTTTTACTGTTGTGATCAGAAACCTGGACCTTGCATTCTCAGCGACCATGCAAATGGGTTTCTTAACGATGCTGAATGCTCAGGGCTAAAACCTTTATTTCTCATTACTGCGTATCCAAAGCAACGGGTAAGGGGGCTTTGCTCATTGTGACCTATTAACATCCCTAAGATGCTGTGGCTCCCTTTTTTCTTTTCTTAAAAACAGGATCTCAGTATGTACCTTTGGCTGCCTGGAACTTGCCGAGTAGTCCGGCCTTGAACTTTTTTTTTTGATCCTCATGCTTGTGAGTGCTGGAATTAAAGGCATGTGCCACCATGCCTGACGGGGCCTTACTGACTTTAGTGTGTCACCATGAAGTTTGCTTCCCCCAAACAATTGAAATAAGCATGAAGTTCGTGAATTCTGCAGTGTTCTTCCCCAAATGGATGCATGGATGCATGTTAACTTCCATCACAATTCATTAGTCAATTTTTTTAACTTTTTTTTAGTTTTTTCGAGACAGGGTTTCTCTCTGTAACAGCTCTGGCTGTCCTGGACTCGCTTTGTAGACCAGGCTGGCCTCGAACTCACAGTGATCCCATGCCTCTGCCTCCCAAGTGCTGGGATTAAAGATGTGCGCCACCACGCCTGGCTCATTAGTCAATTTTTAATTACTTATTTTTATTTATGTACATTGGTGTTTTGACTGAATGTATGTCTGTGTGAGGGTATCAGATCCTCTGGAACAGGAGTTATAGACAGTTGTGAGCTGCCATGTGGGTGGTGGGAATTGAACCCCAGTCCTCTGGAAGAGCAAGCAGCCACTGTTCTTAAGCACTGAGCCATCTCTCCAGCCCTTCATTGGTCAAATTAAGTTATAAAGCTGCACTCAGTTTCATGGGAAAGGTAATGTGGAAGATGAGGGGAAGCAGAAATAATTTAAGGAAAAAGTTAGGAATTCGTGGTGAATCTTGAATCACTCAGTAGTTGGAATGCGTCTATGAGTGGTTTTGCCCATTTCTACTTGTTTAGTTCAGTGAATTTCCATGTGAAATTCTTTTTTTTTTTAACACTTATTTATTTATTTATTTATTATGTATACAGTATTTGCTCTACATATATGCCCGGGCAGATCTCATTGTAGAGGGCTGTGAGCCACCATGTGGTTGCTGGGAATTGAACTCAGGACCTTGGGAAGAACAGCCAGTGCTCTTAACCTCTGAGCCACCTCTCCAGCCCCATGTGAAATTCTTAGCTGGAGAAATAACAAGACTGGGCGTCAGGAAACCTAGATTCTGGTTGTGCTGCTTGGGCATGTAAAATCTGCACTATACTTCTTCATTCACATAGCCAGCCATTACATCCTATTCATCCTGCTTATCTTACTGAATCATAAGGCTAAAATAGAGTCACACAAGGAAAGTACTTTAAAACGATGAGGCACTTGAGAGCTCAAAAACAAGCTATCTAACAAGGCAGATAATGGCGGAAGTGCGTGAAGTAGACAGGGTGTGAGCTGACAGGACTGGTGGGAAGGCAGGCAGCTGTGCACACTATAGGTGTGAATGGGTGTCTATACTCAATTCCAACTACTGCCGCATGTGGCTATGGATCTGGTAGTGCCATGGTTTCCATTTTTGAGTAGAAGTCAGAAATTTAAAATACTGATTTTAAAATATTAATAATGAAATATTTAATTCAAGGGTCAGATTCAGCCTGTAGTTCTGTAGTTTTAAATGTCAGTTTCTGCATTATGCAGATATATTGCACAAATTTGGGTTGAATCCCAGTGCTCAGGACACAGAGGCAGGAGGGTCTCTGAGTTTGAGGCCAGCCTGTTCTACAGAGATAGTTCTAGGACAGCCAGGGCTACACAGGAAAACCCTATCTTGAAAAACCAAAAAGTAACAATTAGAAGAATTGTGGGGCTGGAGAGATGGCTCAGCCGTTAAGAGCACTGACTGCTCTTCCAGAGGTCCTGAGTTCAATTCCCAGCAACCACATGGTGGCTCCCAACCATCCATAATGAAATCTGGTGCCCTCCTCTGGACTGCAAGCATACCTGCAGATAGAACATTGTATACATAATAAGTAAGTAAATCTTTTTAAAATAATAATAATAATTCTGGTTTGGGGGTGTACAATATGGCTTCTGTAGCTCTTGTGAAATACAACTGTGTTGGAGGTGTTAAATATGAAGTTACACCTCTAGACATTGCTTTTTTCTTCAAGACAGGGTTTCTCTGTGTAGCCCTGGCTGTCCTGGACTCACTTTCTAGACCAGGCTGGCCTTGAACTCACAAAGATCCGCCTGCCTCTATCTCCCGGAGTGCTGGGATGAAAGGCTTGCACCACCATGCCTGGCCAGAAGAGAGACTTTTGATGGTCAACTGGGGGTGGGGGTGGTAAAGAACTGTGGAGTGGCAGGTGCATTAGCATATAAATGAGGAGATTGCTCCAAATGCTCCTCTTCCGGTCAGGTCCGGCCATTAGCTTGCTATAAGCCAAATCTGAGTCTTCTCGGTTTCGCTTGACTCCCCCTACATACTGGATGGCTAGAACCCCTGGCCGCTCTGGAACAACTTTCCGCATTGCTCCTGGTGACTGACCACTCTGACTCATTCTGCCCCAATCTGGCAGCCTCTATGGAGGTCACCCATTTTATTTGAATTACAACTTAACAAAAAGAGATTGTGACAAGGCTCCTGCTGACGTCAGTTTTAGAGGTCATGACCCCCGCATTCTCTTGGTTTTACCCATTGAAGAGACAGTTCCCATTGGGTGGCTTCCTATGCAGCTTAAGCCCGTGAGAGTTGGGGCGGGGGAAACCCATACTGATGAATGTTATTCTCGTTTCTTTGTAATTCAGTCGTTTATTCTGACTTTGAACATATTGAATACAACTGACAATACTTGCCAAGTGAATTCTTTTCCGTTTCTCGACCTGTTTTTTTGGCTCCGGTTTTAAGTCTCAGGCCATGTCCTCTGGTGCCACCTCGTGGCCTCTTATTGCCTGGGTTGAGGTCTCACAACATGTCTTCCTTCTAGAAATAGCACAAGAAAGTGGCTCAGTTGGGACCAAAGAATCTCCTCTCCACTTTGAGAACCCTCCCCGCCTGCACCCCTGCACTCATCACTGGGCATCGGGGAAACCTGGACGGTACAAGAGGAGCTAGACCCCATTGGGCCTCCAGTCTCTTTACAGTATATTCCTGGCCAGAAGACACCAGGTCAGGAAACTCAAGTGCCCAGCAGCAATGGGAGGTGGACCTGTCTTTTTTTTTTTTTTTTTTTTTTTTTGTCCTAATTAATGCTCCTAGAACTGGAATCCTCCTCATCTTAGTGAGAGTACCGAGAGTACCGTGTGGTGTCTCATGCCATTTTCTTGTCTAGGCCTGCCTTATTGTCTGTCGCTCTGTACCCAAGTCTTCTATCTGAGCTGGCCTGACTGCAGATTCCACATCCAGTTGGTGTACTGAGCAGGGTGGCACAGTTACGGACCCATAGTGCCAGTTAACACGAAGGGATATGCAAACAAGTGATTAAGGTCTATTGCCAGAGACTGGATGGCTGCCCTAATCTGGACTCGTGGACAACTGTGCAGTGACTCGGGTTCTGAAAGGGGAAAGCATTTTCAGCTGGTGCTATTTTTGTTTTCATTATAAGGGTATTCATATAACATATTTGGTTTAAAAACCATATATGTTTCTGTATGGTTTTTATATGGGGTTGTAGCTAGACTCAGCGACTAAGAACGTTCATTGCTCTTTAAGAGGACCTGGGTTCAGATGCATACACACACATGGTGGCTTACAACTGCCTATAACTTTGGTTTCAGGGGAGCTCTCTTCTGTTTTCTGCAGGCACTTCATGCACATGGTACATACATGCTCTGACAGGCTCATGCACATAAATGAAAAGTTAAAAAAACAAAAACAAAAGTCTTAGAACTGTCCCCTGTTGGCTCCTCTTACTGCCCATCCCTTATAACACCCAACCTCAGCCTTATTCTAAAAGCTGAGTGTGGCAGCATAGGCCTGAAATCCCACCACTCAGGAGCCTAAGATAGGAGGATCTTAAGTTCAAACCCAGGCTGGGCTGTATAAACAGAAGGAGGGTGTACACAGGTGTCTGTTTTAACCTATTTGCTTCTTATAATTGCTAGTGTATTTTTCTGGGCCTCAGGCAAGGATCACCCATAGCTGGAGATAATTTATTCCCAACCTTTTGTTTGTTGTCCCACTATTTAATAACATAGGGCTGGGCAGTGATAGCCCATGCCTTTAATCCCAGCACTCGGAAGGCAGAGGCAGACCTATCTCTAAGTTTGGACTTTCAAGTTCCAGAACAGCCAGGGCTCTACAGAGAAACTGTCACAAAACAACAAAACAAAATTTAAAACATTTTAAAAATGATAATAGCTGGGGCATGGTGGCACACACCTTTGATCCCAGCACTCAGAGGCAGGTGAATCTCTGTGAGTTCAAGGCCAGCCTAGTCTTCAAAGCAGGTTCCAGGACAGCCAAGGCTCTTGCACAGAGAAACCCTGTCTCAAAAATAAATAAATAAAACTAATAATTTAAAACGCATTAAAAATAATACACCTGGTAGATGGGTATCATCTGCTGTTCTTTTGTTTTCATTCTTTCCCTATTCCATCCTCCACCTCACTTCTGTACGTCATTAATAAAGTTTGTTGTTTTTTTTTTTTTTGGTTTTTTGAGACAGGGTTTCTGTGTTAACAGCCTTGGCTGTCCTGGACTTGCTTTGTAGACCAGGCTGGCCTTGAACTCACAGTGATCCGACTGCCTCTGCCTCCCAAGTGCTAGGATTAAAGGCGTGCGCCACCACGCCTGGCAGTTTGTTGATTCTTATATCAAGGTATAATTTGTTTTACGGCTTCATAACTATGTCCCCCTTTTGTGTACAATGTAATGTGCCTACTTCTAAGCTTCAGTAGGAACACTAAGCATGGTGACGTAAGAGAACAAGTTTTACCTTTATAAATCTCAAGTTATAACGAAGAGAAACTGTCCTTTGTAAACCTAAGATGTTAAACGACCACCAATCGTTACTTACCAGAGAAAGGCTGATTTTTTTTTTAAAGATTTATTTATTATGTATACAGTGTTCTGTCTGCAGGTATATCTGCAGGCCAGAAGAGGGCACCAGATTTCATTATGGATGGTTGTGAGCCACCATGTGGTTGCTGGGAATTGAATTCATGACCTCTGGAAGAGCAGCCAGTGCTCTTAACCACTGATCCATCTCTCCAGCACCCAAGAAAGGCTGATTTTAAATAAAAAAGGGAAGACACTGAACCAATTTTCAAAGAGAAGCTGCTTTGAAACTGGGCTTGTGACACATGGCTGTGCGTTTGTACAATGCCCTTTCTCGTGCATTGACATGTTGTTAAACTAAATATTCACGACCACTGGCTGAACTGGATAGCTTTTTGTTTCTCTCTCAGCATTCAAGTTCTGTTGGTTTCTCAGTAGGATTTGTTTGTTTGTTTTGTTTTGTTTTTAAGAAAGAGTATCATTGCCAGGCATGGTGGCACATGCCTTTTTTTCTCCCCCTCAAGACATGGTTTTTCTGTGTATCTCTGGCTTTCCTGGACTCACTCTGTAGACCAGGCTGGCCTTGAACTCACAGAGATCTGCCTGCCTCTGCCTCCCATGTACTGGGACTAAAGGTGTGCGCCACCACAAAAAACCTTAAATTTTTTTTTGAGGGGGGGGGGCTGGAGAAATGGCTCAGTGGTGAAGAGCATGTAATTCTCTTCCAGAGGGCCCACATTCAGTTCCCAGCACCCACATAGGAGCTCACAACTGCCTGTAACTCCAGCTCTGGGGGATCTACCAGTCTCTTGTGGCTTCTGTAGGCTCCTGCACTCACTCTTGTGTAGACACACAAATGGACACATAATTAAAAATAAAGATATCTTAAAATTATTTTTATATATGCCAAATACCTCTCTACCTTATTCCCATCCCTTTTGGATGAGCCCAATGATGATGAAGAGAGCGAAGGCTCAGCCACAGGCCGAGCGAGGTAGGGTCAGGACTGTTTGTTGCATAGATTAGTGAGATGTTAAAGCAAAATGCTGGTGGGAAGTCAAATTATGTCAAAATAGCTGACTCAAACATTCTCACTTTGCATATATGTTTACTTCCAAGTCGCACTCAAGCTGTTGTATCCAGTCCTAGGCAGTTAGCAGTTGCTGTTTCTATCCTTCAAGATCCCATCTGCTCAGTCTTCATCCACTTTGGGACGCTCCCTTGGCCTCTCATACCACCAAGGTTATGTTACTCAAGTGTCCTTAGTGTTCATACACAGTTCTAAACTTACATTTTTATTAAAATTACCCATTATGCACTGACAGGAAGAACTATTTGTTTATTTTTAGACAGGAACTCAGCCTGTGTGCCTCAGGCTGGCTTGAACGTGCTGTGTTTACCTTTTATTTTATTTTTGTCTTTACCTAGTTTGGGTTTTATGAGACTGGGTTTCTCTGTGGAGCCCTGGCTCTGCTGGAATTCTCTCTGTAGACCAGGCTGGCCTCACACTCAGAGATCCGCCTGCCTCTGCCTCCCGAGTGCTGGGGCTAAAGGCGTGAGCTGCCACGCTCCTTTAATTTACCAGTTCAAGGTCAGAAGGCTGGAGAGATGGTGCGGTGACTCACAGCACTTGATGCTCTTCCAGAGGACTTAGGTCTCATTCCCAGCACCCACATGGCCGGTTTGTGCAGGCCAAATATTCTTGTTATGTCTGCTCTTCTGCTGGAGAGTGCACAACTTACCAGGGGTATGTGCTTAGAGAAAACTGCCCCTTCTCCTCCCAGCAGCGAATAATTGCTAATAGCACCATGGCTAGGGGTGGCATTGTGTGTCCAACTACCCCTCTTCATACTGGGATTTTTTTTCCCCATTGGCCTTGCACAGGTTTTGTACATACTGTTGAAACCATTGTGTATTTCTATGCGTAGCTGCCCTGTTGTATTTAGAAGATAATGTTTCCTTGTAGTTATACACAAACTCTGGCTCTTACGCTATTTTTGTCCCCTCTTCCGCAATGACCCCTGAGCCTTGGGAGGAGAGAGGGGGGTATATGTGTTCCATTTAGGGCTGAGGATTCGTTAGTCTCGTGTTCTCTGCACCTTGGCTACCTGTGTGTCTCTGTGTTAGTCACTGTATACTGCAAATGGAAGCTTCTCAGATGAGAGGTGCACTCATCTATGGATACAATGATAAGTCATCAGGAGTCAGCTTAATACTTTGTCCATTTGCCACTATGAGAATAGTAGGTTCTCACCTAAAGCATATGATCTGTCTAGCCATGTGTTCTTTGAAGGCGTACTTTTAAACTATTTATTTTATTATTTATTAATATCTCCATCCACCTTCCAACCACCTACCTGAAGTACAGGAGAAAGGATATTAATAGAGACAGAGGATATAGACCTATTTAGTAATAGATCTTTGGGGCAATTCAGGATTTCAGCAGACCATACAGCACACCCTGGAACAGGTATCAGCAGCAATGGGAACACAGCAATCACCAGCAGCAGGCCCAGCTCCACTATCAGCAGCAATGGTAATGGCAGTTGCCGCACACCCCACCTTGGGGCCATGGTCTTCAACCCATCCTGGACCATGATGGGCAGCAAACCTTGGCAGCAGAAAGGTTTTACAAAGTATTGTCTGCACTATTTTGAAGCGAAGCATTGATGAGAAGCAATACCAAGCAAAAGCCTCTCCACATTTCCAGGGCCTCCATTTATACCCCCTCAAAATCTGCACAAGGACACTTTCCAGTTGGCCAGCCTCACGCCCTCTGCCCGAGGTTCCTTCTGTTGACCAAGATCGCATGCTCTCCAAGGAGTCTATCCATCAAAGGATGTAAGCATGTTCCCCACACATGACAGTTTCCAGCTAGTGAAACATCACGTGTTCTACCATCAGGATGTTTTTCATGCCTCTCTCATAAGTCTGTTTTTCAGCGGTGGACAAAGCACCCCCGCATCCCATTCTTGAGAACAAAACAAAAAACACATTCATTTAACACAATTGTGATTCTAAAGAAATCAAATTTTCCACTACAGTTCTTGGCCCTGATAGTGGTACAAGGTTGGGTTTCATCTTACGGAGTGGGACTTAAATCTGATCAGAAAGTGGATGGTTACTTTCCCGATGATATTGCCACTATTACACCAGTGGGCATGTTTTGCCAGGGCAGCCATTGTTGTGTAGGGTTCACATCTGGATATGACTGACAATTACTTTTTTTCTCCAGTAGTATGACAGCACCTTCTAGCACTATAAAAGCTAAGCAGTAGGAATAAAGTTTCCAGGTTAGTGCCAATTCTTTTTTTTTTTTTTTGTGAGCTGAATATTTTTTTTAATAAGTATTTTTTTTTCAAGTTACATCTCAGTCGCAAACCCTTCCCTATTCCCCCTTCTTGTCCCACCCTTCCACCCTGTTCCCCCCCAACAGCTTCTCTTTTCATTCCAACAAAAGGTTCTTTCTCTTATAACAGTAAATTCTATACAAAACAGCAGAATTAAATATGCCACATTTATGAGAGTTAAATGGCCCGGTGTACCTTCCCAATGTCCAGTTCATACATATTTGTCCCCTGACTTTAACCTTCTACCTTCTAACCATCTCCATGAGTTTAAAGTTCTATAACTGACTTAGTTTTCATACTAACTTGCATCACTATTATAACCATCTTCTTAGATCTAGAACGCCCTCTTGATTCCTAAACAACTCAAAATTTAGCTATGAGACTCAAGCTGTCTATTCTTCAACCACCTCAGAGAGCTGAGAAGGATAAATATATCTGATTGTATAGGAAGTGCAGGGCCTGCAGCTTCCAATACTAAGAAATGACAAACCAGTGACTACCTGGACAGTTCCCATTTTCTCTCCATACATTCCAGCATCAGTCTTCAGCCTTTTGGTCCTGTTTCTCTGACAGACATTTATTGTAGAGCAGGGATTGTGAAGGACTAACCTACCCTGTCTTGGCAGAGCTAGGCTGTCGACTTCCCTGCTACCAAGTTTTGTCCTTTTTGGAGAGCAGTCTGTCTGCAGTTGAAGCAAGGAGTTTTCACATGTCAAGAGATAGGCTTACCACTAATTCAACCATCTCACATTGGAGATTCTTCGATGCTTTTCTTCTACTTGGAGTAGAATAGGGGGTGCTGTCAGGAGCTGATATGTCACGATATAAAAAAAAATCTTAATTTAAGACCACATCTTTGAATGCCATATTCTGCAGATCTCTTGGGGTTTTTGAAGATGCCCTATCTATCTCTTGTATTTAGATAAGCAAATGTTGCTTGTCTCTTAACAACTTGATTACTGAGTAGCTTAGAGAATATGTGATAGACTGTCTTAGTAGCTAACAAGGTGACATGCATGCATGACTAGGAGTTTGTTTTTCTTAACTATCCTAAACAGTTTAAGACGGTTGGTATCAAGGGGCCAGAACTTCACATTTCATTTTTAAGTATCTCTAAGTACGATACCATTAGGAAGCGTTACCTTAAATTTTGCATCAATATACAAAGATCTATTCAAATGTGGCTAAATATACTCTTAATTTTGTATCAATATACAAAGATCAATGCCTATGCGGCCCAATACAATCTTAATATTGCGTCCATATACAAGGGTCAATACCATTGTGGCCAACTATAATCTTAGTTTTGTATCAATATACAAATATCAATACTGACGTAGACCAATACAATCTTATTTTTGCACAATAAACAATGGTCAATACCACTTTAGCCAAATATACTATTAATTTTGTATCAATATACAAGGGTATAAGGGCATATTCAATAATGTGACCTTTCTTCTTGATCCTTCCTGTGCTGTGTCTCGATTTTTCTCTCGTCCGTGCATTCCTACATAGGAGATAAAGAAGGATACAGAAAAGGGAAAGAAGGAATACCCTGGGTCTAACCTCCAAAACCCATTAAACAGGACCATTTAACAACTTGTAATCTCTTCCCCTAAATAACAGAGTTTTCAGTTATCCTTCAAATAACCGAAAAAGGGGGGGTCGGAGAAACACCCTCCCCACCCTCTGGGTATGGGACGTCGCTCTCTTAAAATGACTTCCTGCTGATTTGGGTCGTAGTAAACCTGTTTGGGGCCCAAACCAAAATGGAAAAATGGTTAAAAATGTTTATACAATCCTTTTATGTTCAGTCCTTCTGTTCTCAGCTGTTTAGATGACCTAAGGAATTTGTAGGCAGAAGCTGAACTTCCAGGCTTTACTGAGGTTCTGGCTGGGGCATTGTGTAGGGCTGAACGGTCTTAGCGATATTGAGTTGTTGTGGTTGTAGGCTTTTGATGGAGACATCTATTGAGGGAGTCTGTCAGGCTGAATCATCTGGGTCACTCGTCTTTGGTGTCTGATTCTGATTTCTGCTGAGGTTTCCGTTGTCCAGTTGTCCCTGGGTTCCTTGAATGGATGCTTTGATTCTCCTGGAATGATAAGAACAGAGCCCTGCCCTATTCCTCACTCAGGGACAATCACCCTTAGTGCCAATTCTTGATGATAAGAACCCCGGTATGTGGTGTCTCCAGCAATAGGGTCTTACTGTTATGTTTTGGAAGATAACCGAGAGCAATGGCAATACTGTGTGTATGAGTGTTTTGCTTGTGTGTGTAGAAGTGTACCATGCTTGCCCAAAGAGGCCAGAAGAGGGTATCAGAGTCCCCGGAACAAGTTACAGTGGCTTGTGAGCCTTCGTGGGGTAGCCACACTTCAGTGGTAGCCACTGAGCAGCCTCTTCAGCCTCTTTACCTTTGCTTTGGCTTCCGCTGTGTGAGGACACAGTGCTGATCCTCCCCGGAGGACACACCAAAAAGATGTCATTTTGGAAGCAGAGTGCACACGCTCACCACACATTGAGCCTTCCAGTTGGTTGATCTTGGATCCTCCGGCTTCCAGAACAATGAAAAATAAATCTCTGTTATTTATCAATTATTCAGCAGTGGGTATTTTATTGTAGCAAAACAGACTCAGATACAACCTTAGAAGATACAAAGTTTAGAAGATTTTTGTTTCAGGCATGGTGATGCACGCCTTTAATCCCAGAGTTGGAGGCAGAGGCAGGTGGATCTCTGTGAGTTTGAGGCCAGCCTGGTCTACAGAGTGAGTTCTTGGACAGCCAGGAAGGCATAGAGAGAGCCTGTCTCAGCAAAACAAACAAATAAAAACTCTTGTGTAGAATTCTAACTGTTATCAAGTACTCGCCTAAACACTGGTGTTAGTGACACCACTGGGAAAAAGAATATTCAAGCTGAAGCCGGTTGCATCAGAACCAAAAGCTTCACTGGAAAGGGTGTTAGCCACTCTCAATTTCTGTAAACACTAACTCAAGATTTACCTTGTTCTCAATGGTTATTCTAAAACAAATGAATCAAATAAAGCAGCCCTCTAACAGTATCTTAGCTGTAATAAAAAGCATCCTGACCAAAAACAACTTGGGGAATAAGGGTTTGTTTCCTTCTTAAAAATCTCAATCACAGCCGGGCGGTGGTGGCGCACGCCTTTAATCCCAGCACTTGGGAGGTAGAGGCAGGCGGATCTTTGCGAGTTCGAGGCCAGCCTGGTCTACAAATTGAGTCCAGGACAGCCAGGGCTATACAGAGAAACCCTGTCTCGAAAAGCCAAAAAAAAAAAAAAAAAAAAAATCTCAATCACAGTCCATTGTGAAAGGAAGTCAGGGCAGGAACCTGGAGGCAGGAACCTAAGCAGAGATCATGGAAGAATAGCGCCTACTGGCTTGCTCCCTACGCTTTCCTCAGCCTGCTTTCTCATAGTACCCAGGACCACCTTTCTAGGGGTGGCACTGTCCACAGTGAGCCAGACCCTCCCACATAGTTATTAATCAGGACAATGTCCCCAGATTTGCCTATGGACTTGATCGTATTGAGGCATTTTCTCAGTTGAGGTTCCCTCCTCTCAAATGACGGTTTAGCTTGCATCAAGTTGACCAAAACCAAACAACAGAAATCAAAGAAAGAAACAACAACAAACTATCCAGCACAAACTAGAAGGGCAATAATATAAGACTTGGTTTCATATATATATATATATATATATATATATATATATATATATATATATATGACTTGGTTCAAACTGAGTGGTGGCCCATACCTTCAATCCCAGCACTCGGGAGGCAGAAGCAGACAGATCTCTGTGAGTTCAAGGCCAACCTGATCTACAGATCCAGTTCCAGAACAGCCAGGGCTATATAGAGAGAAACCCTGTCTCAAAACAAAACAAAACAAATGTTTAAGTGAAAAAAATCAAAACCACAAGATATAACAGGTATTTATAAAATACATAATGTGGGAGCAGATGAGGGCTTTCTAAGGATAGCAGTGATCTTCAAAACTGATACTGAAGACCAACAAATGAAGGACTGCAAGATTCTACACTAAAATTTTCTTGCTGGCACAGGCTGTATGTAGTTCAGGCTCTGGGAAGGCTGACATAAGAGGCTCTTGAGTTCATGACCAGCCTGGCCACTTCTCAAAAATAAGCAAACAAATAAATAAAGTTTTCATTTGATTTCCTGCACCAAAAGAATTAAATTTCACAAAGATGAAATGCAAATAAAAAATTCAGTAAGGCCAACAGTGGTGGCACATACCTGCAATTCTAGCATTTGTGAGGCAGAGGCAGGAGAATCAACATGAACTGAAGGTCAACCTGGTCAATACAATTTACAAGCCAGCCAACACTACATAATAAAGACATAAAAAAAAGACAAAGCCAGGCGTGGTGGTGCACACCAAGGCAGGCGGATCCCTGAGTTCAAGGCCAGCCCGGTCTACAAAGGGAGTCCAGGACAGCCAAGGATACATAGAGAAACCCTGTGTCAAGGATACATAGAGAAACCGGGTGTCGACAAACCTTAAAGAAAAAAAAAAGACAGCAACAAAACAAACAAAAAACCCTACCTCAACCTCAATCTCAAGTGATTATGACTCATGCAGAGAATTTGAAGCAGGATGGCAAAGATAGCTAATCTTTATTTGTGTTGTTTGTTTTTTTTTTTCAAGACAAGGTTTCTCTGTGTAACAGAGTCCTGGCTGTTCTGACTCCCTTCGTGGGCCAGAGTGGCCTAGAAATCACAGAGATCCGCCTGCCTCTGCCTCCTCAGCACTGGGCTTAAAGTTGTGTGCCACTACGCCCGGCTTGAAGAGAGCTAATCTTAATATTGATGAAAATAGGAACACTGGGGAAAAAGCAAATGGAACTGGAGATGGTTCAGGAGTTATGATTACTCCTTCTTTCAGACAACCTGGATTTAATACCCAGCACCCACGTGGGGACTCACAGCCTTTCATAACTCCAATTCAAGGGAATCCAATGTCCTCTGCAGGTCTCTGATGGCACCAGGAACTCACATGGTGCACATACATGCAGGCAAGACACTCATATACATAAAATACATTTTAAAAATTTAAAGGAATAACTAATTTATCAAAAAATTAAAAATTTAAATGCCTAATAATCTATGAAAGTTTATTTATATCCATAGTATTGAGTGTTAAGTTTCAAGCCCAGAACAAATGGCTGAGGTGCCTATTTTACATATCAAAACAAATGTGGCCTCCAGGTTCTCCCAGCAACCCTCAGCCCCTACCTGTTACAGGTTAAAGATGGCATAACCCACCTCCTATCCTGAACTCTCCAGTCCAGGGGCTGGGCTGCCCTTCCCCAGGAGGCTCTTCCCTATATAATCCAGGCGTTTTGATTATCCACCCCTTTTGTACCTTTGGCCTCCTGGTTGCTGCAACTGGTTCCCCTCTCTGCCCTCTCCCTTTCATTCCCCCATCCCTACATGGCTCAGGGTCCTGACCACTCTGGACTCTTTTAGATGTGTCTGCCTCTGCCTGTGCTCTCCCCCTTATCTATAATAAACTTCCCCTCCACCACACCTAGGAGCAAGTCATGTCCTTTCCTTCTTATTTCTTTTTTTTTTTCTTATTCATTGAGTAAGTGCAATCTAAAACAATTAAGATGCCATTTTATACTAGTCAGGTTATTAAGCTTATAAACACATAAAACTCATTGTTGATGAGTACTTAAGAAAATGGGTTGGATTTTTTTGTTTGTTTGTTTTGTTTTGTTTTTTGTTTTTCAAGACAGAATTTCTCTGTGTAGCTCTGGCTATCCTGAAACCCTCTCTGTAGACCAGGCTGGCATTAAACTCATGGAAATCCACCTGCCTCTGCCTCCTGAGTGCTGGGATTAAAGACATGTGTCAACACTGTTTGGCTTTTAAAAATTTATTTTTAATTTTTATTTTTTGATACTTCTAGCAAGACAACAAGTGGGTGCATATATAATAAAAATAATTTAATAATGTATGTCTACAGTTTAAGAAATGTATTCTAGCCAGGCATGGTGGCGCATGCCTTTAATCCCAGCACTTGGGAGGCAGAGGCAGTTGGATCACTGTGAGTTTGAGGCCAGCCTGATCTACAAAGCAAGTCCAGGACAGCCAGAGCTGTTACACAGAGAAACCCTGTCTCAAAAAAAAAAAAAGAAAGAAAAAGAAAGAAATGTATTCTGAGCCAAGCATGGTGAAGCATGCCTTTGATCTCAGCACTTGGGAGGCAGAGGCAGGAGAATCTCTGTGAATTTCAGGCCAGCCTAGTCTATAAAGAGAGTTCCAGGACAGCCAGGACTACATGGAAAAACCCTGTCTCAAAAAGACAACAACAACAAAAAGAAGAAGGAAGAGGAGCGGGGGAGAGGGAGGTAGAGGAAGAAGAAGAAAGAGGAGGAGGAGGAGGAGAAGGAAGGAAGGAAGGAAGGAAGGAAGGAAGGAAGGAAGGAAGGAAGGAAGGAAGGAAGGAGAAAGAAAGAAAGAAAGAAAGAAAGAAAGAAAGAAAGAAAGAAAGAAAGAAAGAAAGA
>CAJQZJ010032031.1:5674560-5713224 GCA_907164525.1 Lophiomys imhausi | reverse complement strand
AGAAAGAAAGAAAGAAAGAAAGAAAGAAAGAAAGAAAGAAAGAAAGAGAAAAGAATGTATTCTGAGCTGGGCATGGTGGCGGCGCACGCCTTTAATCCCAGCACTTGGGAGGCAGAGGCAGGTGGATCTCTGTGAGTTCGAGGCCAGCCTGGTCTACAAAGCAAGTTCAGGCCAGCCAGAGCTGTTACACAGAGAAACCCTGTCTCAAAAAACCAAAAAAAAAAAAAAAAAGAATGTATTCTGCTCTAGGCAGGGAAGTACAAACCTATAATCTAGCATTAGAGAGGCTGAAACAAGAGTTTGAGGCCAGTCTGGGTTACATAGTGAATTATGGGGCAGACTTAGCTACATAGCAAAACCTTGTTTCAAAAACAAAACCCAGGTCTTGAGGAGATGGCTCCGCTGATAAAGTGCTTGCCACACAGGCATAAGGACTTGAGTTCAGATCCCCACCACCACATGAAAGAGCAGGTGTGGGTCACAGGCCTTTAATCCCAGTGCTGGAATCCCTGAGACATCCTAACTAGCCAGCATAGCCAAACTGGTGAGCTCCAGTTCCAGTGAGAGAACCTGTCTGAGAAAATGAGGTCGGGGAAACTGCAGAAACACACTTGATGCACCTCTGGCCTCCATACTCACACATACACATGTGCACATACACACTAGAACACACATACACACAGCACACACATCACCCATTATCATACCTAGCAATTCTGCTTTTTAGAATTTTTGTTTCAGAAAGTCTTGAACCTACACATGGAGTAACTTACGAAAAGTATAACATTAATTTTTGAAGTTACAGAAGTGTAAGATAAATATCTGGCAGCCAAGAAATTTGTTTATTTTGGTTTTTCAAGACAGGATTTCTCTGTGAAATAGCCTTAGCTGCCCCAGAACTCACTGTAGAGAACAGACTGGCATCAGACTCACAGAGACCTTCCTGGCTCTGCTTCCTGAGGGCTAGAATTAAAGGTGTACACCACCACCGCCCAACTTGGTTTTTTTGTTATTGTTGTTTTGGTTTGGTTTGGTTTTGCTTTTAAGCAATTTATTTTTAAACTCTTATAAACCTAGAAAATAAAACATTATACTGGGATGAAAATAATAGAGTAAGATGTGTATTTTTATGTTAAAGGAGGAGAGGCAGCTAGCAGATGGCTCAGTGGCCAATGAACTTGATGTATAAAGACAAGGACTGGAGTCGGGCGTGGTGGCGCACACCTTTAATCCCAGCACTTGAGAGGCAGAAGCAGGCAGATCTCTGTGAGTTCGAGGACAGCCTTGTCTACAAAGCGAGTCCAGGACAGCCAGAGCTATTATACAGAGAAACCCTGTCTCAAAAAACCAAAAAAAAAAAAGACGAGGACTGAAGTTCCAATATGCAGAACCCAAGTAAAACTGGGTGTGGTAGCAAACATGCAATCCCAGTGCCCTATAGTGAGAAGGAGGCAGAGACAGAAGAATCCCCAGAAACTTGGGGGCAAGCTAACCTGGTGCATGGGGGTAACCTGGTCTATGCAGCTAGCTTGGTGCATCCAACAGAAAAATAATAAATTGATTCTGCCTTAAACAAGGTGGAAGGCAAGGAAGGACCAATATCCAAGGACATTCTTTGGCTTCCACATAGTCACCTTGGCATGCATGCACCCCCCCCCCACACACAAGCCCTGTTTGCACACATACATGTCATACATTCCAAAAGATTTTCATTTAAAAAAAAAAGCACTTTCCATCCAACTTGAAAGTGAACAAAGAGGGCTGGGTGTGGTGACTTGGGTGGCAAGCACTTTATTAACTGGGGGTGGATATTGTTTTTGAAACAAGGTTTTTCTTTGTTTTTAAGATTCATTTATTATGCAGACAGCGTTCTGCTTGCGTGTATGCCTGCACACCAGAAGATGGCACCAGATCTGATTATAGATGGTTGTGAGGCACCATGTGGTTGCTGGGAATTGAACTCAGGACCTTTGGAAGAGCAGCCAGTGCTCTTAACTGCTAAGCCATCTTTCCAGCTCCCTAAAGCAAGGTTTTTCTATGTAGCGAAGTCTGCCCCATAATTCACTATGTAACCTAGATTGGCCTCAAACTCTTTTGTTTCAGTCTCCCTAATGCTAGATTAAAAATGTGTACTTCTATGCCTAGAACAGAATACATTTCTTAAATTGTAGACATACATTGTTAAGTTACTTTTTATTATGGATGCCCCTACATGTTGTCTTGCTAGAAGTATAAAACAAACACCGGCAGTCTTGACACATGCCCTTAATCCCAGCACTTGGAGGCAAAGGCAGGCAGCTCGAGGCCAGTCTAGTCTACAGAGTGAGTTCCAGGACAGCCAGGACTTATTACACAGAGAAGTCCTGCCTCAACCCCCCCCCCCCCCCAAAATATAGATATTAGACATTTCTATGAAGCAAACATACAAATGGCCAACCAGCCCAGGAAATATATATATATATATATATATATATATATAAAAGCTCCTCTTTGCCTGTATCTTTTCTGTATTTGTGTTTGAGGTTCAACCTAGTACATGCTAGGCAGGTTCTGGTTTTTCCTTTTTATTTTTTGTTTTCCCAAACAGGGTTTCTTGTAGAGAGCTGCGACGTGCCGCGCCCTAAAGATGGCGCCGGTTTCCGCCTTCCACCAGCCCAATGGTGAGCGCTCTCGGTGGTGAACAGGTCCATGTTTAGTTGGGACCGCTGATCTGGCTTGCTTCCGCATACGTGGGCCTGTAAGATAGCACCACGTGGCTTTACTTGACTGGCTGTTCATATAGTATTTAGCCTGTGGGTTGGGTCTGCCCAGGCATTCAGAAGACTGTTTTCAAGGGACCTGAATAAACTGCTTGAGAAGAGCTTTTGCGAGTTGCGTCGTTCTTGCTGGTCAAGGGGGATGTGACAAGTGGTGGCCCGTGCAGGGAACCAGAAAAGACTCAGAACTCCTGCAGTCAGGGGCAGTGCACTGGTATGTTCCCGGGGTAAATTGGGACAATAAAGTTTCGCGGAAATAGCGAACAAAAGGTAAAGTTTCGCGAAATAGCGAACAAAAGGTAAAGTTTCGTGGGAAGTTGCGAACCGAAAGTAAATTTTTAATCATGGGATCGTCTCAGTCACATCCAATTTTTCTGGCTCTTCAGGAGCTACTTTTAGCTACCCTAGAGAGATTTTTGAATGAATGCGACTCCGTGGCTCCGTGGTTTGCAGTGTCCGGGAATCTTACGGTATCCTGCTGGGACAAATTAGGCAGGGACTTGGATTTTGCCTGGGAGCAAAGTACATTGCAGGGAGGAGCACGGCCTATTTGGAGACTTGTTCGGAGTTGTTTAGGAGATCAGAGATATCGCAAGGCAGTGGAAAAAGGACAAAAGGCATTAGAACAGTTAAAAGAGGAGTGCTCGGTCAAATCTGGGAAAGATACTTTGGAAGAGGATAGCTCAGAGTCTAAAGAGGAACTTAAAATGTTAACAAAGAAAATGGAGAAGTCATCTTTGAGGAAGAGTTCTGACTGCACCCGGATAGAGCCCTCAGGTTCGGGGCCGCCTGTGTTGGCGCCGCCTTCATATAATGAGACTTCCCCTCCGAGTGGTCCTAGTGGGCGGTCATTTTGTCCAAATGTCTGGAGGGAAGTGAGACATGAGCTGTACTACCCTGTCTTTCAGGATGAAGGGGGAAATCGTTATCATGAACCTCTCGATTTTAAGGTAATTAAAGCACTCGCTGAGTCTGTCCGCACTTATGGGATTAATGCTGCTTTCACTGTAGCTCAGGTGGAAGCTCTTAGTCGTTATTGCATGACTCCTAGTGACTGGATGAGCTTGGCACGTGCCTGCCTGTCCTCTGGGAAGTATTTAGATTGGA
Source organism: Lophiomys imhausi (assembly GCA_907164525.1). Taxonomy (NCBI): domain Eukaryota; kingdom Metazoa; phylum Chordata; class Mammalia; order Rodentia; family Muridae; genus Lophiomys; species Lophiomys imhausi. The sequence goes on along the minus strand of CAJQZJ010032031.1, from coordinate 5,709,361 downwards.
AGGCTTTCTTGATTGAGTTTGCTAATGAACAAGCTGCTGCTAATCGTGCAGCAGGAAACCCAGCCTGGGATGTGGACATGCTTCTTGGGCAAGGTCGATATGCTCAACAACAAACTGGGTAATCCAGCTCAGGTGTTTGAGCAAATCAATTTAATCACAACCAGAGCTTGGAAATCATTGCCTAACAAAGGGGAAGTGAATGGCAATCTAACCAAGGTTATTCAGGATCCCCTGGAGCCTTTCTCAGACTTTGTGGCTATAATGGTTGAAGCAGCTGGAAGGGTATTTGGAGACCCTGATTTGGCAATGCCCTTAATTAAACAACTTATGTATGAGCAATGTACAAAGGAATGTAAAGCAGCTATCACCCCTTATAAGAACAAGGGGTTGGAAGCCTGGATGCCTCAGTGCAGACTGCCGCTACCTTGAATAATTTGTCAGCCAATGTAGCCACGGCCTTGGATGTATTGTGGCAGGTGGCCCAGACTGGCTGTGAGTGGAAAATGACTGGTTTGTGTGTGACCTCTGTGCCATATCAAAATTATACTGTAGCTGCAAATTTGTCTAAGCAACTCTCTCAGTATCTTACAGGAAATTGGTCTGGCGAGTTTGATAAGCTGATGCAGAATCTGAGAACTGCCATCGTGCATGTGAATTCCACCCGGGTTGATGTCTCTGTTGCTGAAGGACTGTCAACATGGATCCTCTGAGCCATGAATCATCTGAAGGAATGGGCGGGAATGGGTGCCCTAGGAGGCATGCTCTTCCTAGTCAGTTTCATTGCCCTATGGTGTATCTGTAAGATGAGGATTTCACAGAGGAGAAGTAATGCCATGCTGGTGCAAGCCTTTGCTGCCTTGGAGGCTAGACAGCCACAAGCTTGGTTGACTGTCCTAAAGGACTAAGCTATCATCACGCTCAGGATGCGAGGCTAAGCACTGCACTTGGGGTCAGCTTCTAGCGACTTCAAGAAGGGCATGTTTGATTGCATATGGGTTGGTATCCTAGTTTCCCATCTCTGAGAAAAAGATACCGGACGGGTATGGCACCAGCCTGGTTGGCTACTGGGCGTGGGGTCATTACAATGTCCTTTACATACATATCAAAGATCAGATGCTTGATATATATACTAGGGATCCTCAACAGACTGCCACCAATCCTTTTAATTTATGGCTTTTGTGTGGAGCAAATGGTAGCTATATGGATTTGGGACCTGTACTTATGCTTGGGGGAAGAATTTATCAAAGAGGTAGTTTTTCCCTAGGGTCCGCTACCAATCTGGATTTTTCTAGTGGTAGTGGCTCTGGTACTTGGAATTCTTCATTTCATTCTTACCGCAACAAGACCTTTTCAGCCTCACCAGTGTGTCTCTGGCCTCCTTCTCTGTGGATTGTAAGTAATGGGAGTGCATCCTTGGGTGAAGAAAAGTTAGTATGCACTCCGGACACATGCTTTTATGCCCTGTGCTGGAATGCCACAGCCTTTCCTGTGGCTATGGTGACTAGAATGCCTCGATATGTACCAGTTCCTATAGAGGCCCCTAATACCATGATGCTATTCAGGCTTAAAAGAGATTTTGGCATCACTGCAGCTATTGTTACTGCCATCACTGTTGCTGCTGTGGGGGCTACTGCCTCAGCTATTGCCTTGTCTAGTTCTATACAGACTGCCAATGCCCTGAATAACATCTCAGCCAATGTAGCACAGGCATTGGATACTCAGACCTCTATGAATTCTCATCTCAAAGGAGGCCTTATGATAGTTAATCGACGCATAGATTTAATACAAGAACAGATTGATTCTCTTTGGCAACTAGCACAGTTGGGGTGTGAGTGGAAAATGCAGGGTTTGTGTGTTACTTCCGTGCAGTATCAAAATTTAACAAAGGCTGCTAATCTGTCTAGGCAATTGTCAGAGTTCCTTTTACAGGATTGGTCGGCTGAATTTGAAAATAAGATGAGAGAGCTGAGAGCGACAATCGTCCACATCAACTCCACTCAGGTGGATCTGAGTCTGGCTACTGGTTTGACTTCCTGGATACAGACGGCTATGGATCATCTTAAGAAGTGGGCGGGCATAGGCTCTTTGGCGATACTGATGATACTAGCCTCTCTGGTTTGCCTATGGTGCATCTACAAGATGAGAGCCACACAGAAGCATAATGCAGCCATGATTATACAGGCCCTTGTCGCCATTGAGGCGGGCCAGTCCCCTCAGGCATGGCTCGCTGCCATGAAGCCTTAAATCTTCACTGAGCATAGTCCCTGCCCACTGAGGTATTCGTTCCACGGATATTAGGGTCTGACAAGTCAATGACGGAGTAGACGGGTAAGTCTCGGCCACCTAAGACAGGGCAGTCCCGAGTGGGGAGGCTGACCCAGAGACGGGTAAGAGTTTGAGCACCGCCCTCCTACAGGCTCAAGCCCACCATGAGATCCCCAGATAAGGGGATTACGAAGCCTTTCCAGGGACTTCTACCAACATTTTTAAAAAACAAAAAAGGAGGAACTGTAGAGAGCTGCGACGTGCCACACCCTAAAGATGGCGCCGGTTTCCGCCTTCCACCAGCCCAATGGTGAGCGCTCTCGGTGGTGAACAGGTCCATGTTCGGTTGGGACCGCTGATCTGGCTTGCTTCCGCATACGTGGGCCTGTAAGATAGCACCACGTGGCTTTACTTGACTGGCTGTTCATATAGTATTTAGCCTGTGGGTTGGGTCTGCCCCATTATTCGGAAGACTGTTTTCAAGGGACCTGAATAAACTGCTTGAGAAGAGCTTTTGCGAGTTGTGTCGTTCTTGCTGGTCAAGGGGGACGTGACAGTTTCTCTGTGTATTAGCTTTGGCTGCCCTGGAACTCTGTAGACCAGGCTGTCCTCAAAGATCCTCCTGCCTCTATCTCCCAAGTGCTGGGATTAAAGGCATGCACCACCACCACCTGGCTTTAATTAGTTTATTTTATTTTTATGCGTATGAACGTTCATGTGTATGTCTCTGCACTGTGTGTGCAATGTCCAAAGAAGCCAAAAGAGGGCCTCAGATCTCCTGAACTGGAGATACAGATGGTTGTGAGCCACTATGTGGATGCTGGGAATCGAATCCAACTCCTCTGTAAATGTTCTTCACAGCTAAGCCATCTCTCATTTCCACTGTTTGTTTTCTTGACGTTAGCCACCTTTACTAAGAAAAGATAGAATTTCAGTACAGTTTTGACTTACATTTTCCTGGTGGATAAAGGTAGTAGGGTTTTGTTTTTGTTTTTTTTTTTTCATGAATTTATTGTGGTAATTCCTCCCTCTTGTCCCTCTTCCTTACCATTCTTTTGGGTTTTTGTTTGTTTTGTGTTTTGAAGAGGATTTTCCTGTGTAGCCTAGATTGGAGTTAAGCTCAGCATGTGGACGAGGCTGCCTCATGCTTGCAGGGTAGGTCATGATGTTCCCTAGTGCTGGAACTGCAGTGTGTGCCACCACACCCAGCTGTTTTCTTCTTTTGAGAACTGTCTCATTTGCCCATTTATTGACTTGATTGTTTGCTTTTTTTTTTTTTTTTTTGGTACTTAATGTTTCCAGTTCTCATACATTAGAGACCTGAAAAAGATTTCCTCCCATCAATAGGTTGTCTTCTGTCTGTAGTTGTTTTCTTTGTGACAAGAAGCTTTAAAATTTGATGTAATGCCCTCTGTCAATTCTCCCAGTAATTATTTCAGAAACTACTAGAGTTCCATTCACAACCATGCCCATGTCTTGAACTGTCCTCTAGCATTTCAATGTCTCAGTTCCTACATTAAGGGCTTTGATAAGTATTGAATTTGTTTTTGTACAGGGCAGGAGAGACCTATTTTAGCTCTTTTGTGTGTGAATATCCAGTTTCCTCAGTATCGTTTGTTAAAGATGTTGACCTCTTCCCAATGTATATTTTTGGCTCCTTTGTCAGCAGTCAGATGGCTGAGCTGCGGATGGCAGGATACACCTACAATCCAGCTCTTGGTGAATAAAGTTGCCCTGGAGAGAGCTGGCTGCTCTTCACACACACCCCACCTGCAGGACTAAAAACAGTCCAGTGGGGTGCAGGGGACCGCAGGGAAATCCCAGGAAAGAACTTGAAGCCTCTCTATCCTCACAGACCACAACTCCGAACACTGAGACTGCAGGGAACAGCACGGAGTCAGCCCCAGGCAAGCCTGCTAGAGCCAGAAGTCCGAGAACTTCGCCTGTCAACTCCGCGCAGCTGTGGCAGCAATCCACACCATAAGTATTGCTTTAATCTCTTATTTTCAGCTATTTAATTTACACATTTGCACATCTCTTGGGAAGCTTCTGCTTTTGTCTGTGTACTGCTCAGTTAGGTTTTAGGAATGCCATGTATGTGTCTTCATGTAGTCTAAACAAATCGTTCTTCATTTATTTTTTGTTTTGTTTTTCGAGACAGGGGTTTCTCTGTGTAACAGAGCCCTGGCTGTCCTGGAGTCACTTTGTAGACCACCTGGCCTCAAACTCACAAAGATCTGCCTGCCTGTGCTTCTGGAGTGCTGGGATTAAAGGTGTGTGCCACCACACCCAGCTAAGTCATTCTTTACTATGCCTTCCACCTATATATTTTAAAGCTTTTCTTACATTTTATTTATTTTTTATTTTTATTTATTTATTTATTTAGATTTTTTGAGACAAGTTTTCCTCTGTATAACAGCCCTGGCTGTCCTGGAACTCACTTTGTAGACCAGGATGGTCTTGAACTCACAGAGATCTGCCTGCCTCTGCCTCCCAAGTGCTGGGACTAAAGGCGTGCGCCACCATGCCCAGTACATCCTCATACTTTTATTATTACATCTTCTCCTCTTTTACCTTAACACTTGCTCCTTTTTACATTTTAAAGATTATTTTTTTAGATGTATTTACTTTATATATGTGTTTGCCTGAATGTATGCGCGTGTACCATGTACATGTGATGCCTATAGAGGCCAAAAAGGAGCATTGGATCCCCTGCAAATAAGAATGGCACCAATGCCGGGCGGTGATGGCGCACGCCTTTAGTACCAGCACTCGGGAGGCAGAGGCAGGCGGATCTCTGTGAGTTCGAGGCCAGCCTGGTCTACAAAGCGAGTCCAGGACAGCCAGGGCTGTTACACAGAGAAACCCTGTCTCAAAAAAAAACTAAAAAACAAAAAAATAATGGCACCAATAAGCCCATAAGTTTGAATACTTGGCCAGTTTAGTGGAACTGTTTTAGAGGGATTAGCAGGTGTGGCCTTGTTTAAGGAGGTGTGTCACTGGGGGATGGGTTTGAGATTTCAGAAGATTCATTCTTTTCCCAGTTAGCTCTCTGCCTCCTGCTTGTGGATCAGATGTAAGTTCTCAGCTACTGCTCTAGTTCCATGCCTGCCTGCCTGCCTCCAGAGTGCTGGGATTAAAGGCATGAACCACCACGCCTGGCTAAACAATTCTCTTGTTCTTGTTCTTATTTTGGTTATACAGAAGAGGACACTGAAGCTGTGAGTGGTAAATAACCACACTCATGGGAAATAACAGATCTCAGATGTTAACCAAGGCCGCAAGGCTTTAGTGCCGCACAGAGCAGTGACACTAAATTTCCTCTCATAAAATCCTGTCTAGAACTAAATGGGAAGTCACTACACCCAAACACAACCAGCGCAAACACTAAAGGCCAACAGTGAGCATAGCTATAGAGAATGAATTCCGATTAAAATCCAGGTACAGTTCTGTTGTGATCTTTCTGTCATCCTGAGCCTCCTGATTCTGAATGACGTGGAAAGAGCAGAGGGCACCGGTGTCAGGTTCGTGACTGAGGTTATTCTGGAGTACATGGATCAGGCTAAACTGCAGAATCACGTGGTCCCTACTCAGTCATAGTGACAAGGATCAAGGAGGGCAGAGACACGCACACTAGCCCTTTCGCCCTTAGCAATAAAACGTCACTGTCCAGGGACAGTTAGTAAAGGGATTCAGTCCAAGAATATCATCCCTGGTTGGGCTCCCACTGGATGGCTCTTCTTATTCAAAAATAGTCAACATGGGGCTGGAGAGGTGGGTCCTCGGCTAAAAGCACATAGTGCTCTTCCTGAGGACCCTAGTGCAGACCTCAGCAACTACACGGCAGCTCTCAATCCCCTGTGAGTCCAGCTCCAGGGGATCTAACATCCTCTTCTGGCCTCTGGGGGCATTCTCACAGAAGTGATACACACCCATATACGTAAAGAAGAACAAAAATAAATATCTTCAAAACATGAAATCGTCAATGTAATTAATTCAACTTGGAAGCTGGAAAATTCAAACTAGAACAGGGAGAGCAGCATTTTACCATAGACACTGGGAAGACAGTCAAAATCAGTCAGAGGGTGAGAGATGGATCAAAAATGATACAAAGGGGAAAGGTGGTTCAGCTGTTACAAGTGTTTGCTGATTTCGATCCCAGCACCCACACCATGAAGCTCACAACCACCTTTAACTCAGCCTCAGGAGATCCACTGCCCTCTTCTGGACTCCATGGGTACCAGCAACCATGTGCATATACCAACACATACACATATGCACATAAATAAAAATACATCTCTTTTGCCGGGCAGTGGTGGTGCACACCTTTAATCCCAGCACTCGGGAGGTAGAGGCAGGTGGATCTCTGTGAGTTTGAGGCCAGCCTGGTCTACAAAGTGAGTCCAGGACAGTCAGGGATACACAGAGAAACCCTGTCTCGAAAAACCTAAAAAAGAAAAAAGAAAAAAAAATCTCTTTTAAAGAAAAACAGGTCCAGGACAGCCAGAGATATTCAGAGAAACCCTGTCTCGAAAAACCAAAAAAAAAAAAAAAAGAAAAACAGGTAAGGGAGCTTGTCACCAAGTTGGCCAACCTTGGTTTGGTCTCCAGAACCTACATGGTGGAAAGAAAGAACCAATTCCTGCAAACTGTCCTCTGATCTCCACTTATACACCAAGGCATGTGTACCCCACCCACCATATACAAATAAATGTGATATATATCTATAGATATATAATAGATACATAAAGCTGGAATCCTGTCTCAGAAAATAGCTGGAACAATTCATCCTATTTAACAATAACCAAGTGACTTTTTTGGGAAGTGACTTTTTAAATCAAGAAGCTAACAAATGTTCTAGTTTATTTCTTCAACACAAACCACAAACTGTGTAGTAACTGAATCCATAGGTAACATGTTTAAATCCAAAAAGGCTAAAATTTGAAAAATAGAGCTAGACATGGTGATGCATGCCTTTAATCCCAGCACTTGGAAGGCAGAGGCAGGTAGATCTCTGTCAGTTCAAGGACAGCCTGGTCTACAAAGCAAGTTCCAGGAAAAGCCAAGGCTGTTACACAGAGAAATCCTGTCTCAAAATAAATAAATAAACAAATTTAAAAATAGAAAAAAAAGGTCACAGATTCAATTAAGAGAGTCCAGCTGGCTGTGGTGGACATTTATGCATATGAATGTTTGTTCATGTGTATGTCACCGTACTGTGTGTGCAATGTCCAAAGAAGCCAAAAGAGGGCCTCAGATCTCCTGAACTGGAGATACAGATGGTTGTGAGCCACTATGTGGATGCTGGGAATCGAATCCAACTCCTCTGTAAATGTTCTTCACAGCTAAGCCATCTCTCATTTCCACTGTTTGTTTTCTTGACGTTAGCCACCTTTACTTGGAACTCTACAGAGAGAGTTCCAAGACAGCCAGGACTACACAGAGAAACCCTGTCTCAAAAAACTGGAAAAGAAAAAGATCTATACTTCAGTTTTATTGAAAAGGGAAAAAAAAACCTGTTGCTCATTTGAGAAACAGTCAAGGGACAGTGTGGACTCTGCACAGCCCTGACAGTGTCATCCTGACTGCAGCAGCTGCGCCAATCTGCTGAGTCTGATAACAGCAGTTGTACATCAGCAATGCAGCTGGCGTTTGGGACAACCATGACACAACGCAACACTCTGCGCACCCCACTTCCTCCTCTTCAGTGAGGACATTTCATTTCAAGGGTTTCTTGGACTCTCAGGGGTTTCTTCTTTCGTCTCAGCAGCAGGGTCCGCCATGCATGCCTTGATGTGTAAATAATTTACAGTCAGAGAAACATTGAAAAGTGTTCCTTGCTCAATCTTCAGGAATTCTTGGGTTCACATGAGATTGGCATCTGTCCACCTTCCTTTGTACTCACCATACGCAGGGCCATCTTTGTGCCAGATGCACCATGGAATGCTCTGTTCTGTTCTGTTTTGAGATTAGTCCAGGCTGGCCTTGAACTGCTTATATAGATGTGGTTGGCTTTGAACTCCGATTTCTCTTCCTCCACTTCCCAATTCAGAAAACTTTTGTGTGGACCACCACACGCACTGAATTACCTTTTAAATTATTGCCTCATTGACATTTGGCAGAGTGAGCCAGTAGCCCTGCCCTTACACATCTGTCCCCAGATCTTCCAACATGATCTTGATGGTCCCAGGTTGTTGTCAAGCTCCTTCAATTATCTTCAAACATTAGAACTCTGTAGCCTAATTGGAGGCATGATGCTCAAGCTCAGAAAGACAGCTGAGGCTGGTGGGAGCCGAGTCCAAACAAGGGGAAGACAGAAAGGCGGAGGACATGGCTACTCAAGAACTTCTAAAGGTGTTTTTACAATACCATTCAAGTTAGCCATTTTCTAAAAAGTGGTTTAGGCAAAGAGCCAACTTTTATAAGGAGGAAATTGTAAAGAATCAGAAGAATTCCCCTCAGGAGGCAAGGTTTTAAAGTTAGTTAAGAGAATATTTTGTATGTGTATTTTTTATTTTATATAAATTTTATTGGCTTATATTCATTGTAGCTAGTGATGTATATAATTTTATACACGTATATCACATGCTTTGACCATATTCATTCTCCACCCTCCTTTTTCCCTGTTTCCCATCCCTCTATTCCCATTCATTTCCCAGACAATCTTGCTTCTACCTTCATGTCCTCCTCCTGTGTGTGTGTGTGTGTGTGTGTGTGTGTGTGTGTGTGTGATTTGTTGTATCTACATAAAATCTGGGATCTATGAATGAAGGGAAACATGTAATATTTATTTTTCTTTATCTGACTTATTTTGTTTAATTAGATTCCCAGTTGCATCAGGGTCTTACTTTGTAGCTGAGGCTGGCCTTGAACTTGATCATTCTTTCAACTGCTGGGATTGAAAGTATGAGTTACTATGCCCATCAGGAAGTAACCTTAATATGAAGAACAAAAGTGTCTTTTTCTTTTCTTTCTTTCTTTTTTTTTAAAGATTTATTTTATTTATTTTATGCATATGTGTGCTCTATCTGCGTGTACACCTGCATTCCAGAAGAGGGCACCATATCACATTGTGGATGGTTGTGAGCCACCATGTGGTTGCTGGGAATTGAACTTAGGACCTTTGGAAGAGCACTAGGCAGTGCTCTTAACTGCTGAGCCATCTCTCCAGCCCCAAAAGTGTCTTTTTCTAGTAGGAAATATAAAGTATTTACAAATTTCAAACTATGGATAAAGTATTAGAACACAGCCAAAATTACTCTTGACTGATGAGTTCAATTAAGTAAGAATAGAAGGTCTTTCAAGATTCTTAGTCTCAGTCCGGGGTGGTGGCACTCGCCTTTAATCCCAGCACTCGGGAGGCAGAGGCAGGCGGATCTCTGTGAGTTCGAGGCCAGCCTGGTCTACAATGCAAGTCCGGGACAGCCAGGGCTGTTACACAGAGAAACTCCGTCTTGAAAAAACAAGATAAAAAAAAATATTCTTAGTCTATGTGAAACCAACAGTTCTTCTAGTAGATAGTTGCAAAAGGATCTGTAAACCAGAGGGCATGCGCACAATTCTGGGGTGAGCTTGGGCACACTCTCGGGGCGCAGCACCACAAAAGGTGCAGTTCTCTTGGCTTCCTAAAAACACATGAGTCAATAAGATCATCCCATTGGTTTCCAGCTCCAAACCTTCCTTAGCGCTCCCTTCACATCCTTGTTTCTCAAAGAGTAGATTAACGGGTTCAGCATGGGGATCACCACTGTGTAAATTACAGCAACCGTGCGGTCCTGTGTCAAGGAGTAGCTGGACCTAGGGCGCAGGTACGTAAAAAGTGTTGTGCCAAAAAAAGAAGCACACAGCAGTGAGGTGGGATGTACAGGTGGAAAACGCCTTGAACCTGCCCTGGGTCGAATTCATTTGTAGGATGGTGACGAGAATTAAGAAGTAGGAGACCAAGAGCTCAGAAGGTTAAAACCCGCAAAAATGAAGAGCAAGATCTCACATAGCGACGTGTCCACGCAGGACAGGGACAGGATGGGTGGTCCATCACAGAAGAAATGAGTGACCACATGAGCACCACAGAAGTCGAGACTGAAGATACAGCTTGTGTGAATAAGAGAATTGAGAAATCCAGCGCTATAGGAGCCCATAACCAGACAGGCGCAGACGTTAGGCGACATGACAGTTGGACAGAGTAGAGGATTACAAACAGCAACACAGCGGTCATAGGCCATCGCGGCGATGAGATAGCACTCGCTGGTGGCAAAGCCCGCATAGAAAAACATCTGAGCCATGCAGCCAAGATAAGAGATTACCTTTCTCTTAACCAAAAAGTTCATCAGGGTCTGGGGGACCACCGTAGAAGAGTAGCAGAAATCCAGGAATGAAAGGCTCTTGAGGAGGGAGTACATGGGCGTGTGCAGGGTGGCACTCACGTGGATGAGAAAGAACATGAGCAGGTTGCCCAGCACAGTTATGGAGTACATGGCCAGGAACAACACAAAGAGCAACTTTTGGAGCTGGGGGTCACTGGTGAGACCCAAGAGCTCAAACTCCATATCTCGGCTCAGGTTTGTCTTTTCCATATTTGTTCAGCGCTCTGGTGTGCTGACGACAGACTACAGAAGTGAGATTGAACACTCTGGGGCATCTCATGGCCTGCTCTTGCTCTAAGGATGCTATTCTTGAGATTAGGGTCTTTTGAAGAGATCTGGCTTGGTAGATGGGGCTGTCATAGGATAAAACCTTCTCTAATTGATTGGTTGATTAGTAGGGATTACTTGAGAAGCAATGGGAAATATAACAGCTATAGGAAATTAATCTCTTTGAGATCATAAAAATTCTAAATAATGAGACATTAACTCTTTGAATCCACATTTAGTTTTTTGTCTACATAACTCTGTGTTCTCCTCTGTGTGTCGGGTGGCAGGGAGAGCGTTCATACACTGTTGGCAATTATGTTCTGAGTAAGCACAAGTAAGCAGGGGCTTAATACCTAACCATGTGTCGCCCGCAGGATGGACTTGAAGTCTCTGCATTTAAGTTTTCTCATCTGTGGAGTAAGAACAGCAGTTACCTTAAAATATTGTGCAAACTCAGTAAGTGAAGTGAAAATCACTTGAACACAGACCAGCACACTGAGAAAATTCAAGGAATGGTTGCAATGGCTGTTCTCACAGGACAGACAGATAGACCTACTGCATAAATACATGGGATAAATGAAATACAATAAAATTTAACTCCCCAATGGTATAGATAAGAATGCGTGCTAAGCAAGAGCGACTGAACGTGCTTTTAGGGAAGCTGAAGGTGGTTCAGTGGCTCTGCTGGAGAGCCCCCCACATAGCATAGTTCAACTCTAGTTGCCATGGTTCGTAAAGATGACGGAGGGTGAGGGTATGAGAGAGGGGTAGGGCAACGAGCAAACTGACATTGTGGACTAGAAACCATCCAACAAAGGAAAATCCTCACTCATCTTTATGAAAGTATCCATCATTTTCAGTAAACAGAATCAGGATGTGACATTCACTTTGTGTCAGTGACATGTCTCACTTCTCATCCAATCTCCCAGATGACCATCAAGGAGGAGTATTTTGCTGTTCTAGACTTTTTTTTTTTTCTAGTTTTTCAAGACAGGGTTTCTCTGTGTAGCCTTGACTGTTCTAGAACTCACTCTGTAGACCAGGTTGGCCTTGAACACTCAGAGATCCTCCTGCCTCTGCCTCCCGAGTGCTGGGATTAAAGGCGTGCACCATCAAATCATCTTAACTCAAAGACAAATTACAGGACTTCAGAGAAATAACTGTGAAACTCCAGGGTGGGAAGAACTTCAAGGAAGTCCGAAGCTGGTCATTAAGAGTAGAGTAGAAAGCCGGGCGGTGGTGGCGCACACCTTTAATCCCAGCACTTGGGAGGCGGAGGCAGGCGGATCTTTGTGAGTTCGAGGCCAGCCTGGTCTACAAAGCGAGTCCAGGACAACCAGAGATATTCAGAGAAACCCTGTCTGGAAAAACCAAAAAAAAAAAAAAAAAAGTGTAGAGTAGAACTTCTAGACATCCAACTTGGCAACTTCTTCCCTCAGAAACCTGTTCTGGTTTACATAATAGACCTGTAAGTATTTCTCTGGTTAGAAAAATGGACAAAACCAGAAAGAAAAAAAAAACTAGGAATGTATCCAATGCCTGGGATAGCACAGATGAAGGGGAATCTCCACTGGGGCGGGTGTTCTCTCTCTCCCTCCCCCGTCCACCTTTATCACTTACCACTCTTCTTCGCCAATCTGCACTAAATTAATAATTCTCCGGAATACAATGAGTTAGTCAAAAACCTGATTACAGAGAAGTTGGTATCTGACATGTTTTGAAATAACCACTATTCTGTGGGCTGCAGTTTGTACCTTGGAAGAAAAAAAAAACTTGAAGAAAGACTTATTTTTAAAAGGAGGAGGAGGGGCTGGAGAGATGGCTCAGTGGTTAAGGGAACTAGCTGCTCTTCCAGAGGACCCAGGCTCTCTCCCAGAGCCTACATGGCGGCTCACAACCATCTGTAACTCCAGTTCCAGGGGATCCAGTGTCTTTTTCTGGCTTCCTTGGACACAAAGGTGGTTCACAGATACACACTCTGGCAAAACATCCACACATACAAAATAGAAAATAAAAAACAAAAGATTAGGAGTGGGCATCTAATAGATGAAGGGGTTGGAAGGGTCCTGGTTTATTCCTGACTCCTCACCTTTCCCCCTGTGACAAAATAGTGAAAGCGCTTATGAAGGACATCAGCCAGTGAGACAGCCAGTGATCTTTAAGATCCATAAGCAATGATGATTCTCAACAGTTTTTAAACAGTGAAATGTCTTGCCCAGGGGTCCCTAGATAGCCTTACTATATGTACAGACCCCAGGCTTCAATTGCAAGAAATCGGATCCAGTAGGTCTACAGATGAACCAAAAAGTCCCTTGGTTTTACAACAGATGATCTCTGAACTTTAAGAAATACTAAACCATGGGGTGTTTATGTGAGGACACAGACGTGCTTGAGCCACATCTCCTCTCCTAACTTGCTGGAATCCTCTGTGTCCTGGATATCAGTACAAGAGCTGTTCTGAATGGGCTCTTCCTTCCTGAAGATTCACCGGTAGGTAATAATTCTCAGGCATCTGTGCTGCCTGGTGGTCATCAAACACCAGCTGAGATATTCTGTAAGCCACATCCTAGCACATGACTTGATGGTATTGGTTTTGCTCTGGAGCTCTGAGCACAAGCCTTCGGTGACAGGACAATGAAGACAAAGGCAGACTTTGTCTCTGTTGACTAACTCTGGAGCTCTCATGGGGTAAGGAGTGAGGCAGCCCCCTCCCCTATGAACCCCTCACCATCAGTCTTGTGTGGGCAAGAGATTCCCCAGAGCCATCTTTCCCTCTGGGCATCTCACAACTAGGGAAGAAGTGTTCATGATGGGATTTTAGGAGACAGGTGAGGAAGAGAGAATAATTAGTCCCATAAAGACCCATTAGACTGTTTGTTGTCTCCAAGAGTCTCTGCCCCTGGTGAGTCAGGTGACTGAGAACCTGGGGATAAGGAGGATGAACCCCACCAGATCCCTGACAGCTTATGGATCATTACCCCAAAGAAATGATTTACCTTTATCTAAACTTAGTGCTGGACATCATTATCTGTGTGCATTGTGTAACAGAAAACTAGGCTTTCCTTCTATCAGATAACCAGTATACATCTGTGCTTTAAATTAGATCAAAACACAAGCCTTCTATCCTTCATGATTGTATTAATAGTACAAATTAGAGCTAGGCTACTTAGTTTCCAAATGCTTGGGAATTTTCTAGGGACCTTTGGTTATTGGTTTCTAATAGCATCTAGACAAGGAAAATACTATGTATGGCTTGAAGGTTTCTGAGTTCATTGAGTAAAATCCACCCTATGCTGGTGGCTGTTCCATGTCCATTTGAAAGGAATATATTGTCCTTTGTGGTGGGATACCCTACATATGCCAGTTACGTCAAGTTGGTTGATAGCAATGTTTAAGCAAAATACATCCATTCAGTTTTTATGCTCCCCTTCTTCTATTGATCATTGAAAGGTAATATAATGGGACAATTTGCCCCAGGGGTGCTACCATGTAGTCCCCCAGTGCAGGAGGAAGCTCGTAGCCCTCATATGACTGTTGAACTGAGAGGGGCTGATATATAGGGACACGCCACATTGGAGGAGTGGGATGGGTGGGAGAGGGTGTGAGGGTGGAACTGGGAGGGGTGGAAGGAGGGCACCGTGATGGAGATGTAACTTGAAGTAATAAATAAACAAAACAAAACAAAAAAGAAAGGTAATATATTGAAAGTTTTATAGTAATGGATGTTTTCCTTTTGGTTTGTTTTGTTTTTTAGGTTTTACAAGACAGGGTTTCTCTGTGTATCCTTGACTGACCTGGACTCACTCTGTAGACCAGGCTGTACTTGAACTCACAGAGATCTACCTGCTTCTGCCTCCTGAGTGCTGGGATTAAAGGTGTGTACCACCACGCCTGACGATGTTTTCCTTTTGACACAGGGCCTCACTATGTAGACCTGGGTGGCCCAGAATGTACTATGTAGACCAGGCAAGTCTCAAATTCATGGAGAACAACTTGACTTTGCCTCCTAAATGATAGGATTTATTTCAGTTTTTGCCTGTTGTATTCTGGAGTTTCACTACTAGGTGCCTGTTTGATTGTTCTTCCCTCTTGATAAACTAAGAAATCTAGACTCAAAAGTACGTACTGGGGCTACAGAAATATCTCAGAGGCTAGAAACACATGCTTCACTGTATGTAGTAGGTCCATGTCTTCTTGCTGGCACTGCTCCCAGGGAGAAGTCGGCCATTGTCTTTGTCTCTCCATTTTGTAACAAGCCGTTTTCTCTCGCTGCTTTGCCACGTTTTGAACAGTTCGGTTGCAGTATGGCCTGTGTGGATTCCTTCATGTTTCTTTTACTTGGGGTTTGTTGCATTTATTAAATCTGTCGGTGTATTGCTTCAATGTGCTTTTAAATGTTGAGCTTACTCCTTATATAAACACACTTTCACGCTTTTCCCTTTGTCTTAGGAAATCGCAGTTACCTGTACACTGAGCTGTCTGAAACCCAAAGGGAGCGATGCTACATTTATCTACCTGTTTAATTCTTCCAGGGTTTCCTCTCTTCAGTGACATCTTATTGCTTCTGAGTTCTCTAGTCTTTTCTTTTGCAGTACCTAATATGTTACTATCCATGTACATTTTCACTTCCATCTTGTCATTTTCATCTCTAGTTTTTTGTTTTTGTTTTTTTTTTACTTTTTTGTCATCTCTAGATTTTTTATTGCATCTTCCTTTGGTTTCCATTTCTTTTCTCAGTTTTTGTTTACTGAGAACAGCTGTTTTCAGGTGCTTCTGAGCTAACTCTAGCGTGTCGTTTCTGGAGTGCCTCGGTGATTCACCAATGTCCTCTTTATCGGTTGTATTTTCCTGTCTCTTTACATGCCTAATAATCTGTTGGGGTACCAGATATTGTCCATTGGAACCTGGTAGGCACTGGATATTTTTGTTTCTTCTTTTCCTGGGATGCAATGAGAATTCATTGGCAAGAGTCTTCTTGAGTCTTTCATAGTCTCTTAGGCACAGCAATCCTCAAACGAGGGGTGAATATTCATCATCACTGGAGAAAACATCCTGACCCTTTTACCCACTGCCCTCTGACCTGAGTTTTCCCAGTCGTGGCGGTGGCAATTACCACTACTCGTGTCTCTCTGTGAGCATTGGACGTTCTTTCTTCTGGCTTTTCTTTGGCTTTCTGTTCGTTTCACAGAAATATCTGCCATATGTATGACTAAAGTCATGGGACTCAGAGATTGCGCAGAAAGCTACTTCCTGGTCTTTAGTTCCGTCTCAGAAGTCCCACTGTGCACCAGGAGGGGGCGCCCACTTCAAAGACAGTGTCTCAACGCTCAGAGACCATCCACCAGGAGTCTGTCAGCTCTGTTCACACCTCTGTTCGCGCTGTTTTAGGGGGGGGCTTGCACCGCACTTCAGGGTTTCACTGTGTTGGTGGGTGGATGGATTTATGAGAGCTCCTTGGGGGCTGTGCTCCCTTAGCCCTGACAGCAACCAGGGAATAGGAAAGGGGTGGTGTTTTAGGCAATTAGCAAATCAAAGTCTTCAATCTACCCCAGACAACTCTACAACTGAAACAGCAGGTTGGAAAATGTTTTTTTTTTTTTCAAGAACCAATATACATTTTTGTCAACAGAGCACACAGTGCTTAAAGGGTTTTATATATGCAAATACAAATAGACTTGGGCAAACCCAAGGACTATGTTCCCTAAATGACCGAGGTTCGCAAAAGGAAATAAAAATAAAGCAGAGGCACAAATCAAATAGCCCTCTTAGAATTCTAACAGGACAGAAAGACAATTATCTGCCTTGAACTGTGGTAGAGAAACAGAGATAACCCAGACTCAACAAAGGGCTAATTTTCCTTGTAGCTAGTCAAATCACCATAATCTGATTGTCAACAAAGGAAAAGTGGCACCTTATGTCCTAGGGCTTCTCACAAAAGCAGCTGCTCCATAGTTACCATAGAAACACAATTTGGCAACATGGGTCCATGATAGTGTGTGTTTGGAAACATACACATTGGCAGTACATACTGAACAAAAATTAGAAATTCATGAGGCTACAAGCCACTTATCCAGAAGAGGATGGTCCCAGAGCAAGGATTCATGGTCTGAGCTGGCCCTGTGACATGACCGTGTCACTGTGATATAAACAGAACATTCAAGTAGGAGAAAACAAAGTGGCGTGTTTGTGACATGTCCACAGCATGCAATTATTGACACCTTTTAGGTTAAATCTCCAGAATATTCCAGGAAAAGATTTTATAGCACAATATGGTTCATATCACCCCAAAATTTTGGTCTTTCGAGAGGACCATAAAATGACATTTGTTGAAAGATAAAAATTAAGATTAAATACAGATAATGGGGAGTAGCCAAACTGTAACTGACCCATTGTTCTTCAAAGTCACCTTATCAGAATTCTTGAGGCACAAGAAGAGGTAGTGTCTTCCAGGGTGGCACACAGATGTTCTACACCAGGGAGATAACCAAGCGCCTGCCTCCCCTCTAGCTCAGATTTCTCAAGAGGAACTGTGTCTCAGCTCAGGGAATAGTGGTGGTGGTCCTGGGAGAGATGTTAGGTATTCAAAGGATTCAAAATATTGTGTTGTAGGCCAACAAATGGTTCAGTGAGAAGAACATTTGCTGCCAAGTCTGAAGACCTGAACTTAGTCCCTGGGGACCACACTGTGGAAGGAGAAAATCGACTCTCACATATTGTCCTTTACATGTGTGCTGTGAAGCATTCACTCACCCAACATACTAAATAAATGTTAAAACAAAAGAAAACCAAATACTTTAAAAACTGTGCTATTGAGACCCAATAGTGACTATTGTGGTGGAACTGAAGTTGAACTCAAGCCTCACCAGAATCTGGGTACTGCTGCTCCAAAGTGCCTTTGCTGAAAACAATATTTCTCATCACTTTTTCCAGATGTACTCAGGATGCAGAAGGTCTCTGGCTGTTTGCATAATGACTTTGACCATGCTAAACTGCTTTATTGTCTCTTTCTTTGTCTCCCAAGTTTTGGAATCACGGGCATACATTTATATTTTTTTCTTTCCTTTTAATTTAACTGCATATATCTATCTTTCGGTTCCTTGTCATGTTGAGGCCAACCTAGTCTACAGAGCTCTACAGAGAAAATCCAAGACACCCTGGGCTACACAGAGAAACCTTGTCTCAATACAGTTAATAACTATACATCTCCGTAGAGGAAGAGAAAGGTAAGAGACACCATGGGTTAGATGGAAGAAGATCACACCATGTGGCTAGGAACATTAGCAGAATGTGGAGAATAACAGCCCAGGGGATGTATGTTGTACATATTGAGGCTTTTTTGGGGGAATAGAATTATGAGCTAGCTTAGATGAGCTAAGATTGCACAATTCAGGCTAAGGCTTGTTAAGATCCATCAAGTGTCTGTGTGATTATTCGTAAGTGGGCTAAGGGATAACTCTGTTGCCCTAATAATCTTATTAAATCAATTATAAAAATTAATATTTACTGCAACACCTTTCCTTTCAATTCTTTTATGAGTTCCTTTCCCCAGAAACAGCCTGTACCTAGAAACTGAGGGGAAGTAAAAATGGAATGTAGCTGAGTTCTGCTGGATATTGTGAGCACCAGCGTGATGATGTTTCACTGTGTTGCTGCTTCTGTCTGTCTGCAGCTCGCACTCATTCAAAACCAAAAGCAGAGCTGTTGGAGGTTGGTCTCTGAACTGTACAAAACACAAGAAAAAGCTGTCTGGGTGGTGGGGGTGCACGCCTTTAATCCCAGCACTAGGGAGGCAGAGGTAGGCAGATCTCTGAGGTCAAGGCCAGCCTGGTCTATAGAGCGAGTTCTAGGACAGCCAAGTCTACACAATGAAATCTGTCTTGGAAAAGAAAGAAAAGAAAAATCGAGAAGAAAAAGCCTCTATGTTGTAGTTTTAGGAATGCTAACATGCGCGCACACACTCACAATAAGAACCATAGGGGACAGACTATCAGACAAACAAAATGGTTCACCAACTGTTACATTCACTCAGTAGTTACCATGAACACTAACAAGAAACAAAAAGAGCCATAACATAATATCACGAAATAGAGAGCACTTTGAGGCTACCGTCAGTTATGCAGGGAAGAGAATGTTCCGCTTACTCCCCATGAACCTCGCAACCGTGTTCTTTCTCATCTGGGGCCCTGGTGTCTGACAGTTTCAGCTCCTTCTCTGTTAGGTAAACAGCAATGAGCCAAGACTGTTACTACATCATGCCGAGAGAAGGAGTAGGATAAATTTTGTTTTTTTCATTCTGGAGCTGATCAAGATTTTCTGAAACTCTGCCAGTTTTTTCCTTATGTACCCCAAGTCTGACATGAAAGGAGGACCCACATGCTAGCAAACCCTTCCCCATTAGGAACCTCTTTTTTAGTCGTTTTAAGACTGAGTTTTGCCAGGCATTGTGGTGCACGCCTTTAAACCCAGCACTCGGGAGGCAGAGGCAGGTGGATCTCTGAGTTCCAGGCCAGCCTGGTCTACAAAGTGAGTCCAGGACAGCTAGGAATACACACAGAGAAACCCTGTCTCCAAAAACAAAAACAAAAAAAAAAAAAGAGAGAAAAGAAAAGACTGAGTTTCATGTAGCCCATCCTGGCTTTGAATTTACTACATAGCTAAAATTGACTTTGAAATCCTAATTTTTCTGCCTCCACCTCCCAAGTGCTGCTATGGCAGGTGTTGTGAACACAATATGACAGAAACATATATAAAGACATCCGAATGTCCACAATAATAGAATCCATTTCCTAACAATAAGTTCACAAGCTGTTTCAAAGGCAGAAATTTGCCAGATAATCCCACCTACATTGGCAGTCTGGCCAAGATGCTCCCAGGTTATTTTATTACATATTAACTCTCATATCACACAGCACACTGTAAATCTCTCTAGATATGGATATATCTGAGCTATGGAACTAATACAGGCTAGCGAGGTTAGAGCAGTGTTCAAGAGGTTTCAGAAGTGGTCTGATATCAATGCACTCTCCTCTGTATTGATAAGATAACAAGCTCAAACAAGCCTCAGGAGCGCGCTGCTGTTAAGGGTGAGAGCACAGGGGAACAGGTGAGTCCCTCTTCAGGATAAAAAAAGACTAGAACAATTGAACAATTGGAGCATAACAGTGGGTTCGGGGCCAAATGGGAGAGCAGATGGATGGACAGATGGTAGTTGAATAGGCCCCCCCAACAACACAGGAAGGACCAGGCTTACCTGAGCCCCAGGGACAGGCAGGAGTTCTCGATGAGCACACTAGGTATCAAATGACAGGTGAGTGTGGCGTGTTGTCATCATAGTGTTAAGTGTCTATCATTTTCTGGGTCCAGGTGAGGGAATCACACCCTTTCCTTGATCTGGGATGTCCTTTACCTTCTTGGGCACAGTTTCCCTGATATGAATTTATTTACTTAAGCAATTAATTTTATTTTTTGGTTTTTCAAGACAGGGTTTTTCTGTGTAACAATGTTGGCTGTCCTGGAACATGATCCCTAGACTAGCCTGGCCTCGAACTCACAGAGATCTGCTGCCTGCCTCTGCCTCCCAAGTGCTGGGATTAAAGGCATGTGCCACCATACCCAGCACTAAAATATTTTACTTAAATACTTACTTATTTTATTTTATGTGTATGAATGTTTTGCCTACATGTATGTCTGTCTGCCACGGACACCACCGGTGCCCATGAAGTTCAGAAGAGAGTAATGTTCCCTGGAATGGGAGTTACAGATGGTTGTTGGCCCTCATGCAGGTGCTGAGAATCAAACCAGGGTCACAAAATGTGTTCCTAACTACTGAATGAGCTCTCCAGAACTCCCTGATACGATTTAAATATGTTCATGTGCCCCATAGTCTCAATTCACCCTACTAAATTTATAGGGTAGCACTCTTTTTTTTTAATTTTTTTTTTTTTTTTTTTGGTTTTTTGAGACAGGGTTTCTCTGTGTATCCTTGGCTGTCCTGGACTCGCTTTGTAGACCAGGCTGGCCTCGAACTCACAGAGATCCGCCTGCCTCTGCCTCCCGAGTGCTGGGATTAAAGGCGTGCGCCACCACTCCCGGCTAGGGGGTAGCACTCTTTCTACTCCCAGGAATAAGTTGCTGGTTACTCTTCGACACATAAGAAGTGTCAGAGAGACGGTGATGCCCACTTGGCCACCCAGGAATCCAGTCATCCTCCACCCTCAGGATGGAGTCCAAAGCTGTAAATGGAATAACTTAGGGCAGCGCACAGCCTAGTTGCAACAGTAAATATGAACTATCATGCCTGGCTTAGGTACCTGATAATGGGAAACCACACTGGCTAGTTCCAACTTGGTCCCTGAGTAGACCACAGCAGATGTGAGGGCTGGTCTCTTGAGGCAGGATGATAGGGTAGAGAGGGAATGACAGACACTTCATGAGAGGTGGCAGTGGGGGATAAAACATCATGGAAGCAGGAAGGGGACCAGATGATCCTGAATGCTTACAACAACATGTCATCTAGAATATCTCTGTCTTCTAACACAGAGGTTTTTTGTTCTTGTTTTTGGGTTGGTTATTTTATTTTATTTTTTTGGTTTTTCAAGACAGGGTTTCTCTGTGTAGCTCTGGCTGTCCTGGACTCACTTTGTAGACCTGGATGGCCTTGAACTAGCAGAGATCTGCCTGCCTCTGCCTCCCAAGTGCTGAGATTAAAGGCGTGTGCCACGCCCAGCCTAATTTAGAGGTTTTATAATGAATAGAAACTCTTCATTCTAGAGAAAATGTAAAGCTCAAGATTTTGGGAGGCTATAAAAGTCCTTTTTTTCCCCCTGTTTCTCTTCAGACCATGAAGCAAGTCTTAAATATATAAGAGCAGTGGGGCTAGATTGATACTGATCCTGCAGAAAACCAGAGTTTGGTTCCCAGCACCCATACAGCAGCTCACAACCACCTGTAACTCCAGTTTCAAGGGATCCAGTGCCCTCTGCTGGCCTCTGTGGGTTCCTACATGGATATAGTGCCCATAAACTCACCCAGGAAATGTTGGGGAAGGTCTAATAACATTGTTTCTGATAGGCTGATTTCAATGCTGAGATCTAGTTACTGCCCCTTCTGAAGCATTCTCTTGATTGGTTAATAAAAGTCGCTTATGGCCAATTAGCTGGGCAGAAGGAGTATAGGAAGGTGGGACTTCCTGAGATTAAAACAGAAACCCTGCATTTTACACAGAGGATTAGCTCATTCCACCAGAAGACATGAAAGCAGACAGATGTGTTTGAGAATGCTGGAAGGTAATCACAGGCACATGGCAGTTTGGTATTAGGTGATCTGAGTTAACTTAGAGTAGCTAATTGAGAGTCTGCCCAGCTAAGGGCTAAGTGTCAAAACATTCAAAGGTCTTGGTGTATTTAATTTTTGGGGAAAGGACCGTGGCAACTTATAGGCTGTCAGTCCAAGCAATCCAGGGCTGTGGGACTCCCGGACTCCCGTCCAACTCCAGGGAATCTCCCACCAAGCCACCAGCTGCTCCACCTAATCTTACAGTTTATACTTATTAATAAATACAATTGATAATTAAATTGCAGTTTCAAGGAAACATACTCATACATCATACATATTCTTCTCCACTGTCTGCATGATCTAATGCACAACTATGGCAGGGTGCACCCATCTCCTTAACACATGTAATGAATCAGAGGCTTCTCTAGGTAACTTCCTTACCCATCCTCTTCCATTAATAAGGGCAAAACTGCCCACTGTCTTAACACTTTCTGTAGGACTTATACTGCCCTTTCTGACGTTGCCCCCTTTGTCAGCTTGAAGCAGTCAGAACAGTCTGTGTCCCCCAAGCCCCTACAGTAGTTATCAGACTGACCTCTTCCGAGAGGGAGGAATGAGGGACTAGGAGATAGACAGATCTCTGACAGGCAGACAATAAAGGGGTCACAGACAGTTATTAAAGATGACTAGCTTTCCTCGCCTGAGAAAAAGGCTTTTTCTCCCACCAGTAGGGACCTGCCTGCCTGACTGGTCAAGGCTGACAAGGTATGTTCTAGGTGTTCTACATGTGTCCAAAACATGTCAACTGGAAGATGTGGCACTATCACCTTCCCTTTCTTTGTCTAAGTTTACTAACCCAATATTCAGGGAGAGGCTTACCCCTATATACCACAAACATGTTCACCTGAAGTTCTGAACCCGTCAGCTTCTCTTTCTTTGCCTACGGTACCCGACCCAAATTTAGGGGAAGAGAACACATCCCAGGCCACCAAAAACACTTAAAACTCCTATCCTCCAGAGGAAAACCTGGGTTCTGTGCCCTCTATGTTCTTCAGACATAGGCTCTTCAGTCTGTGTGCTGTGTGTGTGTGTGTGTGTGTGTGTGTGTGTGTGTGTGTGTGTGATGCATGGGTGTTTGTCTTTGTGTGTGTGCATGTGTATGTATGTTTTGCTGTGTCTCTGTGTGTGAGTGTTTGTGTGTATGTGTGTGAGAGCTAGTTCATGAACACTGTGCATGTGCCTATTCACTTTTTATATTCTTCTCTCATATGCTATATCCTCCTCTCTCTGTTCCTCCCAGTCCTTCCTCTCCACATCTCCTCTCCCCCAGATCCACTCCTCCATCCTTTCCCAAAAGGAAAGGGCAGTACCTATTCACTTTTTTTTTCTTTTTTCTTTTTTTTTTTTTTTCGAGACAGGGTTTCTCTGTGTATCTCTGGCTGCCCTGGACTCGCTTTGTAGACCAGGCTGGCCTTGAACTCACAGAGATCCCCCTGCCTCTGCCTCCCAAGTGCTGGGATTAAAGGCGTGTGCCACCACCGCCCGGCTACCTATTCACTTTTAATAAAGTTTGTTACCTGTTACTCCCTCACTGCCTTCTGTCTGAGATTTTTCTTGCCTTTACTTCTCATTCTCTCGCTCTCTGCCTCTCTCTCTCTCTGTCTGTCTCTCTCTCTCTGTGTGTGTGTGTGTGTGTGTGTGTGTGTGTGTGTGTGTGTGTGTGTTTTAGGCAGGGTTTATATGTGTAATCCTGAATGCCCTGGAACTCATTTTGTAGACCAGGCTGGCCTTGAACACAGAGATCTGCCTGCATCTACCTCCAGAGTGCTGGGACTAAAGCCGAGCACCACCATGCCTGGCTTAACTCTCTCTTTAATTAGCAGAGAAAGCAAACACAATGAAGACTGATATGATGGCAACAGTGTGATCAGCTCTGTCATTCTCCTGACATTTTTTTCCTGAAAGGATGAATTCTAGCTTGGAATTATGAGTTAAATAAAATAATCGCTTCCTCCTTGTCTTAGTTAGGGTTTCTCTTTCTGTGACAAAATACCATAACCTGACGTTCTTCACCTTCCGGGAACCTGAGTCCTTGTGCATGATTCTCCACCAGAAATTCCAAGTTCAGTTGGTTTCTGGGCAGGAAAGGGTGAAACATGGGTGGAGAGATCCATGCCACAGGATATCCTAGAGTGGCAGGAAAAAGGATTTTCTCCACTGCCCAAGTGTTACAACTCTTTTAATAAGCAAGCAGGAGACTTGGGATAGTCTTAACTCTCTCATGTATGCAGTGAAAGGCTATCAGCTCTTTTAGCTGAGCTGACAATTCCAGGTTGGGCAGCTTCAAGAGCCTGAAGCTCCTGGAGTTGGTCGGGTGGTGCAGGAGAGGTAGCAGATTCTTCGTGGAAAGAAGAGCACTTCTTTCCCAAGCCCAAAATAAACATCTGAGTCTCAGGCAGTCATGGTGGAGACAGAAAGAGAGAGAGAGAGAGAGAGAGAGAGAGAGAGAGAGAGAGAGAGAGATTATTTTGTGAATCAGGGGCTTTATAAACCTTTGGACAATAGAGAGGGGTTTTGGAAGTGAATGTGTTTGATTTTCTGGGCATAGTCCTGTCATAAGAAAGGGAATGTAGCTCCTAATTATCCCATGGGCAGCAAGATGGAGAAAGAACTCCAGGTATGGTTGGAGTCATAAACAAATGTCATTGTCTGAAAGCCAAAACACCATTAGCATGGGGAAGTACTTTCAGAAATCCCCAGGTGTTCACTGAGCAGGTTTCTTATCAGGAAAGGGCTGGGCCTGTAACTTCCCTGAGGGCTGCAAGACACTCCTTAGAGGATCTGGAATTTCCACAGATCAGGTGGAGGAAGAGATCTAGCTCAGAAAAAGGGAGTCATTTATCACTGAATTCAAGGGTTGTCTGAACATGCCAGACTTCAGCTTTACCAGCAGAAATTCCCCACAGTAACCAAAAGCTACTTGGGGACAAAAGGGTTTATTTCTGCTCAGAGACAGGAGCCTAAAAGCAGGAGCTGAAGAGAGGCCCTGGAGGAGCTACTTAAGGGCTTGCTCCTCATGGCTTGCTCAGCCTGTTTTCTCATACTATGTAGGACCACCTGCCCATAGATGGCACCATCCACCATGGACTGGGTTCTCCCACAATCATTAATCAAGAAAATGCCCCCACAGACCTATAAACCAGTCTGATGGAGACATCAGTTGGAGTTGAAGTTGAAGTTGAAGTTCTTTTCCCAGATGACCCTGGCTTGTGTCAAGATGACAAAAAAAAAAAAAAAAAACAAAAAACAAACAAAACAAAACAAAACAAAAAAGAAAACAACTTACTACAACTAACTACTACACTCTCCTCAGTTGCTTTTTTCAGTATATTTAATTAGGACAACATAATTGAAACTAGGGTACTTTCTAAATATTGAACCAACCTTGCATTGTCAAAATCAAATCCATTTATTCTTGATGTAAGTATTTTTTTTACATGGTTGGATAAGGTTTGTTAACTTTTGTTGAAGATTTTCTGTCTATATTCATGAGGAATTTTTTAAAATTCTGTATATTTTTTTGGTTAGAATCTTTATAATACTGGCAGCATACAGTAAATGTAGAAAGTTTCAGTTTTTGTATGTTCTTGAAGAAATTATATAGAGTCATGTGAACTCTTTAATTACTTTTATTTATTTTGTATATGTCTTCAGTAGCACATACTAAGACCAGAGTACAATGTTCTTAGTTACTTGTGTCCTTCCACTGGGAGGGTTCTGGGACTTGAACTCTGAGCATCAGGCTTGGAGGCAACCACCCTTGCCCAGGAGTGATATCTTGCCTTTATGTCCATATCTGAAATTGTTTTTTTTTTTCTGTGCTTTTCTCTACCAGCTTCAGAGTTTCAGGTATTACATTTACTTATTTGAATTTATTTTTGTACTTATCAAGAGACAGGAGTCTAGTTTTTGACTTCTGCATGTGAATACCCAGTTTCCTCAGCTACATTTCTTAGAGATGTCTTTTCTCCAATGTGACACTTCTATAAAAAATTAGGTCAGGGGCTGGAAAGATGGCTTAGCGGTTAAGAGCACAGGCTTCTCTTCCAAAGGACCCAGTACCCACATGGCAGTTCACAGCTGTCTGTAATGGCCAGGCTTGGTGGCACATGTCTTTAATCCCAGCACTTGGGAGACAGAGGCAGCCGGATCTTTGTGCGTTCAAGGCCAGCCTGGTCTACAGAGTGAGTTCCAGGACATCCAGGACTACATAAAGAAACCCTATCTCAAAAAACAAAACAGAACAAAAATTAGGTCAATGTAGCTGTATGGATTTATTGGTTTGGCACTCTAATTTATTAGTTTGTATTTCTTCTTCTGTCACCTTCTGCTTTGGCGACTGTGCCTCTACAGTAAAGTTTGAGATCAGGTCTTGTAAAGTCTTGAGTATTTGGTCATTTTGCTCAGGCTTGCTTTGGCTATTTGAAGTTATTTTGCTTCCATATAAATTTTAGAACTTCTTCCTATTTCTTTGTATTTTCAGTTTTCTATATCAATGAATGCTTTTCGAATGTGGCTTTTTTCACAGCATTAGTTCTGACAGTGCTAATCTGCAAACTTTTCCTCTTCTATATCTTTCGTGTTTATGGTTTACGTTACACGCATCTTTCAGTTCCTTGGTTGGTTTTATTCCTAGGTATGTTTTGAGGCTATTGTTAATGGACCCAAATTAGCAAAGTAAAGAATCAGGAGAGGGAATCACATAGTCTCAGTACAAAGACATTCAGTGCCTGTGTAGCTGTTAGAAAAGCTGGAATCAGTGTGAAGTTCCTCTCAGATAGATTTTAGGGACAGAGAGGAGAAATTTAAACATCATTCAATTTTTAGATTAAAACAATAGTGGGCATGTCTCTCTTTCTAAGTTGCAAAAGGACAGAAGGACAGGAGATATGGCCACTTTAAGTAATGACTTTCATCCAACCATGGTGGGGAAAGGATTTAGTGCCAGCCCTCAGGAGACTGAGGCAGGTAGACCTCTGTGAGTTTCAGGCCAGCCAAAGATACATGGTAAGACCCTGTCTCAAGCAAAACAAATAAAAAAATAATAAGAACATATATCCAACACTTCATCTGTCAATTTAAGATAACACTTCTGTGAGAGCCAGGCCTTAAGGTAATAGGGCAGTTTTAGTCTCTGTTCATAACATTTTGGGTATCAAACCATTCAACTTAACTAATAAACTTTTGTTTTTTGATTTTTTTTTTTGAGACAGGGTTTCTCTGTATAGCCCTGGCTGTCCTGGACTCACTTTGTCGACAAGGCTGTCCTTGAACTCACAAAGATCCACTTGCTTCTGCCTCCCAAGTGCTAGGATTAAAGGGGTGTGCCACCACCACTCAGCCTAATTTTTTACATTCTTTTACTTATTTATTTATCTGTTTATTTATTTGAGACAGGGTTTCTCTGTGTAGCCCTGGCTGTCCTAGAGTCATTCTGTAGACCAGGCTGGCCTTGAACTCACAGAGATCTGCCTGCCTCTGTCTCCCTAGTGCTGGGATTAAAGGTGGGCACCACTATTCCTAGTTTACTGGTCCATTTCAGTTTGATTCAGGCAAAACTTCAGCTTGGGGGCCAGTAGGAGTGCAATGCACTGTAATGTCATTTCTACCCCTTGATTCCTGGATCTGTGAATACTGACTTTGGAGAAACAGCACCATAGACTAGAGGTTCATTTCTCTTCCCTTGTGCTCTGGTATTATAAACCAGCTCAGGCCTATACATTGGCTGAGAGCCTATACATTGGCTAATCTCTGTTGCTGTCAGTTAAGATATTCTTCCCTGCCGGGTGGCACACACCTTTAGTCCCAGCACTTGGGAGACAGAGACAGGCGGATCTCTGTGACTTTGAGGCCAGCCTGGTCTACAAAGCAAGTCCAGGACAGCCAGGGCTATTACACAGAGAAACCCTGTCTTGAAAAAAAACAAGACAAATAAATAAATGAATAAATGATAGCCTTCCTTTTGCTTGCTCTGGAATTTTTCTGCTTATATGGAACAAGCAAGAATTTAGTAGCGGGGGCTCACATGGCCTAAGAAAACCACAAAATAAACCAATTTCTTACAGCCAAACTACAACTTCTGTAGTTCTGCTTCTGTCTAACTGTTCTTGTTGGCTGAAGTATATCAACCCAGAACATGGTTTTTATGCCTAAAAGCTCACCATGAGAAAGGCTCAGGGCTACACTGGGATCCTGAAGACCCAGTGTAGTCACTGGCCAGCCAGTTAATAAAGACTTATTGGCTTAAATATTGACTTAATATTGGCTTAAACCCCTGTCCGAGCAGTCTTCTCTGGCGGATACCCCACAACTGAAGAAATGCCTATTTCTGTAGTGGGTACCCTGAGCCACTAACTGGAAATGTATCTGTACCCTTGCCTTTATATCCCCTACTGTTTCCCTCACTCTCCATAAAACCCTAGTCCTTGTCTCTATGCCTACCACAATGGGAGCTAAACAAGCTGTCCAACCTGTCCTTGGTCTTGAGACTGTGGGCATCCTTTTGGTACTTGGAATGGGAATCGCAGGACTGGAGGTTTCTTTACACTAGTTAACCCCTGTGTCTCACAGTTGTCAGAAAGCATTAAAGAAAGTTCACATCAATCTCATACCTATCATGATCAACTCAATTCTTTAACCACTGTGGTACTTCAAAATTGAAGAAAGCTAGGCCTTTGGACTGGATCCCACAAAGGGATCAGCACCCTTCTCCAGGAACAGTGCTGCTTCCATGCCAGCAGATGCAAATGGTTCAAGGTGGGGCCTGAAGACTTAAGGACCAGACACAGAGAATTGAGCAGCAAGCCACTTCCTCTCGACCAGCTCTTGGTTCCCTCCCATCTTGGCTCGTGCTTACATGTCTACTGTTTCTTTTAAACTTAAGTCACTCCTGGGCTGTGTCACTGCCATTACCTGGGTTGCTACCCAAGACAATGATTCTTTTGGAGTGACTTTATACCTTAGAACCTCACAATGACAGTTCCCTCCAGCAGCAGGAAGTAGTCAGATCAAAATTGCACTCCTTTATCCTTTACATGTAAAGGATCTGAGATAAAGGAAAATCCTTCCAAAATCAGGACCCTAAAACAGGCCTAAGGCATCAGGAAACTGGCCATCCAGTTTTTGTTTTGTTATGTTTTTTAAAGATTTATTTATTTTTTTATGTATATAGATATTCTGCCTGCATGTACACCTGCATTCCAGAAGAGGGCATCCGATCACATCATAGATGGTTGTGAGTCATCATGTGGTTGCTGGGAATTGAACTCAGGACCTTTGGAAGAACAGCCAGTGTTCTTAACCACTGAGCCATCTCTCCAGCCCACCCATCCAGGTTTTGGTTTGGTTTGTTTTGATTTTTTTTTCTTTCATTTTCCTCTCCTGGCTCCCTCTTACGAAGTCTGTTACCCATCGCTATCCGCTGTGTCTGATATTTCTACCCACTGTATCTGTATGATATTTTTCCTGCTTTTTAATTCTTTAATGAGCAGAAAAAATAAAAACCCCTAGACAGTAAATTTTTAAGAAAACTTCCTCACTGACTTCAGTATAAACCAAACCAAATCCTATAAAGACAGGAGGCTGTGACAATTGAGCTGCAGCACCCCTCCCTCAGCTTGGAGCAGAAGAACTCCATCACCATGCAATAGGTGTGGTGGATAGCCTAGGCTATTGTAATTTTTTTGTTTGTTTGTTTTTCGAGACAGGGTTTCTCTGTGTAGCCCTGGCTGTCCTGGACTCACTTTGTAGACCAGGCTGGCCTCAAACTCGCAAAGATCCGCCTGCCTCTGCCTCCCAAGTGCTGGGATTAAAGGCGTGCGCCACCACTGCCCGGCTCACTATTGTAATATTTATCTGTTTTAATTATTCTAGTACCTGCACCAATAAAGACACAGGAGGCATAAGCTGAGGTAAAAACCTGCTCACTCAGGAAGATAACTTTATTTTCTTAACTATATACAGCATTTCTATTTCCAAGATGTTGTAGAGCACTGGTGGTCCTTCAGCTATAAAAATAAGGACATCAAGACCTTTTACTATTTCAAAGCTTAGACCTTAACTGGGCAGACTCTCAACTAGTTCATCTAAGTTAACCTGACCACCTATCCTCCTAGAGTTCTTTTCTCCCTCCCTGGAAGCTGCCTTCCACTTACTGTCCATCAGATTTTTATTAAAGCCACTCAGAGAATGCGTTAGGTAGGTAAGCAAGGACAGAAACACAACTTCTTAGAGTGTAACCCAACACCTTCCCTTTTAAGTCCAATAAAAGGCTCTTTCTCTTGCAATAAAAAGCTATATACAAACTGGGTATAGTGGTGCACACCTTTAATCCCAGCACTAGGGAGGCAGAGGCAGGCCTCTGTGAGTTCAAGGCCAGCCTGATATATAAAGTGAGTCCAGGACAGCCATGGTTACACAAAGAAACCCTGTCTCAAAAAACAAACAAACAAACAAACAAACAAACAAACAAACAAAAAGCTATATAAGAACATTACAAGAACTATCAGGTAAAAATTACATTCACAATGCCAGTCCATTTGGTCCATTTGTATTGTTAATCTTTGGAGAAAGAACTCTTCTATCTATCCTATCTTGGCGAGTTCAGAATTTTGTATCTAACTCAATTTCTATCCTAACTTGAATTACCAACCTAAAACACCCATTCACAACTTCTTCCAATGTTCATAACTTGCATGTACCACCCTTAAAACATCTTAGACCCTAAAACACCTTCTTAGATCCTTCACAACTTAAGCTTAATTGTAAGACTATTGTTATAGTCCAATCTCAGTGATACCTCTAAATGTTATAGTCTAAGAATAGCCACACAGCTGCCCCTACAGGCATTGCAGATTTGTCTGCTATGTCACGCATCAGTAGGTGGCAGAGAGGAAAGAGGCTATATCTACATTCAGTGTTCTGACCTATGAACATCTGAATGAATAGTAGCTTAACATTTGTGGAAAAAAATCAAGCCAGAAACCAATACAAGTTTGTTGTCATGGAGCTGGCCTGTGATGACCACCAGTCAAGTGCCGGGTAAGCATCAGATGGGTTCCTGGGATAGGAGGTGGGCCAGAGACTGGAAAAACCCTGCCTGGCCCTGGATGTGGGAGACGTAGGTAAGCCAGCCCCGAGAGAGTGAGTGTGGGAGAGCCAGCCCTGCCTTTTGTCTGCTTTGTGGTGGTGTTGATGAGGGAGAAATCCCCTCCCTTCCCTTTTGGCCTCACCACCAGTGGTAGACAGATCTGGCCCCCATGAGGTCACAGGAACAGGAGAGCTCTCCCTGTCCCTCAAATGCTACAGTATTCCAGAGAGCAGACCCTGCACCTTTCCTAGATAGCACAGTACAACTGGCCCTGGATATAGGGGATGTGGGTGAGCCAGCCCTAAGGAAGTGAGTGTGAGAGAGTCAGCCCTGCCTTTTGTCAGCTATATGGTGGTGTTGGCTAGGGAGAGATGCCTTCCCCTCCTTTTCACCCTCACCACAAGTGGCAGACAGGAGATCTGGCCCAGATGGGTTCACAAGAGCAGGAGTTGTCCCTATCCCTCACATGCTGCCTCACTAGGGAGAGTAGGCCCTGCACCTCGCCTGGACAGCACAGTACAGCTGGTCCTGGGTGTGAGGGATGTGTAGGAGTCAGCCCCAAAGGTATGAGTGTGGGAGAGCCAGCACTGCGTTTTGTCTCCTTTTAGTGGTGTTGGCAAGGGAGAAATCCCCTCCACTCTCCTATGGCCTTGGTGCAGGTGGCAGATGGGAGTTGGGTCTAATGGGCACATGGGAGGAGGAGAACTAGTCTAACCCCTGGCCTCCTGTACCACTCAGGATAGCAGGTCCTGTGTCTTGTCTGGTGATGCAGCCCCTACAGAGCAGCCATTTAGTGATTTGTTTGTTGTCAAGTACTTAACCTGCACCTGAGTGTTGCAGCTTGGCCTTTTACCTGGGACTTTCCATGCAGCTGGTACTTGCTGTGCCTTCCTGATTCTGACGATCTTGTTTTCCATTTCTGCTTGTTGTTTGACTCTGTAATGAGGTGGAAGTGTGATTCTGACGGTCTTGTTTTCCATGCCTACTTGTTCTCAGCCTATATAAGCAACTGAACATTTAGTAGAGTTTGTCACCTTGATCAGAGTCTGTCTTGGTGACCCTCTTTGTGTTCTTTGTCTCTCCAATTCCCAGCCGCCTGTACAGGCGGTACAGTCAGTAGTTGCAGGTGACTACAGCCTGGATAGCACAGTAGGACTGGCCCTGAAAGTGGGGGTTGCAGGCCCAGAAGCAGGGCTTTGAATTAGCCTGTGCCAACATATACCTCATGGATGAACTGCTGGAGTGCATGGACAGACCAGTTCCACAGACCCTGCACTGCAGGATCTTCATTACACAGGACAGCAACAGTATATCTGGAAGGATATACTCCCAGTGAGGCTCCAGTATTGACAAAGTAGCAGAAGCCAGAGGCCTTGTACCAGACCAAAGAATCATTATGATGAACATTTGCAAGAAAAAAAAGTGTGGACCAAAAGAAGGGAATATAGTGGGACACACTGAGACACACTACAGCTTCCACAATGAGATTTTTTTTTTAATGTTAGGAGGTGTGTCAAGGGTGGAGGGTAGGTCTGAGGGGAGGTCAGAGATGGGCAGGAACAGGGTGCATGATGGGAAATTCGCAAAGTAAAAAAAAATTAAAAAGAAAAGAATAACTACACAAACCAGTCAGTCACTGATCTCAGTCAGATATTGATGGTTTATTGAACACACACCCCAAAACTGGTCATTACCATCATGACCAGAGTCAGAGGTCTCGGAGCCTAACTGTGATGTCGGTCTCCTTCCAATGCAAGCTTTTTATAAGAAAAACCATATCCAAGTAACAATCAGGTAACCAGATATAGGAAACAAACCACATCCAGGTAACAATCATGTGGGAAGCAAGGAGATGGCAGCATTACATCATTTTGACTTGCTAGACAAAGCATTTCTAACTGATCTTTAATTTGATTGGTCCTAAGTGGAGCTGTAGTTGGGGGCTCTTTAGACTGTCAAGGTAACAAAGTAACCATGTATGAGCAATTTCATTTTATAATTAAAATGGAGACTGAAGACAAAAATGGCTGCAGTTATGCTAAAGAAGCATGCCCCAAAAACTATGACTACTTAGTCTTCAACCCCATCAGAGATTTGCTTAAGAAGGAAAATTATTACCTGAGTAAACAGGAAGTGCAGGCAGGCAGCTTCCAAAACTGTAGAAATGACAGAGAGAGTTTGCTGTCTGGTCAGTCAACCAGTTTGCTGCCTGGTCAGTCAATGTTGGAGCATCATCTTGAGCTTTCTAGCCCAGTATATCTGACAGACATATTTGTTTTTGTTGTTGATTTTTTTGTTTAGTTTTTGGTTTTTCAAGACAGTGTGTCTCTGTGTATCCCTGGTTGTCCTGGACTCACTTTGTAGACCAGGCTGGCCTTGAACTCACTGAGATCTGACTGCCTCTGACTTTTGAGTCTGGGATTAAGGTGTTCCCCACCATGCCTGGCAATTACAGACTGCTGTGAACTGCCATATGGGTACTAGGATTTGAACCCATGTCCTTTGGAAGAGCAGCTAGCGCTCTTAACCACTGAGCCATCTCTCCAGTCCTGACAGACATATTTGTGAAGCAGGAAATATGAAGGACTTACTTACCCTGTCTTGGCAGAGTTGGACAGTTGACTTTGCCTGTGTTCAAGTTTTGCCCATTTCAGACAGCATTCTGTCTGCAGAGGGAATAGGGCATTTTCTTTGCCCAATAGAAGTTGTCTCCTAACAGATTTTTTGATGCTCATTGGTGCTGCCAGGATCTTACATATCTCAAGTCAAAAAGGCATGTTAGTAAAAGTGTCTTTAAATGCATTATTCTGTAGGTCTCTGAGGTTCTTGAAGGCCATCTATCTATTTATCTATCTATAGCACATCTGAATAGGCAAATGTTGCTTGTTTTAGTTATTTACTGTTTAACCTATGATGTATACTTTGTTATAAACTAGACCAGCATCTAACATGACCATGAGTATAATTGACAAACCATTAATTTGTATCCCTCGGTTATTCTAAACAGTTTGTAACAGCAGTTTTAAAAGACTGGAAGTAAATATTGCATTTTAAAAAATGAGTTGTAAAGGTCCAATACCTTATACAAGAGTTGAAACATATGTTGGTTTTTTGTTTTTGTTTTTTTTATATATAAGTACTTTTTTTTTCTTCAAGTTACATCTCAGTCACAAACCCTTCCCTATTCCCCCTTCCTGTCCCACCCTTCCAACCTCTTCCCCCCCCCCAACAGCTTCCCTTTTCAATCCAACAAATGGTTCTTTCTCTTATAACAGTAAATTCTATACAAAACAGCAGAATTAAATATGCCACATTTATGAGAGTTAAATGGCCCAGTATACCTTCCCAATGTCCAGATCATACATATTTGGCCCCTGACTTTAACCTTCTACCTTCTAACCATCTCCATGACTTTAAAGTTCTATAACTGACTTAGCTTTCATACTAACTTGCATCACTATTATAACCATCTTCTTAGATCTAG
>CAJQZJ010032031.1:5605393-5664560 GCA_907164525.1 Lophiomys imhausi | reverse complement strand
GAAAAAGCAGTCTTTTAAATCAATTACTATTAAAGGCCATGACTTTGGTAACAGAGAAGGTAAAGGCATACCAGGCTGCAAAGGACCCATAGGTTGAATTACTCTATTCACAGCTCTTAAATCTGTTACCATTTTCCATTTACCCGATTTCTTTTTTACCACAAACACAGGAGAATTCCATGGGCTGGTAGACTCTTCTATATGGCGAGCCTCCAGCTGTTCTTTTACCAATTGCTCAAGAGCCTCCAATTTTTCCTTTGTTATGGGCCACTGCTCTTGCCACACTGGTTTATTTGATAACCATTTCAAGGGTAGGGCTGTTGGAATTTCAGCAGTGGCCCCTAGTATAAATTTGGAAACTCAATACCTGGGGTGTCCTGTGTTTGGACACTAGATATAGCTTGCAGTTGTTGAGTACTCACATCAATATCTTCCTCAAAAGTATCTATAATCTCAATGTCTGGGGTGTCCTGTGTTTGGACACTAGACATTGCTTGCAATTGTTGTTGAGTATGCATATCAATACCTTCCTCAAAAGCATCCATCATTTCATCATTTGTTATTTCTGGCATTGTAGGAATATTAATTTGAGTACCCCATTGTTGTAAGAGATCCCTTCCCCATAAATTTATGGGTACATCAGCCACATAAGGTCTCAACTTCCCTGTTTGCCCTTCTGGTCCCACACAGTTAAGCCATTGTACACTTTGTTTTACATGTGATAATTTACCAATTCCTATAAAATGTGTAGGAACCCTTTGAAGTGCCAAGTTTGAATTCCAAGACTCGTGTGAGAGGACAGTGACATCCACTTCGGTGTCAAGCAATCCTTCTATTTCAATACCATTCATTTGTATTTTTAATTTTGGTCTCGTATCACTCACCATTGTTTGCCAATACACACGTTTTCCACTATTTTCGACTGCTCCTGTTCTGTCTATTGGAAGAACCTTGCCCTTGGTGTAAGGAAACAGCAGCAGTTGGGCAATTTTGTCCCTGCATTAATTGTCATCTCTTTCCATATGGATGTCATAATTTTAATTTCTTCCTTGAAGTCTCCATCTATAATACCTGGATGAATAAAGAATCCTTGACAAGTTAATCCATTTTTTCCAAATATTAATCCTATTGTCTCTGATGGTAAAGGACCATAGATACCAGTGTTTAACATATAACATTTATCTGTTTTGGATAATGTTTTAGATTGATCTGTGATCAAATCTAAAACTGTAGTACCTTCAGTAGCCTGTAAAAGATCAGCAATAGTTAATTTTGTTCTTCCTGTCTGTCTGTTTCCCTCTGGTTGGATGATGGACAACGGTTCACATTGTTTTGGGGGGCCTGAACCGGTAGGCCCCTCCCCTCGTTTCCCAGCAAGGGGTTACCTCTGACATCCATTTCAGCTCTACAATCCCGGGACCAGTGTTTACCTTTTCCACAATGAGTACAAAATCCTGGAGACCTTAACCTTCTATTGCCATTAGAAGCTGTTCGTTCCCTTCTACGACCATGTTCGCCATTAAAAGCCGTTCGTTCCCTTCTATGACCATGTTCTGCAGAGTCCAGGCACCTATCATTTCGAGTTCTGGAGGATTCAGCCTTACGATATCTTTGGAAATGACCAAGTTCACCATTTTTAAAGCACTCATTAAGACCACTAGCAACTGCTTGTGCTATGACATTAGTCTGATGCTCTTGACAACCAATATCAGCTGTTTCTCTTATCCATTCATCTACTGGGGCTCCTCGAGCTTTCAATGGCCTAATTGCCCTTTGACATTCAGCATTTGCATTTTCATATGCCAAGGCATTTATCAAGTCCTGTCTGGCATCAGGGTTATCTACGTCTCTCTCCACAGCTGAAGTCAATCTCTCTAAAAAGTCTGAGAAGGTTTCCTGAGGACCTTGTATTATCTTGGTAAATGAAGTAAACCTTTTCCCAGCCTCAGCCACCATATCCCAGGCCCTGAGAGCTGCAACACGACATTGTTCGATGATAACATCTTCAAATTCAGTCTGTAACCGTATGTCAGCATAAGGTCCCTCACCAAGCATTTGGTGGGTTGTGACATTTATTCCCCTTGCCATATTTTGCTGCTCTAATTTTGTGGCTTCATGTCTCCACCATGACAACCATTGTAATTGCTGGCTACCTTCTAGCACAGCTGATATCAGTCCCTTCCAGTCTTGGGGAATGACTCTATTTTGTATAGCCCAGTTATTTAGCATCTGTTTAACGAATGATGAGTGCATTCCATAAGAGACAATAGACAGCCGGGCGGTGGTGGCGCACGCCTTTAATCCCAGCACTTGGGAGGCAGAGGCAGGCGGATCTCTGTGAGTTCAAGGCCAGCCTGGTCTACAAAGCGAGTCCAGGACAGCCAAGGATATACAGAGAAACCCTGTCTCGAAAAAACCAAAAAAAAAAAAAAAAAAGAGAGACAATAGACTCCTTAAATCTTTTTAAATCCAAAATGTCTATTGGACGCCATGTTAATTCCTGATTGAGTTGACCGTTATTATCAGGCCTAATTTGAAACATAACTGGAAAAGCTGATGGTGATTGTGCAGTACCATGCAGCTCCTCTGGGGGCACACTTGGTTCCACATTAGCACCATTACCTACCTGGTTTCCTACTGGCACACACGGCGGCTTTTCTACTGGTACATGCGGCGACTGTGGAGACCTAGCTAGAAAAAACTTGCCATTTTCTCAGTTCCAGTCACCTGCCCTGCCAGAATTTTCTTAAGCTCCTCAATCTGCATTTCCATAATTTTTAATTGTGTAACAGATGTCTTCCTTATGATAAACGAATAAAATAAAAAAAAGTAAACAGCATAAAACATTCGGTCTGATTGAAAAACAGTGTAGAGGTCAGCAGTAAACATTGCCATATTGTCAACAACTGGCATCATAGTTTCAAAATCTGCAGTTTTCTCTATAGTTTTGAAAATAAAATTACCCATAATGCCTTACCACGTTGAGCGCCACCTGTAACCGATCTTTTAAATTATTATTTAACACTTATTTATTACTAAATTCACTTATAACAAACACCAACAATTTCTTTTTTTTTTTTTTTTTTTTTTTTGGTTTTTCGAGACAGGGTTTCTCTGAATATCTCTGGCTGTCCTGGACTCGCTTTGTAGACCAGGCTGGCCTCGAACTCACAAAGATCCACCTGCCCCTGCCTCCCAAGTGCTGGGATTAAAGGCGTGCGCCACCACCGCCCGGCTACACCAACAATTTCTTAACTATTAAACCTATAAATTCCTACAACCCCTTTAACCTATCCACTAAACCTACTGATAATTATAACAACTACTTTCATAACCTTTTAGAATGATACAATCTCTGGGGCAGGTCCTTAGTCGTCAGGAACACAGTCTTTGTTGTAGATTCTTTAACACACTTAGCAGTCCTTTTTCTGGATCTCTCAAATGTAGGTTCGTCAGGGTAAGTTGGTTATTGCAGTCTCACCTTAAATAAGGCTTCATGCTTTCTTCTCTGTGGGAGACCCCAGCCGTCTGCAGGCCAACTTACTTCTTTTGAATCAGGAACTCAGCTGCTCTGCCTCAGTCCTTAAAGCCAGGCACAGTTTCCCCTAGGCCACTGTTCAGACAGATCAAACCCCTCTAGGCAAAAGTTGAGCCACAGGGTTTAGTCCTTGGCCTTTTGGTGTCTTGCTCAGGCTTTCTTTGCTCACAGTCTTCTTTCTGCTTCAGGGAGAGAGCTGGCCATCAATGGCCAGCCCTTTTTTCAGAAGGACTCTTGGAGCTCTCTAGCATCAGCTTTGAATCAATCTGTAACTGCCAACCTGGAACTTTGTGGTTGCCAGGCAGTATGAAGCTGCAGGGAACATTGTGCAGGTGGGGAGAGGTAGGGGGTAAGGGTGAGAGGCGAGAGTCTTGGCTTCTGACATCTCCCCCTTCTCTGTTTAGATGGAGAGGGCGTCTTGTGATCAATCCCAACTACGTGAATTTAGAATTTTGGAGGTCTAATCGTGGGAGGTCTCGGACAAGTTCACAACCCCAAGACATTGGTGTGAGGCGAGTCACGCTGATGGTCAAAGGCTTTAGGCTGATGATGATAGGCAACGTTAAGGAACCCCGAGGTGGGTGAAAGGAGGGTGAGGGCCCTGTCTTAGGCTATGTAGGCTGCACCCACTCCCAGCACCACGCACTCCTTTTCGGCTGCATTGGGTGGGCCCCTGGGAAGTGGACCTACAATAATCCCATCATCGGGCTAATTCACAGCCGTCCTAATCCCTTTGTGAATGTCCAGGTTATCAGCCGTTTGTCAGCTGGGGTGTAATATTGTCATAAAGGAAGACTTCCTGATATAGAGGGCCATATCAAAGGCAGGTTTCAATTTAGGGAAAAGGCCAATTTTTTGTTGGGGTGATCAAGAGGCCAGGCTCCCTAGTGAGAGAAGCGAGGGCAGAGCCAGACATACCATGAATCCTTCTTGAGGGTGTGGAAGTCTAAGGGTTGGCTGTAGGGGGAGGCGGGGGGCTCGCAGCTGTGCCAGTCTCTGGCAGAATCACTTCAGGATCTTCTTTAGTCTTTAGTTGATGGTAATGAATTTCAACCGGCTTCTTGATGGCAGAATCAACCTGGTTCTTAACAAAACTTGTGAGACGGTTAAAAGCCCAAGGGCCAAATGAGAGAAGCAAGAAAATGCCAACAAGGCGTCCTAGTAAACTAGGCAACAGGGTGGTGAGCCAAGGAGAGGTAGAGAACCAATTTTGATACCATGACTCTTGTTGTTCTCTGGCTCTTTTTCTTTCTTATAATTTGTGTCACTAAGGAGGGGTAGACAGGTAGTATTTTAGGAGGGGTGGCAGGCAAATGAAGCCAATATAAAGGTTTAGTCTGCCACAACAGTCCTGTGGGGGCAAACACAGTGGGAAGGACCAATAGCCATAAGGAGGAGGTTGGAGAATAATAGGTAACAGTCTGTTGTTGAATGGCTTTTTCCATGAGCTTAAGGGCGGAAGTGGCTTTAGGGGTTAAGGTGCAGGGGGAGGAGGGGTCAGAGTCTCCTCGAAGAATGTCAAATAGAGGCTTGAGCTCTCCAGTTGTTAATTTTAAATAGGGGCGTAACCAATTTATGTCCCCCAAAAGGCGTTGAAAATCATTGAGTGTTTGTAAAGAATCTTTTCTGAGTTCAATTTTTTGAGAGAGGACCTTAGAGGGGTGAAGTTCAAAGCCCAGGAATAAGTATGGGGGCTGTAGCTGGACCTTCTCGGGAGCAATCTGCAACCCAAGGTCTTGAAGGGCAGTTACCAACTCCTGGCTAACCCTGAGTAAGGTGGTCTCATCAGGGCCGGCCAAAAGGATGTCGTCCATATAGTGGATGATATACAACTCAGGGTAGTTAAGGCGAAAAGGGTCGATGGCCTGTGCCACAAATTTTTGACAAAGGGTGGGACTATTGGCCATGCCCTGAGGCAGGACCCTCCACTCAAATCGTGGAGATGGCCCAATGCAATTAACAATGGGGAGGCTAAAGGCAAAGCGCTTACTATCTTCTGGATGTAAGGGAATACAGAAAAAACAATCTTTTAAGTCAATAACCATCTTGTTGTAACCCTTAGGTATTGCTATGGGGGAGGGGAGGCCAGGCTGGAGAGCTCCCATTGGGACCATAGTCTTGTTAATTTCTCTGAGGTCTTGGAGCAGTCTCCATCTACCCCCTTTCTTTTGTATCACAAAAATGGGTGTATTCCAAGGGGAGGTGGAGGGTTCAATGTGGCCAGCATCTAATTGTTCCTGCACTAACTGCATGGCCGCTGAAAGTTTATGTTGGGAGAGGGGCCACTGGTCAATCCAGACAGGGGAATCTGACTTCCAGGTGATTTTATCTGCCTGGCGTGCAGGAGGAGCAATGGCCCTTAAGAAAAATTTGAATCATAACCTAGTCCTGAGCGTGAGGTTTTTAGTGTAACAGCAACTGGGGTGGGAATCCCTTGGTTGTGTTTGCCCAAGCTTTGTCCCGGAATGAACCCCTGATCAAGCATCTGGTGGGTAACAGCCATAGAGGGGCTCCCATTTGACTCAATACATCTCGACACCATAAGTTTATAGGGAGGCCAGGTACAATGAATGGCCTAACATGTCCAGTATTACCCTCAGGATCCTCCCAAGTTAGCAATTGGGAGCTCTGAAGGGTGTTGGTGGACTGGCCAATGCCTTGGAGGTGGGTTAAAGAAGGCTGACAGGGCCAAGAGGGGGGCCAGGAGGCCTGTTAGATAACTGTGGAGTCTGCTCCTGAATGAAGAATGCCTTCAAAGGTTTTGTCATTGAGTTTAAGTTTTAGCTGTGGGCGTTCTTGTGAGAGTTTTTGGACCCAATAGACATCAGAGGACCCTGGGGTGGAGGCACCCCGGGATGGTCCCAAGGGGGGTGTTGAGGTGTCCAGTGGAAGGGGGAGGGCCTATGCAAGGCGTTGTCCCCAGCGGATGTGAAGAGGCCCTCTGGAGCTAGAGGCCAGTACTTTGATTTCCCCAGAGTAATCG
Source organism: Lophiomys imhausi (assembly GCA_907164525.1). Taxonomy (NCBI): domain Eukaryota; kingdom Metazoa; phylum Chordata; class Mammalia; order Rodentia; family Muridae; genus Lophiomys; species Lophiomys imhausi. The sequence goes on along the minus strand of CAJQZJ010032031.1, from coordinate 5,658,039 downwards.
TTATCAACAATCGAAGGGAAGATAGTAATGCCTTGGAGTGTGGCAGACGCTCTGCCCAAGATAAGAAAGTAAATCTGGGGTGGGGGAGGCCCAAAGACACCAGTAGGGATTATCTGAACTCCTCTTTCAGGTTCTAATATTGTATCGAAGGAGGCACAGAGGTCCAATCCTGCGCTCCCTGGGGTAGCCCTATGGAGGGCTGAGGTTGGTTTGGGAGTTGTTGATGGAGGGTTTGGTGTGGCCCTGTCTGGCTGTTCCCCGAGGCCAGCAGGAAGGAGACTGGCTGAGGGGCCCGGGGCTGGCCCCGCATCCCATTTCCCGGAAGGGGAGGGAGGGGATTGCCCAGAATATTAGTTTTGGAGCAGCAGGAATTAGCCCAGTGTTTGCCTCGCTTGCAGTGAGGGCAAGGGGTCGTTGGAGGTGGACGCTCAACCCTTAGCTGAGGGTGGGGTAGAGTTATAAGTTTACCTTGAGGGCACTGTTTAACAAAATGACCCAGTTGACCACATTTGAAACAGGCGGACCCGGTGGCCCCACCACTAGTGGCTGCTCCCATAGCCAGATGGATGGCTTGTGAGACTTTTTGGGCAAAGGGAACTACATCTCTGCAGATACGGATCATTTCATCCAAGTCTTTATCTTTATATTTTCCTCGAAGGGCAGCCCTACAGGCAGAATTAGCATTTTCATAAGCAAGCTGTTGGAGAAGTTTATTTTCTCCCTGGCCAGGTCCCAAGGACCTCTCAGCTGCCTCTAGGAGGCGAGCAACAAAATCTGAAAACTCTTCTTGATTGCCTTGAGTGATCTTAGTCAAGGGAGAAAGAACAGAGCCTTTCATGGGAATGGCTCTCCAGGCGCTCATAGCTGCTGAAGAGGACTGAGAGACCCAGAGAAAAATTTTTTTTTGTATTTGGTTAGAGGCATATTTTCCTCGACCTAGGAGTTTATCAAGCATCCACTTGTTGGAGGGCGAGCATGTGCTCGAGAGATTGGCTTGTGCCTGAGACCTGTAGCGGTCGGCCCAATCAGCCTGCCAAGAAAGGAACTGTCCCCGAGTCAGGACTGACTGGGCGACAGTGAGCCATTCATTGGGAGTTAAGTATCCACCTCCACTGAGACTCTCAAGGAGGGAGAGAGTGAAGGGGGCATTGGGGCCATAATTTCTAACGGCCGAATTTAACTCTTCAAGATGTTTAAAACGGAGTTTTTTAAAGACTGTGGGGTTACTTGTATCTTCGTTATCACTTTCATTATCAATTTCTGAATTGGGCTCGTCCTCAGAGGAATCGGCCTCAGTCTCAGGTCGGGGACGAGTTGTTCCAGATGGCTTGTGAGAAGAGGAAGCAGGCACAAAGCGGGAGGGGGGAGGTGTGACAGGCATGGAGGAGGGGGGATGCCGAGCACCGGACCAAGCGGCTGGGGGAGGCGGTGGAGTCTATCGGGACTCGGAATCAGAGGCTGCGGGTGCCTGCGAGGGAGGGACCTGTGACCGGGTAACTGGAAAGGCTAGGTGGAGGGAATCTGGAGGAGGGGCAGAGGAAGAACAAAGGACCGAGAGACGCAAAACTTGTTTTTGGAGGCAGAGGATGTCTGTCAGTTCACGAACCTGAGAAGCAAGGCAGTCTCGCATATCTGAGAGAGAGTTAGGCAAGGTGATAGGGAAGGTTGGAAAGGCAGAAGGCGCTGTGAGAGGAGGCCAGTCAGGATTGTGATAGCGGGTGGCTTCATCCTCAAGGGAGGCGGCACCACCGGGGCCCAAAGGCTCTGGGTCGGGGGGAGCAGCCAGAGCTGTCGGCTGAGAGGGTGGCAGAGGAGAAGAAGAATGTTGTTTAATAGGAAGGCAGGGAGGGCAGAGGGAAGCAGATTTTTGAAGGACAGGGTTGCAAAGGTGAGTGGAGGAGGGAGTCCGCAGGTCGGAGACAGCTGGAGAATCAAAAGGAGGAAGCTGGAGAGAATGTAAATCTGGATAAAGGCGAGGCAGATCAGAAGGAGGGGAGTCCTGTTCAGGGGGGATGTCTATAAGAGTGAAAGGAACGGAGGCCTGAGACGGAGACTGAGAGGGGTGACGAGAAGAGCAGGTAGAATTTGGCCTGGACTGTGACAGACAATATTCTGCAACAGACAAAGGTTGACGCTTTCCTATATCCTTATCAGCATCTTCAATAATGTCCCTAATAATACCCCAGAAAGAGAAAATTGTCGCAGGAAGGAGAATTGTCTTCATTTTTTATTTTTTTTCATTTAACTCACGGCCTACCTTTTGCCATTTCTTGGATGAATAGTAGGACCATCTATTATGTTTTTTTTTTGGTTTTTTTTTTTTTTTTGGTTTTTCGAGACAGGGTTTCTCTGTTTAACAGCTCTGGCTGTCCTGGAATCGCTTTGTAGACCAGGCTGGCCTTGAACTCGCAAAGATCCGCCTGCCTCTGCCTCCCAAGTGCTGGGATTAAAGGCGTGCGCCACCACCGCCCGGCAGGACCATCTATTATGAACCACGGACAGCTTTTATCAATAAACACAAAGAAATTTATAAGATCCTTCTTTTTAACCCTTATTCCTCTCTCTCTGAGTGTATGTTTGAGGTCCTTTACAAAGGACGCCTCCTTTGACAGAGAATGGCCCATTCTTATGGGATGGAAATGAAAATAGACTCACTCGAGGACGATAGGTCACGGGTGACAATCGCTGTCTCGCTCAATCTTAATGTCGTGTACACGCTTCGTCAAGAGTCCGTCCGGAGGGGTTCGTACCTCGAGCCTCACGTTGGGCGCCACGTGACCCGACCCGCGAGTCCTAGTAATTCGTGGGGGCGAGGAGGACCGCAACCTGAAAAAAGAACGGGCGAGAGAGGGAAAGGACTCAAGGAAGCAATTGCTTGTCAAGAGCCGTGTATTTGAGCGCAAAGCGCCTTTTTATAATATGTTTTACAAGGGGAGGAGGTGAGAGGGGCCAGGTGGTAGGAAAGTACAGAATCTTCTTGGCCTGTGCCCTGGACATTGTATGATCTACCCATTTTTCTTCAGAAGACACGGTACACTGCTTTGAATCAATCTGTAACTGCCAACCTGGAACTTTGCTGTTGCCAGGCAGTATGAAGCTGCAGGGGACATTATGCAGGTGGGGAGAGATAGGGGGTGAGGGTGAGAGGTGAGAGTCTTGGCTTCTGACAGCCCGAGAAATACCCTTTGCCGTAATTCAGCCTACTAAGGCTGACAGGAAAGTGGGCAAAGTTAGAAAGCTTGCTCGGAATCTGCTCAGAGAAGCTTTAGGCTGTTAGACCTACTTGAGTTTAGGAGATTGTGCAGGCGAGTCTCAGCTGATGGAGGAAGCCGAGTTCAAGTTTGGCGGTTAAAATAGACTGGTCTCATAAACTGGCCACAATTTAGCGGTTGAAATTAGCTCTAGCAAAACTGGCCATATGAACTGGCAAAGGCACAAACAGACACTAAACTTTGAAAGGGACTGCCTATTGGAACTGCCATAAAACCAAATCATCCTGCATGGACCAACACTAAAAATATTAATATACTTTTGAGAAAGTTAAAATAGCCAAAGTTAGGTATTCATAGATAGGTATTAGGGTGTTCTTAGATAGATTATAGGTTTTAGGTTATAGGATTTAGGTATTTTATAGGTGTTTAAGTACTAATAAATACGTGGAGGGCAGAGGCAGGTGTATCTCTGAGTTCAAGGCCAGCATGGTCTACAAAGAGAGTCCAGGACAGTCAGGGCTACACAGAGAAACCCTGTCTCCCAGTAAATAAATAACTGTTACATAGCATAATCTATTTTGTAAAAGGCATTGCATAAAGATGTAAACAGAATGGACCATCTCATATGGTCCACAAGTTCTCAGAGGCACTCTCTAGGGCCTAGGAAACTATCACAAAGTATCTATGCACTTATCTTAGGATATATCACATGCTTGCACTGTCTAGGTTAATAATAAGAAACAACACTTATCAACCAGGCCTGACAGTACACAGATTTTATCCCAGCACTCGGGAGGCAGAGGCAAGTGGATCTCTGTGAGCTCCAGGCTAGCCTGGAGTGAGTCCAGAACAGTCAGAGTTACACAGAGAAACCCTGTCTCATAAAACAAAACAAAACAAAAACAAAAAAAAAGAACTAACTACACAGAGAAACCCTGTCTCAAAATAATAATAAAACAAAATAAACACTTGTCTAGGAACTTCACAGTAGTCACTGATACCATGAATAAACTACATACAACTATTAAAAAAAAAACTTAAACTCTGATTCTGTCACACAGGCGCAACTTAAAATCCAATCACTAAGCCGGGCGGTGGTGGCGCACGCCTTTAATCCCAGCACTTGGGAGGCAGAGGCAGGCGGATCTTTGCGAGTTCAAGGCCAGCCTGGTCTACAAAGTGAGTCCAGGACAGCCAGGGCTATACAAAGAAACCCTGTCTTGAAAAACAAAAAACAAACAAATCCCATCACTAGTTGCAACCATATTGATGGAGATATTTCCACTGTCTCAAAGATTTCCTCAAATCATAGAGTGGTGGGCAAAATAAGACCTTTTACTCAGCTATCAAAGCAGTTGTTTCCTATATTTTGTTTTCCTGTTCTTTTTCTTTTTAAAAAAGATTTATTTAATGTATATGAGTGCTCTATCTGCATGTACACCTGTAGCCAGAAGAGGGCATCAGATCACATTGTGGATGGTTGTGAGCCACCATGTGGTTGCTGGGAATTGAACTCAGGACCTTTAGGAAGACCACTAACCAGTGCTCTTAACCACTGAGCCATCTCTACAGCCCACCCCTGTTCTTAAGTTGTGACTACAAGATACACAAATTTTCTTTATCTGTTACCTAGCTGATCAAACTCACAAAAGGCCATGAAACTCTGTCTTTTCTTACCCCTATGACCTTCAAAGTTGGCTTTGCCCACTTTGAAGATGTAGCTATCACAATCAGTATCAAGGCAGAATTACATGAAAATAACTGGTCTGGAGTATGTTAAGCAGGATCTGAAGTTACCCAGGGAGAACTATCTAACAACTTTAAACATTTTTACTAACCATAAAGGCATCACATTTCCCTGTGCATGATTCAGTGCATTTCATTGCTTTGTAAGAGGCTGGCCCCAAACTCAAAGATCTGCCTGCTTCTGGCTGCTTGGATTAGAGGCTTCCGCCACCATTCCTGCCACTCCCCCTCCCATATATTTTTTGACAACTTGACATGCCTAGGACTGAAAATAAGAGCAACTACCTGTAGGGGTTAGATAAATTAGATTTAGAAAATATATAGGGGTTTCTGATACTGTCTCTTAATTCGGGGCATGAAGAGCATTATCAGCATGTGGACTAAAAACAAGAAACAAACAGGAGACTTAATAGACTGAAAAACAAGGTTGAAGTCAGGAAAAACAGGAAAGACTCAATAGCCTAAAAAACAAGGTTAAAGTCAGGAAAACAGGAAAGACTTAATGGACTTGAAAAAACAAAGTATTTGGCCTGACATTGTTTTCAGCTGCTAAGTGGGCGGAGCCCAAATTAAACTGAAACAGAGTTCCTTCTATTTAAGGACAGTACATGGAGCCCAGAAAGAGAAGAGGCCCCTGATGCTAGAGAGCTCCAAGAGTCCTGCTAAAAAAAAAAGTGCTGGCCATCATTTGATGGGCAGATTTCCCTGAAGCAGAAAGAACCTGGTGAGCAAAGAAAGCCTGAGCAAGACACCAAAAGGCCAAGGACTAAACCCTGTGGCTCAGCTTTTGCCTAGAGGGGTTTGATCTGTCTGAACAGTGGCCTAAAGGAAATTGTGCCTGGCTTTAAGGACTGAGGCAGAGCAGCTGAGTTCCTGATTCAAAAGAAGTTGGCCTGCAGACGGCTGGGGTCTCCCACAGAGAAGAAAGCATGAAGCCTTATTTAAGGTGAGACTGCAATAACCAACTTACCCTGACGAACCTACATCTGAGAGATCCAGAAAAAGGACTGCTAAGTGTGTTAAAGAATCTACAACAAAGACTGTATTCCTGATGACTGAGGACCTGCCCCAGAGACTGTATCATTCTAAAAGGTTAGAAAAATAATTATCAATAGGTTTAGTGGATAAGTTAAAGGGGCTGTAAGAGTTTATAGGATTAATAGTTAAGAAATTGTTGGTGTTTGTTATAAGTGAATTTAGTAATAAATAAATAAGTGTTAAATAATAATTTAAAAGTTCGGTTACAACTACCTCCACTCACCCAAGCTCCAATTCCTTCCTACATAAGTGCTCTACTCTGAATTTATAAAGCAAACTTACATCTAAACGGACTGGCAGTGATACAGTTCTGATCTCTAACACTCACATCTGTAACCCTACAGGGAAGAAACAGGAAGCTCATTGGTGGCTGCTGAGTGTTGGCTGGCAGTGGTTTCCCAGCACCAACATGGCAATTCACAACCATTTGTTACTCCGGTTCAGGGGATCTGATGCCCTCTTCTTTTTTGTTTGTTTTTTGTTTTTGTTTTGTTTTGTTTTTGAGACAGGGTTTCTCTGTGTAGCCTGGCTGTCCTGGACTCACTTGGTAGACCAGGCTGGCCTTGAACTCGCAAAGATCCACCTGCCTCTGCCTCCCAAATGCTGGGATTAAAGGCGTGTACCACCACCGCATGGCTCTGATGCCCCCTTCTAGCACCTGTGGGCACCACCTACACACATGGTTAATAGACATTTATACAGGCAAAATAACCAATATACATTCCCCAAAGACCAGCCAAGACGTGTAAGTACGCTAGCATTTGTCACTGGCTCTTTGTGTGACCCACACAATCATCTGCCCATATACACTCAACACATACCAGTCTTTTATTTTTCTTTTGCAGGGTGGGAGCATTCTTTATGCAGAACAAGAGATGCAGTTCACAGAGCAGTGGCCACACACCAAAACACATGTGGAGATGTTCCATAGGTGTCGGAGGACCAGGACAGCCTACACTAGTGATGTTGCTGCTTGAATTGCAAGCCACAGTAGCCACACGTCCCTGTTTTTGTTTCTTTGTCCAAGTTTATGTACACCTTCGCGTGGCCCAGGGCACCACCCCCTCCGTCTCAGGCTATGATCCGATGGTCCACCTCATTCACAGGCTGTTCTGCTAGTAAATCAATGGCAAAGTTCTCATTCACCTCCTTCTGACCATCTACAAACCGAAACTTCCTGTAGTCTTTTTCATCATACACCTGGCCAGTGTGCATGGTCTTCTCGCTGGCGACACTCGCACCCCGAAACCCCGAGCAGCCTTGGGGATAGCCACAGCCTGCGGAAGGTCAGCGCTACCGCCATCTTGCTGGTGACCCTTGACCCCGCACAGTCTTTTATTAATTTTAGCTTTTAAATCGCTTTTAAAACCTTGATTTCAGCCGGGCGGTGGTGGCGCACGCCTTTAATCCCAGCACTTGGGAGGCAGAGGCAGGCGGATCTTTGTGAGTTCGAGGCCAGCCTGGTCTACAAAGCGAGTTCAGGACAGCCAGAGATACTCAGAGAAACCCTGTCTCAAAAAACCAAAAAAAAAAAAAAAAACCTTGATTTCTTGTGAGTTCGAGGCCAGCCTGGTCTACAAAAGCGAGTCCAGGACAGCCAGAGCTGTTATACAGAGAAACCCTGTCTCGAAAAACCAAAAAAAAAAAAAAACCTTGATTTCTTTAATCTTAGTACTCGGGAGGCAGAAGCAGGTGGATCTGAGTTCGAGGGCAGTCTGGTCTACAAAGTGAATCCAGGACAGCCAGGGATACAGAGAAACCAAACAAAAACAAAACAAAAAACCCCCAAAACAAACAAAAAAAAATCTAAAAACTTTGATTTCTTTTCGAAGTGCTGGGGATCAAAGCCTGACCAGATCTATACCTGAACCCAGTCTACTTGGGACTTTTAATAACGAAAATTCAAATGGAGAATTTATTGCTTCCAGCTTTAGTCTCCCATCTCTACAAACATTTGGAAAGCATTCAGCCATATTGAAGTTTATGCTGACCTTTACATCTACTGTAGGGCAGCTCAGTGGTTCTCCACTTTCCTAATGCTGCAACCCTTTAATACATACAGTTCCGCTAGGCGTGGTGGTGCACGCCTTTAATCCCAGGACTCGAGAGGTAGAGCCAGGTGGATCTCTGTGAATTCAAAGTCAGCCTGGTCTACAAAGTGAGTCCAGGACAGCCAGGGCTACACAGAGAAACCCTGTCTAGAAAAACAAAAAAACAACAAAACAAAAAAATAGTTCCTTAGTAGTGACACCCAGCCATAAAATTTTCTTTGCTACTTCACGACTGCAATTTTGCTATTATGAATCATAATACAAGTATCTTTGTTTTCAAATAGTCTCAGGTTACCTCTGTGAAAGGGTCATTTTGCCCCCAAAGGGGTCTCAACCCACTGGTTATGAGCCGCTGTGGTAGATTAAAGTACAGCATTATAGATAAAACTTTTTAAAAATATAATCACATTCTAAAAACTAAACCTTCCTATTATTCAGAATCAACACATTATAAATGGTTGTCATCTGTGAACTTCAATGATCTGAAAGCAAGGTATTTTAATTACTCAGAAGCCTATTTGCATGTACATTAAATTTGTTGGCTTCCTTAATTCATTAACTTTTTCAGCTGGTTATCAGGACACTTTAAAGTGTTTAAATTTACATTAAATATTTTCTTGGTCAAAGGAATATTAGTGTGAAAAATTCAAATTCCATGTCATTGCTAGAGCTGATAATCTTCATAGTAAGGTCACCTAACAAAAATACTGTATGGCCAACACATTTTTTTTCCCATAATACATATTTACTGACTATAATAGGCTAATAAACTCAGTGCTTACATACCAGCCACTTAATTGCCAATATATACCTTTCTATTTCTCTCAGCCAGGTGGTGGTAGCACTTGCCCAGCACTTGAGAAGCAGGTGGAGCTCTGTGAGTTCCTGTAGTATAATATACCCATGGCTTTCAGTGTTGTTTGGCAGGGATGGGTGAGAGCCAGATGGAATTGTGCTGGGTCTGGCTGTGTGGAGGTGATGGCAGTCCAGGGAGTTGGAGATCGTGCTGGCAGTCAGAAAATGCCCTCCCCATCAGCAAAACCCTCTTTAGGCGAAATCATGATTTCAAGACCAGCCACTATTTGTGAACCTTTATTAAAACTTCCAAGAAGCTCTCATCTCCTCCACAGTTCCCTAAAATCTAAGTGCACTCCCAAATCAGCCACACCTTCCTTTAGAAGAACTGTGGTCAGGGCTTGAACAAATTCTGGAGCCCTCCCTGCCAAGGGGTCGGGAGGGGAAACAGACCTGCTACTGTGACTTCAGCACAGGTTTATATGTCCTTAGGGAGAAGGCATTCTATTCTCACCTGCCTGCCAACCTTGGTTCTGGACAGGATGTAGCTCAATCTTAACCTGGTTCATAGGATCCAATGGGGTTAATGATCCACACCCTACACTGTGTGGCAAACAGGAAAGGCACAGGTCCACAAGCCCCCACAAGTTCCAGGAGGGTCAGAGCTACAGAGATGCCTTATCTCAAAAAACAAACCAACTCAGAAACTAAATTTCTCTATTCCAACTATCTAAACAAATATTTCTTTGTAGAACTTCAGTGTCTAAGTATTTTGTCTGCATGTGTATCTTCGTACCATTTTTAGTTTTTTTTTTTTTGGTTTTTCGAGACAGGGTTTCTCTGAATATCTCTGGCTGTCCTGGACTTGCTTTGTAGACCAGGCTGGCCTCGAACTCACAAAGATCCGCCTGCCTCTGCCTCCCAAGTGCTGGGATTAAAGGCGTGCGCCATCACCGCCCGGCCATTTTTAGTTTTTCAAGACAGGGTTTCTCTGTGTAACAGAGCCCTGGCTGTTCTGAACTCACTTTATAGTCCAGGCTAGTATTGAACTCCCAGAGATCTGCCTGCTTCTGCCTTAGTGCTGGGATTAAAGGCATTTATACCACACCTAGCAATTACATACAGCTGTGACTTGCCATGTGGGTGCTGGGATTTCAACCCAGGTCCTTTGGAAGAGCAAACAGCCAGTGCTCTTATCCGCTGAGCCATCTCTTCAGCCCTTATTTACTTTGATTTTTCCAAGACAGGGTTTCTCTGTGTAAGAACTATGGCTGTCCTGACTCACTTTGTAGATTAGACTGGCCTGAAACTCAGAGATCAACCTGCCTCTGCCTCCTGAGTGCTGGGATTAAGGCGTGTGTGCCACCTCGACAGGCACCTAACAATTCTTAATTCTCCCATTACATCCTTCATTTTGCAATCATTTTATTAACCTCATTTCCTAATTTACCCACATTTCTGTAAAAACTAGAAACGAACTGGGGCATGGTGGCACACGCCTTTACTCCCAAGCACTTCAGAGGCAGGCGGATTCCCTTTGAGCATTTTAATTGACAACTTTTAGTATTCTCATTCCAGCAGTCCTAGTAAAATACCCTTTCAAAGAAGACTTCAAAATATAAAACTACACAGAACCAGCAATCTGAGGGCGTGGGATGACTCCTCCTCCTAGACACAGTAAGTATCAGCACTGCACTTATGTGTACATACCACCTAGGTGCAATTATCAGATTCATACTTACTTTGCAGTTTTGACCTAGGAACCCAAATGACAAAAGGACAGAGTAGATCTAGGATTGTTTTATTTTATAGGCACTAAAAAAATGTAATTCACAGGATACTGAGGCCTAGTGTAGGCAGTACTCGATACTTTTAGTGATAATGTGTATACAAAGCTATACTTGAGGAGTGGGCCTGCATTCTCTAGCTATTCTGAGATTTTCTACCTGCTTTTTTTTTGGGGGGGGGAGTAAAACAATCACCTGAAAGAATATGATAACCAGTAGCACAAAGCGGACACTGAATTCTTAACTAATTGAATCTGCCCAAGCTATCTTGCAAGCACTAACCTCTAACAGCACACTTAGACAGGTTTTATTTATTAGCATCTTGGATCTGATACCTTCTAAAACATCTAGCCAACTACTCAGTTCACAATAAAACCAAAGACTGAATCAAGATTTTGGGGGCAGAGGGGGTGTCACAATAAAACCCATTTTTGGATTATGAACGCTGGGGTCAAGGGTGGCCCCCAGCTCAGCCTCTACTTTCTACTCAGCTTTACCATGTTACATATAAAATGTCTAGTGTATAGGATGAAAAAAAAAAACTTGCATTGTAAGCTGTATATACAGAATAACATCTTTTTGAGAAATACAGTCTGTGTGCATAAAATAACCAGATTTTTAATAGACTGCTAGGTAGAAAAAAGGAAAAATCAAACAAATGGTATACAAGAAACAAAAGCCTCAGAGCTTGTTCATACCTTTTAGCCTTAGAATGTTGGGTCTCATGTGGCACAATGTCCCAAATGACTTAATCTAGCATGAGGGTAAATCTGAGAGAACTTTTATCTGACATGGCTAACTGTAACCCCCATTATATTATAACCCTCATTATATGCTCAGTTCTCAGGAATGCAAATGCTATATAAAACACGAGCAAAGACAAATGCTTTCCTATTTTCAGTAACTCTCAGGCACAGGTTGAGAATCCAATAAAAAGTAGCCTGGGTTGTAAACAGTAATTGAAACAATCAACCACCCTGTGTCAAAATTATTTAAAATTAACACTTGTCTCAAAATGATTTTTATTGGTACGCATGATGATCATGGCTCAAGAAAATAGTATTTAATACAACCTAAGGATTTTTGAAGTTGTTATGTAAAAAATAAGTAAATGATTTTAATAAAAAAATCAGATTTTCTTTCCTTGAAATTCCTGGTTTAATAAGGAATTGTTTATTTTGAGAAAAAGATCCCAAACAGGCTGTTCACAAAAATAACCCATGGTTATTAACTTTAGAAAACAAATATTAAGACTATTACACTATTTTCCTGCAAGATGCATTTGACATGCCAACTCCCATTCACAAAAATACACGGTTACATTCGTGTTGAACAGCCCCACCCATGTGAGGGAAAACACACACCTCTAATGCAAAGCTGCTCTCAGGGTTACAAGTAAATGAGATGCCTCTGCAGTTAGGGAAGCAACTACTGAATCATATGAATGAGAAGAACTGTACTCCCTGCATAACAAGAGATTATTGTGGAGACAGTTGATAAAAACCATACTTCTTTTTATTGTTAAGTCAAAGAGGTATCAAAATTAAAGCAAAACTTACAGGGTCAGACTTAACAAAACTACCAAGGAGCGTCAAAGGAAGTGAAAATGGAGCTAGGCGCAGGGCAATTATGAGTTAATGAACACAATAAGGAACAGGAGAAGGAGAACAGTGAGAGTGTGCTGAAGATACAAGAGAGAGGATCTGGTGTTACTCTGATCTCTCACAAGCGCCCAGGAAAATGAACAATGGGGTAAGCTCTCTAAACCCCACTGTGTGCTTAGGAGTCATCCTCCCCGTTGGCGCTGTCTCTGTCATCCTCTCCTTCCTCAGCCTCCTTTTCATCATCCTTGATCAGTTCCAGCTGTGAGTAAGACAAATAAGGAAGAGTTGGTGGATCCTCTTTCTCATTCCTGGACCCCAGCCCCCATCTTCCTCCTCCCCAAGGTAATCACCTGGTCATCCCCCCCGGTCCTCATTGTCGTCATCATCCAGCAGGTCACCCTCCTCAGCAGAGTCATCTGCACCAGCCTCAGACTCCATCTTCACATTAGTCTCATCTTTCTTCACAGAGGCACTGCTCTGCTCTTCTTCAGACTTTTCATTCTTCATCTCTACTGGGGATGAGAAGGACAAGTCTGTCCAGGGGCAAGTGTTGCCCACAGGATATAGACAATTCCCATTAATCATCACAGAACAAAAAAAGTTTTCCAAATAAATTAATGTCCCTCCCAATTAATAAACACCCCAATTTACATATACATTTAAAAAATAACCTTAGGCTGATAAGCCAATTTTACTTGAAAGCAGCAAAAAGATCATTACCTGCTTGTTTGCTTTGTTCTTTTTCAATTTTTTCCAGGCTTTCCAGCAGAGAATCCACTTTTTGTTTTATCTGAGTTAGCTCCTTTTTAATGGCCTGAAGGTCATCACCTTTCACTGTAACAGAAATACAATGTTACAACAGAATAAAATGTATTATACTGCAGCACTGGGGAGAAAGAGGAAGGCAGATCTCAAAGTTCAAAGCAAGCCTGGTCTACAAAGTGAGTCCAGGACAGCCATGGATAAATAGAGAAACCCTGTCTCCAAACAAGCAGTATTATAATTTAACAGTTACTGAAAATGTTCTCTTTCTACCAACTGGAACTTTGAGTCGATTCTCAGAACCACAGAAGAAAATCTTTTTTTTTTTTTTTTTTCAAGACAGGGTTTCTCTGTGTAGCCCTAGCTGTCCTGGACTCACTTTGTAGACCAGGCTGGCCTCGAACTCACAAAGATCCGCCTGCCTCTGCCTCCCAAGTGCTGAGATTAAAGTGAAAATCTTTTTCTAATAACTACAAAAAGTTACAAGGGTAGAAGAGGTACCAACTACAATAGCAACAAAGATCTTTATCTTTAGTTGGTAAATGATATATATGTGTAAATAAAAAATCTGTACAGTATAGATTTGGGGGGTTTTTGGGGAGACAGTTTCTCTGAAAGTCCTGGCTGTACTTGCCTCAGTTTGTAGACCAGACTGGCCTCAAACTGCGTGCCTTGCCTCCTGGATGCTGGGATTAAAGGCATGTGCTACCATGACCTGCCTGAATTTAGTGCCCCCACCTCCCCCCCATCCCAAGACAGGGTTTTTCTGTGTAGCTCTGGCTGTCTTGGAACTCATTCTGTAGACCAGGGTGGCCTCAAACTCAAGAGATCCATCTGCCTCTGCCCCCTGATGCTGGGATTAAAGGCATGGATCACCAATCCCCCACCTCGAATTTAGTTCTTTTAAAGTACCAGATAAACAAGCTCTTGGAAATAGAACATAGGCTGGAGAAGATCACCCTGCAATCCTTCAACACTACACTTTCTCCTTCTCCCTGGTTTCAGGAGAAATCCAAGGTCAATGTCAAGTATCACCTGCTATTAGGATTGGGGGAGGGGGATTAAAATGGGAGCTCACTGCTTTCACAAATTTAGGTGGCACAGAGGTGCAGGGCTCCTTCTCTCTCAACCTCCCCTGAGTTAGAATTAAAGACATCTAAGATGTTCTGCTTTACATGGATGCTCGGGATCCAAACTCAGATCCTTACACTCGAGGAGCAGGAACTTACCAAGCTTCTCCCACTCTCATCTTACTGTTCAAGTTCACATACTCTAGTTATGTCAAATTAGTAATTTCTCTAACCTAAAACAAACACAGGCTGGAGAGACAATTAAGTAGTTGAGAGTTTGCAGGCTTACTACTGCAGAGAGTTCCGTTCTCAGCACCCATATCAGGTATCTCACACCTGCAAATACAGCTTCAGAAGAATCAACATCTTCCCTGGATTTAACACCAACTTCCCCACCCCTCAAACATGTATATATGTAAAAAAAAAAATTACATATTTTACCAACATGTAAAAATAAAACTTGGAGATGGGGAGCATTGCAAACACAAAACCAGAATCAAAACAAAAAACAAACAAAACAAAAAAACTTACACTTTCCAGACTTGGAAGAAGATCCCCGTTGTCCACTCTTTGAATTGAATCCGCTTTTGCCCCTTCGAGAGGTGTTGCCCGACACACGCTGGCGTTTGGAAGGCACCACAGCTCGAGCAATAGGAGGAGGTGGAGGAACACGTGCTGGGTAACTGTACATCCTATTGGATAAAATATTAATTCTTCAAAATGAAAATTAACTGCATACAACCAGAATTACCTGATTAAGTCATTTCTTTTTACTAATGGGACACCATTCAAAACTCTAAAATTTGATGAAATTAACACTATATTAACTCCAAGAGAAAAGATACCTCCTCGCACTAAAGGGGTAGGCTTTACTTGATTTAGAAAATCAGACTCTTACCAATGTTATGGAACTTGCATCAGTTTTTAAAAAATAAATTCATTTTTATCTTGTGCTTAAATAATTCACTGGGGTGGAGATGACCCAGAGTTAAGAGCACTGGCTGCTCTTCCAGTGTACCTGAGTTCAATTCCTAGCAACCACATGGTGGCTCATGCCATCTATAATGAGATCTGGTGCTCTTTTCTGGCCTGCAGGCCTGCATGAAGACAGAACACTATACATAATAATAAATAAAACCTTAAAAAATTTCATATAAAGTCAAATATAAACACTCACAAGTGCTGAGCCTACAGACACTTAGTTTTAGTCAAGTTTCTGATTACTCAAAGAAACTAACTTAAAAATAGCCTTGTTTCAATTTATTTCTGTAAATTTGAAAATCAAGGGTCCTATGATATTTTGTCCAGCTCTACCATCTTTAACCAATTTTTGCTCCCGTTTATTTTCAATTCCTATGGGACAAGAAGAGTTACTAGCTACTTAGCTACTTCTTTTGGGTTTTAAGCTGCCTGAGTATCCCTGGAACTTACGTCCTAACCCACTATATCAATCAACAGTAAGTTAAAAAACAAACATGTGGGCTGGGAGTGGTGGCAAACACCTTTAATCCCAGGAACCAGGAGGTAGGCAGATCTCTGTGAGTGCAGGACAGCCAGAGATATACAGAGAAATCCTGTCTAGAAAAAACAAACAAAAAAACAAACCCCAAGACTGAGTGTGGTGTTAACTTGCAGGGGCAGGTACATCTATGTCATGTTAGAGATCAGTCTGATCTACATATAGTGAGTCCCAGGACAGCCAACATTATACATTGGAAAAAAAACCACACACATACACACAAAACCAAACCAGAACTAATCAAATACAGGTCCAGCAATTAAAAAAAACAAACGACAATAACAAGAAACAAACACACAAAAAATACGAGCCACTCTTAATCTGAGTTTTCCTGGACAAGAGACTAAAACTGCTCAATTTCTTTCCCCAAAATTGGCAGTGCAAACACACTTTTTTTTTCTTCCAGGTTTTGAGACTACCAAGCTCAGCTGTCTTGAGATCCTCCTCCTGAGTGCTGGGACTAAATGCATGTGCCACCACTCCCATTAACACACTTTTTTTTTTTTTGGTTTTTTCGAGACAGGGTTTCTCTGTATATCCTTGGCTGTCCTGGACTCGCTTTGTAGACCAGGCTGGCCTTGAGCTCACAGAGATCCGCCTGCCTCTGCCTCCCAAGTGCTGGGATTAAAGGCGTGCGCCACCACCGCCCGGCAACACACTTTTAATATAGGTCTATCAGTATATGAACAGCAAAACCCTCCAGAACATTCTATTATCTCTTGCTGCGTAAGTTCTTTAGTGTACACAGGTCAAACAAAAATAAAAATTGTAAGGCTCCTCCTCTCTGCAAAAAAAAGTTTTACAACATGTCCTGTGTGTCTGCTAGACTTTAGCAACTGCTGACCCAGGCCGGAGGGATGGCTCACCAATTAAGAGCACTGACTGCTCTTCCAAAGGACCAGGTTCAATTCCTAGCACATACATCGCAATTCAAAATTGTCTGTAATTGCACCACGCCTTTATTTCCAGAACTCAAGAGGCAGAGGCAGGTGGAATGTGAATTCAAAGCCAGCCTGATCTACAAACTGAGTCCAGGACAGCAAAGGATACACAAATAAATCTTGTCTCGAAAAACCAAAAACTGTCAACCCCTTAGCTTCTTTGCAACAAGAAAGAATTTGTGCATTCTGTCATTATGCATGCAAATTACCATCTTCTGGTCTCAGGTTTTTAAGTGCTGGTGTTACATGCCAACACACCATTGTCATTTTTGCTCAGACATTAAATTAATTCCTGTGATAAATTTAAATATATACAAGTTCTCAACATATTTTTAAAAAATCATCCTGTGGAGTAATATAACACCTCAAACAAATATTTACAGGTTTCTGGGCTCCATACATGCAAATTTAAGTGTAAAATTATAATTTTAAAACTACATCTCCACTGAAAATTAGTCTTTGCAAATTACTTAAGCCATACAGTTTAATCAATACTGAGTTACACTAAAGTATCAAGGTAATTGAGAAAAGTATGCAAAAGAGAGCTGGACTCCTGAGGTGCTAGAGTAGGATGTACTGTTCTATGTAAACTATCTCTCATTTATAAAATGGGCGTCAGCAGCCACAGGGAGCTTAAAACCAACCATCACAACAAGGTACTCTAAACTACACTAATAATGCTTAGAACAATTAAATATACAGGGGTACACTCTTTGATGAAAACACAAGTCAAGTGTTGTTATATATACTGTAGTAATCTCACACTCAGGAGAGGCTGAGGCAAGGAGGATGAGGCGGACCTGGGCTAAATGAGCCTGCCCAAGCCAGATGTAGTGGCACAGACACTTTTTTTTTTTGGGTCTTGTTTTAATGTCTTATTTTTTTTCAAGACAGGGTTTCTCTGTATAAAAGCCCTGGCTGTCCTGGATTGGCTATTTAGACCAAGATCCACCTGCCTCTGCCTCCCAAGTGCTGGGATTAAAGGCGTGAGCCACCATGCCTGGCTGGCACAGATACTTGTAATACCAGCACTTATTAAGCAGAAAGAAGCAGGCGATCTCTTGTGAGTTCAAGGCCAGCCTCGTCTGCAAAGCAAGTCCAGGACAGCCAGGGATACACAGAGAAACCCTGTCTTGAAAAACCAAAAGGAAAACTATCCAAACCAATGATCAAAACAAAAACCCCAAAAGTAAAGCAAAACTACATACGAGGTCATTATCACCTTGTGTATTTTAGAAGCCTTTCAAAAAGTACAGGGATTTAGATTAAGAGATCTGTACTACAAAAAGAAGTCAATATGACAGGCCCTATATTTTTGCAAGGCCAATGGTGTCAATTACATGATTCTGTAGTCCTCCATCTCAATCTACTTTTCTCAATTTTAAAGAAAGCTAAACGTGAAAACTGTGTAAAAAATGGACATTGATAAATTAACATCAATGGTATATTTAACTGGAAAATTCCTTGGTCTTTTGAGACAGAATTTCTCTGTGTAGTCGTAGTCCTGGCTGTCTTGGACTTGCTCTGTATAGACTGTAGTCTCCCTGAAAGGCTTCCAAGCTAAAAATAATTATTTTATAACACATGTGTTTAACGTCAATTTCATTATGCATCCTGGCCTTTGCCTCAATCAAAGCATTACTTATGTCACACTGTTCTTCATACATGCTATTTTGATCTTTTCAAGATCAGTTTTCACTTGTCAGGACAAAATTTAGGGGTGAGGCACAGAGTGATTTGGAATCTTCCTAGTAACCAAAACACAGGATGCTCTTCAGCTTGCAAGGTTACTGTTGTTTTAAATAAAACCAGTTGGGCAGTGCTGGCCTTTAATCCCCAGGGTAAACAGTTCTCTGTGAGTTCAAGGCCAGCCAGAGCTACACAGACTAAAGATGAAATGGTAAGAACGTTGATGACCATTCATTCAACAAATTAAGAGTTGTCTTTCATCTATACAGTTCAAGTGATGGAGAACAGGTGCCTACAAAGAAATCTGCTTACCACCTGCTCCCAGAGGCATTGCAGATGTGGCTGTTGTGTCTCATGTCCATCAGTAGGTGGCAGAGAGGAGAGAGGCTACATATACATTCAATGCCAATAACAATCAGAATGAATAGTAGCCCAAGATTCCCTGAAAAAGCAAGCCTGAGACCACCACCAGATGGGTGCCAGCTGGCCCAGACAGAGAACTAGCCTGTGATGACCTCCAGTGAGCACCAGGCAAACAACAGATGGCCTCCCAGGACAGGAAGCAAGCCAGAGACTCGAAGAACCTGCCTGGCACCATGGACCCTACCTAAGCAGATGGAAACTTGGGAAAGCTGGACAAAGAGAAAACCCAAGACAACTGGACAAGGAGCTACCCTGTGATAAACACCATTCTGGTGCCATGCAGGCCTAGGTGTCAGACCACATTAAAAATGAACCCTGGCAGGCGCCATAATGCACAGTGCACAAGTAGGGTATATACACAGCACTCCTGAGACAGTCCAGACACTCAGAGACTTGGGCACCACTAAAAGGAGCAAGTAAGTGATGGAGAAATCATACCTAGGATCATGGTTGGATCCCAGCCTCTTTTGCCAACAGGGACCATATCTGGGTCCATGGCTCTGCAGTAGAAGAGGTCTTACCACCAAAAGCCAGGTAGACATCCCTGGCCTGGCTGTCTGTCAATAAGGGATATGTTGATATCTAAATCTAAGGACTGCAGAACTGGCACACAACCCACCTGGGCTTCATGGGAGAACTGGCTCTATATAGAGGCATGAGATCAGGAGAGCTAACCTTGCTCCCTAACCAGCTACAATACTAGAGAACAGGCCCTGCACATTTCAGAAATTGCAAATGAGCAGGCCCCCCCCAAGGATGTGAGCTTAGGAGAGCTGGCCCTATCACTCATCACCTTGTGGTGGCAGAGTTGAGGGAGATACACCCTCCTCTTCTTCAACCCTCATCTCCAAATCATAACAGGTAGACCTAGCCCTGGGGTCATGAGAGCTGGCCCTGCTCCTCACATGATGCAACTCGGGAAAACCGGGGCCTGCACCTCTCCTAGGCAACACAGTACAGCTGGACCTAGATGTGGATGAGCCAGCCCTAAGGGTCTGAGTGTGGGAGAGCTAACGATACTTTGTCCCCCAACTCTCTTTTGCCCTTGCCACGGGTGGCAGGGAGAGTTGGTCCTGATGGGGACATGAGAGGAGAGCTGGCTTGGCCACTTAGCTGCAGCAGCACTCCCTGCACCTTACCTGGGTAGCACAGCAGAAATGGCCCTGGATGTGGGGGTTGAAGACCCAGAATCAAGGGCACTGAATTGGCCCACCCCAACATCTACTCCCTGGATGAACTGCTGGAGTGGGGATACTGGTACCACTATCTTCCTTTTTTTTTTTTTTTTCCTTTTTTTGAGTTTCTCTGTGTAGCCCTGGCTGACCTAGACTCACTTTGCAGACCAGGCTGGCCTTGAACTCAAAGAGATCGGACTACCTCTGCCTCTTGAGTGCTGAGATTAAAGGCCTGTGCCACGCCTCAAATCTTCCAGTTTTAAGGTGACAGGCAAATACTGCCACACCTAACTCTTTAGCAAGCACTTAACACCAAGAACCATGTCTCTAACCTAACTCTTCGCTTCTTAATGTACAACTACCATTATGGTATTTATACATAATAAAGTGTTTGTTCTTAGTTATTTACACAAATGGATTACTGGCTGATTTGTCCAGGACAGCCATGGATACATACAGAAACCCTGTCTCCAAAAAACAAAACAAAACAAAATAATAATATATCAGATTCAGAGAGATGACGAATGGGCAGAAAGGTGTGTGACCCTAAGATTTGATCACTAGATCCCACAATATTATTGATCTCCACAAGCAAATAGAAAGGTTTTAGAAAAATTACATGCCAGAATGTTCACAAAATTTATTCCCCAATCTTTTTCTTGGTACAGTATTAATTTGAGATTTTGTCTCACTATGTCCTTGAACACTTTCAAAGCCTTGTATACTCATTTCTCAATGCTGTCCTGAAAACACTAATGTTCTTTAAAAGGTATAAGAAATCACTATCTCCCTGTCTTTTAGAACTACAGTACAACCTACACTTACAAATCTTAGCAATATTGCTCTTAAAGCAATTAATTCATGTTCAAAGGAAACTAGGATTTTAAATAAAAGGATCATTTCTATTATAATACAGATTCTTTTAAACTGATGTATAAATTCCTCACCTTGGGGTTCAAAATAAAGGAATAAGAGCACTCCCAGAGGACCCACATTCGTGATCTCAAAACCAATGCTTGCCAACTCACATCTGCTTGGAACAGCTTATCTGATAAGTCCTCATCCAGGCACTGTACACATCTGACACATGAGGCACACCCTACTACAAATTTTAATTTTATTGGGTGGAAAGCAACACATGAAACATACTATTCATTGCTTGAAAAAGAAAAAAAAGTGAGTTTGACTGGCTTTGTGTTTTCTCTTCGATACAGGGTTCCTCTATGGAGTTCTGGCAATCCTGGAACTCATTTTGTAGACCAGGCTAGCGTTGAACTTAAAGAGATCCACCTGGCTCTGCCTCCCAAGTACTAGGATTAAAGATGTGTGTCACCATTGCCGGGCGGTGGTGGCGCACGCCTTTAATCCCAGCACTTGGGAGGCAGAGGCAGGCGGATCTCTGTGAGTTCGAGGCCAGCCTGGTCTACAAAGCAAGTCCAGGACAGCCAGAGCTGTTATACAGAGAAACCCTGTCTCGAAAAACCAAAAAAAAAAAAAAAAAGATGTGTGTCACCATGCCCAGCCTGACTGGCTTTTTAACTAACATCCATGAAAAAAAAGACCTCACACATACCTGTCATAATAATCCCGCTGAAAGTCATAGTCCAGGTCAAACGAGGAACTGAAAAATAAATACCAAAAGAGATTATTTTGGAGTTGCTGTTGTTCATTCAAAAGACAGATGGGGTGAAAACAGGCCAAACAAACCACAAATAGATCAGTAAGATTAGCAGCGAATAATCCCCATTCATTCAAACAAATCATTTGCCCCCCCTTGTTATCTTAGACTACTGGACAGGCAGTGATTAAATTAGTAATTCAGGTGAAAGTTTCAACAACTCATGAGCCAAACCAAGAATGCTTTAAAAACAATAGTATTATACCATAAGCCTCTATTTTCCACTTTCCTAGACCTAACAGTTTCCTCATGTCATGCTATACACACATAAAATTATTCTTAAACAGCAAAAATCTCAGAGCTATGAAATAGAGGTAAAAGGGAAGTATGCTAACACAAGTTAATAACAATTACACTTTTGCACATAGAAAACACATTGCACTAACCCTCCCCACATCCAGAAAACACAGAGAAGATGCCCACTGATGGACACAATGCAGTTATAAATAATAAAGTTCCGGACCTGAGTAGAGGGGACGGAGAAGGGTGTTCTGGTACTGACCCGTACATCTCCGCTGCAGATCGTTTCACACCTGCTTTTCCTCGATTCACTTTTGGCTCTGCAGCCAGGTTAATATCTGGAAAAAAGGAACAGAAGTCTAAGAAACTGGGTTATATCCTCTGCAAAGCTAACAAACCTAAACTTGAGACTATTATCTAATGAGTAATCTTAACAATATTAACTTTCCTCTTCTCACTTAAAAAAGGCCCTTAAAAAATACGTATGTATTTTATGTACATGAGTGCTCTGTCTTCATGAACACCAGAAGAGGACATCAGATCTCATTAGAGATGGTCATAAGCCACCATGTGGGTGCTGAGAATTGAACTCAGGAGCTCTGGAAGAGTAGCTAGTGCTCTTAATCACTTTCTCCCCACCCCCTAGAAAAGGCTACGCTTTTACAGAGGTAGTCTTTCATTTCTGTACTCTTAAAACACCAAAACTGTCCTGACATAACATTTTGTCTTTGCTATCTATCTCCACTCTCAGCTCCCATTTACAAATCGACACCTTTCTTTTCTTTTTGGTTTTGAGACAGGGTTTCTCTGTGTATCTCTGGCTGTCCTGGACTCGCTTTGTAGACCAGGCTGGCCTGGAACTCACAGAGATCTGCCTCTCTCTGCCTCCCGAATGCTGGGATTAAAGGCATGCACCACCACGCCCGGCTAAAATCGATCTTTCATACAACTGTTTACTCATGTACTAACACAATTAAAGAATATCACATCAGTAGCTACTAACAGGTCATTTTCCCAGTTTCAATTTAAAATCTGCAATAACGAAAGACAAAAATAATTGCAAAGTATGGCATTTTAAACTAATGTGACTTAGTGTCATACAATCAAGCCATATCCATAAAACTCTTACTGCATTTAAAATCAGCTAAACTCCACACAAAATAACCCAGTTTTTCAGACAATGAATTAACTTCTACACACTAAGCCCCCCCCACAAAAAAATTAAAAATTTCTTTTCTAAGTTTAGAGTTACTTTCTTAGCAACTGTCTACAAAGGTCTCCCACTGTTCTAATGAAAACCTAAAGACAAAACAAACAAAAAACCCACTAACCCAAAGCTGGGTCTCTAAATCACAAAAATATTAATCTCAGATGAGCACCAGCAGATGAATTATCAGAGTTCCTTCTTTTTGTTG
The DNA here is from genome assembly GCA_907164525.1 of Lophiomys imhausi. Lineage (NCBI taxonomy): Eukaryota > Metazoa > Chordata > Mammalia > Rodentia > Muridae > Lophiomys > Lophiomys imhausi. Next base: position 5,634,894 of record CAJQZJ010032031.1, on the reverse strand, counting down.
TTTTTTGGTTTTTCGAGAAAGGATTTCTCTGTAGCCCTGACTATCCTGGACTCGATTTTTAGACTAGGTTGGTCTCAAACTCAGATCCGCTTGCCTCTGCCTCCTGGGTCCTGGGATTAAAGGTATGTGCCATCACACCTGGAATATCATTGCGCTCTTAGTTTAACTCATGTCTTCTTCTCCCAAACCATGTTGATCATTTTTTAAAATAAAAGTAACCCATTATACAGTAAAATGAAAATTGAAGATTAAGTTGAATAACATCAAAAAACTATTTCAAGTTAACACTACTATATTTAGTCAATCCCAATGGAATGTATACTAGGAATCTTAAATCCTCAAATACAATGTTGCATTTAGTCATTATTTTTGACCAAAGTATTACTAAAGAACCTGAACAAAGTAATCAAAAAGAAATGCAATCTCCTAATTAGCATAGCAATAGCAGTGTCAAAGTATTTTCAGTGTTTTAGCAGTCTCCTGTTATTCAGTCTGCATGCCCTCTGCCCACCTCTTTTTAACCTCTTGGCCTCCTTTCTAAGCTTGAGTCTTGACCCACAATACACCTATTTACATAAGAAAGTGTGTACAAGGTAGGATCTGTTTAGGAAATAACATTGTGTTTTCACCTCAGTACTTTCCAGATACACTTATTTTTCTACAATGTTTAAGTTTTACTTTTGATAGTTTTATTTTGTGTTTGGTTTTTTTTGACAGAGTTTCTCTAACAGGCCTAAGACTCCCTTTGTAGACCAGGCTGGCCTCAAACTCAGAGATCTGCCCGCCTTTGCCTCCCAAGTGCTGGGATTAAAGGTGTGTAATTAAAAGCCAGCCAAACCGCATCATTATGTGCTGCACTTTACGCAATTATTTCCAAAGGTTGACCAGTTTCTGCTTCAAAAATGTACAGAAAGCCACTGTATTTATTATATGTTACAGCCACAACATCAAATCTGAAGACTGTCTTTACAGACTTCAGGAAACAGAGAATACTCCTAGATCATGTGTAAAACAAAAGCAATGTATGATACTTATGTACAAAAATAAAAGGAAAGTATGATACAAAGGTATAAAAAGGCCAAAATGAAACCCAATGTTTCATAAATAAGAAAACAATTCAGGCTTGGATTTTATCTATGAAATTTATTCATCCCCAAACTCACCTAAAACCTGGCCAGCAATCATTCTGCCATCCTCTCCAGCTACAGCAGCCCGGGCATTTCTTTCATTAACATACTGGACGAAGGCAAAGCCCTTATGCACAGAGCAACCCACAATTTTGCCATACTTTGAAAAGATGGCCTCCACATCAGACTTCTTGACCACAAGAGTGTTGAGATTCCCAATGAATACACGGGAATTCATGGATCGAGGATCTGTCTTGTTGGTAACATTGCTAGCCATCTCCTTGGATGATAAGGTTTCTCACAGAGGTGAAAACTGGAATGAAAAAGAAGCATTCAGGTTAACAGATGTTAATAATGGTGTTTCATTTGAACTACTGTGACTATCAACTTAATGGGATCTCACAGTATCAAATATACTAGTATTCCTTTTATCCCTCCAATACTGGCAACAGAATTCTATATATTTATAGTCCAAGTGATCGTAAGTTGAAGTCCTTAAGCAAATTCTAATTCCCTAAAACCTCTACCAGCAAAGTTTTCAGGTTTTGCCTTCATGGTTCTAAGAACCCAAATATTAGTTATAACATATTTAAGTCTTAAGTTTTCTCAAAACAGACCAACTCTAAATTCTACCCTGAAACATCTTTCAAGTATAATTATACAAAAGCAAATATTCTCCACTAGTCGTGGTATTCACTTGGATTTGCATATGCTAAAGTATAAAGTCATCTGTACAGAGTACAGTTAACTGCACCAAAACACTTTTACACCTGGAATATTAATATTAGATGGTGATGATGATAAACTAGCCACTGCAACACAGGACAGACACGAAAACACAACTTTCTTCAGTTTTGGTTTTTTTCATTCTAGCAACCTGGTCACTCTAAAGACTAACACCAAAAACTCTTAAAACAATAACGGAGTTGGTTTTACAGAATATCCACTGATGCCCTTTTAAAAGAAAATATATTTCACAATCTTTTGTTTGCTGCCTGTTATAAATATAAATCCTAATATCAGTTTAAATTCATATTTTATAGACATCTATCCTTTTAATAAGAACAAGAATCTTTATATCTAGTATTTTTCATCTTTCCTATCCTGAAGTGAACCATGAAACTAATTCTCAGATGTTTTTCTGTATGTTTCATCAAATAATTCAGAACACAACAGATATTCTGCTACTGTTAAAATAGTTTACTAAAGAGTCCAATAGTGTTTTAGAAATGGTCAAAAATATCTCAAGCCACATTATAGCATGTATGCATGGTTTGCTTACATATAGAAATCAAAGGACAACTATCACAAATCAATTCTCTTTCTACAATATGGGTCCTCAGGAATCAAACTAAAGTTGTCAGGCTTGGCAGTAAGCACCTTACCCGATAAACTTTCTTGCTTGCTCCTATACCTTACTTTTGCATAAGACAAATCTGAGTTAAGAAATACAATCAATACCCTATGATGCATACAAAATAAAGAAATGTCTCAGTTTTAGGCAGTCATTGCCACAACAAAAAGCCAAATATATACAGCATTACTTTGAGACTTTAAGTGAACACTAAGCATCCTTTGACTAAAATCACTGGGTGGTAGTAGCACACAACTTCAATCCCAGTACTCAAGAAATCAGAGGCAAGCAAAAATCTGAATGAGGCCACTGTGGTCTACAGGGCAAGTTTCAGGATAGCCAGGATTATATAGAGAAACTTTGTCTCAAAAAAGGAAGGAACAAACAGCACAACTGCCCTCCAAATGCACTGTCCCTAGGCCATGTCTAGTAAAATGCAAGATATGTCCTTTAAAGTCCTGCACATGCACTCCCCATCCCCTCAGATGGGCATAAAATTCATGATCCCAGATTACTGAGGCTCTGGGTGTGCCACCTTAGCTAATGGTAAATCCCATATTTATCTGTTCAATGACCTATGCCCTTTACCAGTAGTTCACAAAGTAACCAAGGTTTGTCTTACAAATGAAACTTAAAGGGCTCAGGGCAGGGGTTCAAGTCCCTAGTCCCTTGGCATTAGGTGTGTTTTATCATCTGCCACCTAAAATGTTCTCGCTTGGGGCTGGAGAGATGGCTCAGCGGTTAAAAGAGCACTGGCTGTTCCAAAAGACCCCGTTTCAAAACCCAGCACCCACATGGCAGTTCACAGCTGTCTGCAATGGCCGGGGCTGGTGTAGCATATCTTTAATCCCAGCACTCGGGAGGCAGAAACAGGCGGATGTGAATTCAAGGCCAGTCTGTCTACAGAGTGAGTTCCAGGATGGCTAGAGACAGAGAAACCCTGTCTTGAAAAAAAATCTATTAAATTCTATTAAAATAAAATTCAATTTTATTAAAATTTAGTATCACCCATACAAATCTCCAGCCACAACAAAAATTACAGACCAGCCTGATCTACACAGCCAATCCCAAGACAAGGATACAGAGAAACCTTGGCTGGGAAAAAAACAAATAAAATTACAGATAACTTTTAAGTCATGGTAAGAAGGATGATGATTCCAGTACTCGGGAGGCAGAGGCAGGCGGATCTCTGTGAGTTCGAGGCCAGCCTGGTCTACCAAGTGAGTCCAGAACAGCCAGCGCTGTTACACAGAGACCATATCTTGAAAAAACAAACAAAAAAAAAAAAAAAAACAAAACAAAACAAAAAAAAAGGAATGATGATATACCTTCCTTCCATCCGTCCGTCCCTCCCTCCCTCTTGACCCACAGTGGTTACTCTACCTATGGCCCTTCTGACTTCCCCCTTCCACTTTATACTCAATAAAATAAATACATCAATTAATCAATCAATAAATGAGAAGTTTCCACTTTTGGAGGCAGAAGTAGGTGGATCTCTGCAATTTCAAGGTCACCTTGGTCTATATGGTGACTCCAGGACAGGCAGGGATACAGAGAAGCCCTGTCTCCAAAAACAAATACAAAAGACATGCATCACCACACGCTGTTTCCCTTTTTTCCGTTGGGGAATATTTTTAACATTATGTGTATGATTTGTCTGCATGTACGTGTGTATGTGTGCATGTCCTGGAGTATGAAATCAGAAGAATGCATCTAATTTCCCTGGACCTGGGGTTACATACGGGTGCTGGGAATCAAGCCTGAGTCGTCTGCAAACCACTACCTCTCCAGCTCCTAATGAGTGACACTAAATGGTCTCAATGAATCAAACTTTTTAAAGAAAAGTTTATGCAAGCTTTTAGTCTTTCACAACTTCCTGTTTTTCAACATTCTTGAATATAAGCACACTTGTTTACTGGTAGTCATCAATATTTGAATATCACCTATTTTGCTCCATGTCCTTTATTTCCTTTGTTGAACCTTCCCATTTTTACTTCAATTACTGTTTTCTTTATATTTTGCTTCCTATGCATCTTTTTTTCTACCTTACTGTCTCCATCTGGTCTTTTCAGAGGCTAACTATGAACTGTCTATGTTGACCAAAAGAGCCAGAATAATTTCATTAATTACAAGTCTCAGTTACTGGAGTGTGTGTTAATATACACCTTTAATCCCAGAGGCAGCGGATGGTGGATCCCCAAGACTACCATGCTAGAAAGGGAAGGAGTGAGGGAGGGAGACAGATACATAAAAAAAAAAAAAAAAAAGGAAAAGCCAACCTGTCCTCTGTTGAAAAACAAGGAACATCTGAGCAGTGTGGATTAACCCTTTAATCCAGCAATTAAGAGGCAGAGGCTGGTGGATCTCTGAGTTTGAGGCCAGCCTAATCTACAGAGTTCCAGAAAAGCCAACACAGAGAAACACTGTTTAGAAAACAAATAAAAATAAAACCATAAAAGCAAAACCAAATTTATACTGCTTTTCTGGATGCCTGAAGTTCAGTTTCAGCTCCAGGAAGCCAACACAATTTCTTGGCCTAAGTAGAAACCTACACTCACATGTACACACAAGGACACACATTACATAATCAAAAATTTAAAATACATACCAGTTTTTAAATTGGTACACAATTGTAAATATGAATTAAGGTTTCAAAACTAGCCAGGCATGAGAAAGAGAATATAGACCTAAAGGTTACATGTAGAGAGAATATCTATCACCTACAATTAAAAAAGAACCTGCTAGGCATTGTAGTGAATGCCTTTTATCCCAGCACTCAGGAGGCAGAGGCAGTCAGATACAGTAGAGACAGGGCCATTACACAGAGAAACCTAGTTTCAAAAAACCAAAAAGTCAAAACAAACCTATGGCCTATAGGAAAGGGTAGAGGAGAAGGTGGGATTATCTGGTAGACAGAAAAGATGCTAGGATATAGCTGGCACATGGTAGAGTCACCTGGGAAGATGGAAGACAGACACAATGAAGGTTGAGCAGAGTTAATTAGCCATGTGGTAGGACATAGATTAGTATAAACGGATTAAGTTATGAGCTATTCATAGAACAAGTCTAGCTATATGACCTAGGTATCTGTAAATATACTTTTAGCCTCAGTCTTTATTCTGTGATCTTTGGGCGTGAAAAAAAAAAAACACAATTAGTTACCAACTAAACCATTTAGCTTAAAAACAAAACAAAAAAGCCTTACCCAGAACTGGCTTGACAAAACAAGGAACCAAGTTTACTGAACACTACACATTAATGAACACAGTAACATAGTTGGTTGTTTTTTTCTTTCTTTTAAGACAGGGTTTCTAACAGCCCTGCCTGCCCTGGAATTTCACTAGCCTCTGCTTGAGTGCTGGGATTAGAGGGGTGTGCCACCTCACCTGGCCAGACTGCATTTTAAAACCCCTTTCTAACATTAGGTCTCAAAATCAGATACCTATTTAACATATCAGAGCAGACCTGGCCAACAGGTTCTCCCTGCTACAGTTTATGGCTGACATATGCCACCCACTACCCCAAACCTCTCCAGCCCAGGAGCCGGGTTGCTTTTACCCCCAGCTTCATCTCCCTATATTAATCCAGACATTTTGTTTTTCTCGGACATCCAACCAGAATTATGTATTAAAAGATCCTGTTCTAAATAAAAATTTTTTGAAGGAACCAAAAAAAAAAAAAAAAACCCTCAACTTCAATGTCTCACAACTGTAAATGGGTAAGTTAAGCAGGGAAAGTGAATGAGCTAAACCTGGGCTACCAGAATGAATAACTGAGGAAAGCAGAAAGAATTGGTATGCCCACTACTTGGTAAACCAATAGATTTCAGTTTCTATAGAGCCAGACAGCTCAGTGGTTACGAGCAGCACTGGTTGCGCTTCTAGAGGACCTGGGTTCAATACCCAGCACCCACATGGCACCTCATACCTGTCTGTAACTCCAATTCCAGATGATCAGACAACCTCACACAAACACCAATACACATGAAATAAAATATTTAAAAAACAAGCAAAAAAAAAAAAAAGTAAAGTTGAACCTTGGAGCTAGAACCTAGAACATGCTAATCAAATACTCCACCACTGAGCTTTTACCTGAAGCCCCTGAAAATTTTTACAGTAGTTCCACATATGTTCATCAGCTACATAATATTAAAGGTCATACTATGTTTTGTTTGAAATAATAAATTGCTTAAAGCCCCATGACAGATATTCTAGAGCCATAAAACTACCACTTTTTTTTTTGGTGAATCTGTTTTTTTTTTAAATTTATTTATTGCTTCAAGTTACATCTCCATTATAGTGTCCTCTTTCCACCCCTCCCACCCTCTAACCCTAACCCTTCCATCCCAAATCCTCTGTAGTGGAGTGTCCCTACATAACAGTTCCCTGTCCCAGTTCAGCAGTCATATGAGGGCCATAAAGCTACTATTTTTAGGTCAGGTGTGGTGGTAGATGTCTCAGTACACTCTGAGAAGTAGAGGCAACAGGATGAGGCCAGATTGGTCCACAGAGCTAATTCCAGGACAGCCAGGGATATTCAAAGAAAAATCACCTCATATATGTGGGTGTTTTGACTGCATGCATGTCTGCACACAACTTCTATGTCTGGACCCTAGCACTAGGGGCTTTGTTATCCCCTAGGACAGCAGAGTCACCATCTGAGTGCAGGATATTAGGTGTTCTGGAAGAGCAGTACAATTATTTTTCATTTCCTTGAAATTTACTAAAAATGATTTGGTTGTAAAAGACAGAAAAGGCTGGAATGTAGTGAGAATCTCTGTTTCTTAAAAAAGCCCAGTTATGATACACATAGCCACTTCAGATTGTTGACAGCGGCTACTGTGTCTGGGGCTCTGGTGGAGGCATGGTCCGTGCTAGGCAACTCTTGAGAGTATAAATGAGTGAACCTGAAGAGGACCTGTGGTGGCTGGCCCCACCCCCTTGCTGCTGTTTGCAATTGGGCTTGCTAGACTGCCAGATATCCTGAAAACAAAGATTGAATCTCCCCTTAGCAAAGGGAGGCAGAGGGTTTTTAAGAACACAATAAAACAGTTAAAACAACACCTACACTGGAAGGTTCTATTAGCCTAATGGCCAAGTCTCACAATACTGGAAGATGCTACGCACACTGCTGTGTGATAGTAGTCCTCATCTATGAACCTGTTTATAATGCTCTACTACTGACTGTCCAGAGGAAATGTGCCCATTGCTGCAATGATGATTATGACTGTTAGGGGGTAACAAACCACATTCTCATTGGGTTTGAGGTCATTCCTAGTCTTATACTGTAAACGAGCCCCAAAGACCAGACTGGGGAAGTTATAGACAAGTGGTAAAAGCTTACTGATGCACCTGTCAAATTATAACTACACTTAACTGGTCAACATGCTAAGCATAAAACTGGTAAATGCAAAAAACAAAACCAAACAACTTGTGGAAGTGGACTGGAGAGAGGGCTCAGCACTGACTGTTCCTGCAGAGGACCCAGGCTCAATTCCTAGCACCCACATGGCACAACTGTTAACTCCTGTTCCAGGGGAGCTGGCACCTTCAATAAAAATAAAATTTAAAAAACATAACAAAACTCATGAATCCTCAGGAAATGTGAGGTCTGAGTGGTAAAGAACTGGTCTTTTCTAGACATTCCATAGGCTTGACAATAGGTCAAAGCAGTTCTGATTTTAATTACCACACATCTGAGCCAGTCAACATGCTCACAAAGGGGGTGGGGGAAGCTGATGAGGCCCCATCTGATGAGGATCTACAAGCAATTAATATTTGCTCAGGGAAGAAAAGACATTTTCTTCAGCGGTACATTCATTGAAAAGTTGCTATGCTACTATGAATAACTGGATCACACACAACAGAAATAGGCCGGGTGGTGATGGCACATGCCTTCTTGAATCCCAACAATTGGGAGGCAGAGGCAAGCAGATCTGAGTTCAAGGCCAGTCTGGTCTACAAAGTGAGTGAGTCCAGTACAGCCAGAGCTGTTGAGCTGTTACACAAGAAACCCAGTATCAAAAAAAAAAAAAAAAAAAAGAAAATAGAAATAAAAGGGAAAACCAGGGTTGAAGGAGGAGGGCTGTGATGGAAATGTAACCTGAAGTAATAAACATAATTTAAAAAAAATTTTTTTAAAAAGGGAAAACCATTTAAGAGGATGACAATCAGGATAATGGGAGGGCCAAGAGAGTATAGGTGATGAGGGATGAAATTATCAAAATACATTCTATATACACCATGTATAATTAACATGCTAGTTATGCATTGAAAAACAATCTTATCAGCAGAACTTGTCTAGCATGCATAAGATCCTGAAACACACACACACACACACACACACACACACACACAAGAAGGGTTTATTAACTACCCTGATCTGCAAAACCACATTCCTCAAATGTATTTATAGCTACTATCAATGAAGAATTTAACTGTTGAGGTAGGGAAGATGATTTTTAGGGTACTGGATGCTCTTCCAGAGGATTTGATTTCCAGCACACATACAAGGAAAACACCCATACACATGAAATAAAATCTTTTAAAAAGTAGGCATAGCAGGTCACATGTCATAGCACTCAAATGTGCGTGTACACTAAAAAATTCAGCTAAAGGCAATCTAACACCTTCTAGCCTCTAAAGGCACCTGAATACATGTGGCATACACACATACCTAAATTAACTGATTAAAGGTGTGTATCACCACGCCTGGCAGCCAGGCGTGGTGATACACACCTTTAATCCCAGCACTCCAGAGACAGAGGCAGGTAGATCTCTGAGTTTAAGGCCAGTCTGGTCTACAGCATGAGTTCCAGGATAGCAAGGGCAACACAGAGAAACCCTGTTTTGAAAGAAAGAAAAATGTCATTATGCCTGTCCAATCAGTTTGTTTCTTTTTTGATATATGTGGCTCTTTTGCCTGCACGTTTAGCACCCAGGTGACAACAGAGTGGAAGATCCTCAGGAAGTAGAATTATGGGTATTAGTCACCATGGGATTGCTGGATACTGACCCTAGATCTTCTGCAAGAACAAGTGCTCTTATAGGAGTATCCAAGTTCAGGTGATGACACCAACATGATGTGGCTCATAAACACCTGTAATCCCAACTTCAATAGATCCAAAGGACTCTTTTGGATTCAATGGGTGCAGAAGCAAGTGCACATACTTGGAAATGTTTAAATATTTTAAACAAAATAAAAATATGAAATAACTATCGAGACATTTTCACTGTAGTCACGGAATAAAAAACCTACGATACAAAAAGGCCTCCAGTGTATGAGAAGGCTCTTGGCCCTCATATGACTTCTGAACTGGGGCGGGGGAATGTTATGTAGGGACACTCCACTCCAGAGGAGTGGGATGGAAGGGTTAGGGCATAGAGGGTGGGAGGGCAGGGCTGGGAAGGGTGGAAAGAGGACATTATGATGGAGATGTAACCTGAAGCAATAAATTTTTTAAAAACCTACTAAAACTGAGGAATCTATTATGAATGAATAAAAGAAAAAATATCAAGACCCTGAAGTAGAACTTATCTAGTCAGTTATTTTTTAATATATATTTTATGTGAGTGTTTTGCCCACATGCATGAATACCACCTGAGGGCTAAGGACTCAGAGGTCAAAGAGGGCATCAAATTCCCTTGAACTTGAGTTTTGGATTCTTGTGAACCACCATGACCATGTTTGGAACTTAACCCAGGTACTCTGCAAAAGTACTCTTAACTCTGAGCATTTTTCTAGCCCCTAGCCAGTTAGCCAGTTACTTTAACACAGTAAGATGGTCAGTATATCAGGAGTGTTGGCACACAACTTTCATCCCAGCATTCTAGACGTAGATGGATCTGGATCCAATCTGTTTCCAGACCACCCAGAAAGTGAGACCATTAGTATGATCACAGCTCAGCAGTTAAGATTTAGGAAAAGGAGGGAAAAGATCAGGTAGGGTATCACAGTAAACTACTTTAGTAACAATCCACTAGCTGGGGAGTAGCCCATGCCTTTAATTGCAGCACTCGGGAGGCAAAGGCAGATGGATTTGAGTTCCAGGCCAACCTGGTCTAGAGTCAGGTCCATGACAGACAGGGCTGTTTCAGAGAAATCCTGTCTCCAAAAAAAAAAAGCAAAAACCAAAACCAAAAAAAGAACCCACTAAGTCTTACAAACTTGTAAATAATGAATTTTTCCTTCTTTTTTTTGAGACAGGTCTCAATTTGCCCTAGACCATTTTGAATTCTATACAAATGAAGATACCCTTGAATTCCTTCCTGATCCTGCCTGCACTTCCCAAGTGATGAATTATAGGTGTATGACAACCAAGTCCAGCTTTTAAAAAAAGATTTTCTATGTATACAGTGTTCTGTCTGCATGTATACCTGGAAGCCAGAAGAGGGCATCAGATATATTATAAATGGTTATGAGCCACCATGTGGTTGCTGGGACTTGAACTCGAGACCTCTGGAAGAACAGAGACCTTTTAACTTCTGAACCATTTCTCCAGTACCCAACATTACATTTCGGCAGAATGAATGTAGATGCCACTTCAGAATAGACTAGTGTGGAAGAGAAAAAAAAAAAAAGGGTATCTACTGCAATACACTAGGAGACAATGATGAACTGACAAGGACCAAGATCACAGTAAATGGTTGTAGATGATGTGTTCACAACTGGATTTTAGCTGTTTATTACAGGATAACTATCCTCTAACCAACAGACAGAAAGGAACAGGAACATGGACTTTGTTACTTGTTATTGGGACACTTTGCCCTAGTGGAACTACCACGTATGCCCCCCCCCCCCCCCAGTGCAAGAGGAAGCTCTTATCCCTCATATGACTGATGAACCGAGGGGGCTGAGATATGGGGGCACCCCACACCAGAAGAGTAGGATAGGTGGAGAGGGGGTAGAGGGTAGGAGGGTGGGAGGGTGGGACCAATAAGGGTGGAGGGAGGGGGATGTGTTGCAGCTGTAACTTGAAGTAATAAAAAAAACGTAATTTTAAAAAAGAAAAAGTAACTAGTTTTTGGTCTAAGTGAACCAAAGACAAAGAAACAGCAGTCTAGATACAGCTTGTTTTTGAAATAATTGTTTTCCACCAGGCTGGCCTTGACAACAAAGTGGCAATTCTGGCCCTACATCACAAGTGAGTCAAGATACCCTGCTTGAATTTGGTGTGGATGATATTCAAGTGAACCTACCAGAGAAGTAACCATTTACTGTGATCTTTTGTCACTGGCTTAGGTGGTTAAATGATAAAAAAAGGGAGAGGACTGAAAATTAAACCACTGTATTTAGTAATACAGAGCAACCATTATTTTATTTTTCTCCAAGTGCTTGCTTCTAGGGGAGAGGTGGCTCAGCAGTTATGAACACTTCCAAAGGACCCAGGTTTAATTAACAGCACCCACATGGCAGCTTAAAATTTTTCCTAACTGCAGTTCCAGGGTGATCTAATGTCACCTTCTGGTTCCGAGAGCACCAGGCATATACATGGTAACAGATATACACACATGTAAAAACCCACTCAAGGGCTGGAGATGGCTCAGCAGTTAAGAGCACTGTCTGCTCTTCAAGAGGTCTGGAGTTCAATTGCCAGCAACCACAGGGTGGTTCACAACCATCAATACTGGAATCTGATGCTCTCTTCTGGCATGTAGGGGTACATGCAGATTGAGCTCTCATATATGTAAAATAAATAAAAACAAAACAAAAAGACCCCACTCAATTTTTTTTAATTTCTAAAAATGAAAATTCCATGTTATTTTCTACTTCACCTTTCACTGTCTATTTTTAAATATACTCCTTAACATAGATTTTTTTTTTTTGAGACAGGTTTCTCTGTGTAGCCCTGTGGTTGTCTGGACCCACTTTGTAGACCAGGCTGGCCTTGAACTCAGAGATCCACCAGCCTCTGCCTCCTGAGTGCTGGGATTAAATTTGTGCGCTACCATGCCCAGCAGTTACAGACAGCTGGGAACTGCCATGTGGTTGCTGGGATTTGAACCTGGGTCCTTTGGAAGAACAGCCAGTGTTCTTAACCACTGAGCCATCTCTCCAACCCAGAACTCAAATTTTTAGCATCTGACCTTAACCTAAAGCATTCAAGATTAAGCTGTGCATAAATATCATATGGTATTATTTCTCACTCCATCTACCAATGAGTAGGCCGAGTTTCTCCTGACAAATACTTGATCCCCCAGCAAAAGCATAACCCTAAAAAATGAATTTACAGATCAAGAAATCAAACTGACCCTATCATCAGCAACTGCAACACACACATAATAAAAGGTGGAAAGTTTTCATGTAAAGTATCAATCTTTTTCAGAGCCCAGGAGTTTCTACTTTAATGTTCCACTATTTTCTTTGATGCTACTCCCTTCAGTGTTCATTTGACCTCATTTTACTTTTTGGTCACATATGCGAGGACTTATGACATACCCAAATGTCATAATGCTTTTTCCAGATTGAAACTTACTAGAATATCTCTAAAATGGTTACCAATGGTCAGATGTATCTGTGGTTTGTGCTTGCCTTTAATTCCAGCACTCGAGAAGCAGAGGCAGGCAAGGCAGATCTGAGTTTTAGGCCGGCCTGATCTACATAGTGAGTTCCAGGATGGCCAGGACTATTTAGAGACCTTGTCTCAAAAATAAAACAAAAGATTTGTGTGTGTAGCTCTGGTTGTCCTCAACTTGTGGCATGTGCCATCACATCTCACCTTTAAAAAAAGGGGGGGGGGATATTCTTAACTTTAGTTGCCTATGGCCTCATTAACCACTGCATTATTCCAAATTCATTCCTTTACATCATTCAAGAAGGTAGCAACCATTTACCAGGCTTCAAGTCATTTCTGGACAATCTCGGCCGATGTAAATACAGAAATTAAACAGATTTCCCTATTTTAAGCTTTAATTATTTATTTTTATTTTATGTACATTGGTATTTTGACATGTGTTTCTGTCAGATTTTCAGAGAGTTGTGAGCTGCCATGTGGGCGCTGACTCCCAAGTGCTGGGATTAAAAGTGTACAATGCTGGGCTGTGACAGCATTTTGATGCTATAGTTTATTACTGTAAATGATTTGATCCATGGTTTTTTTCAGAGCAGCTTCAAACTCAAAACCAGAAGTTTTAAGGTCATCTGAAACTGTACAAAGATCATATTTTGTTTCTGAGACAAGGTTCTCATGTATCCCAGGCTGGCCTCAAAATATGCAACCCTAGTTAGTACTTGAACTTCTGATACTCTTGCAGTGATCATATGTGTGGCTGTCACCACATCCAGTTTAAGTGCCATGAATCAAAACTCAGGGCCCTACTCAGGCATAATAGGCACTCTGTCAACTAAGTTATATGCCTAGGACCCCAAATATTACTCTAATCAGCTAAACCATACCATGAGAAAGTACTATCTTGATGAAGATACCTTCCAGGGGCTTTGCCTATATAATCAACTAAACTTAAATGAGTCTATTTCCTAGTCTTTTCAATGAAACCAAGTGGACCTCACACCTCTTACCATCACCCAGGAAGGGTGTACATCTGTTCCGAAGGCCCCCCCTGGCTTCAGGTCATCCTGGCTGATGCTGCTCCAAGCTGGGCATCCATGTTGCTGCGGCTTGTGGTTTGTGAAGGGTAGTGTACAGGAAAAGCAGGATGGGATTTCAAGGGAAACAGTAGGAAGATGGCTTTTTGGGAAAATGCCATCACCATTATAGGTGTTAAATAGTATCACACACATTTTATTGCAGCACAGTTTAAAAATTTAACAAATGAAAGATTAAAAATAAAAAAAATAAAAATAAAAAAAATTAAAAATACAGACGTCCAGAGATGCTCTAAAACAGTTAAGTTAAAGATCAGGAAAAATAAGGTCAAAGACTTAACAGCCAGTAAAATTATTTCCAGTGTGGGGAAGGGGTTGAGGGCAAGGGTGGGGTTGGGAGAGAAAAGGTTTTATGTGATCAAACTACTTAAAAATGCTAACACCTTCACTTTCTCTCCCAAGATGGAAAACTCCTAAGTCAATCAGGAGGCTGAAGAAATCTTAACATTCAGAAAAACTCCACTTTAATCCGGTTAAAAAATCATCATTATCATCATCATCATCACCATTATAAGTATAGTAGTAATAATAAATAACTAGTAAGTAACAACAATAAAAAGGAAACCAGCGAAAGTCAGGAAAAATGTAAAAAAAAAAATTGTAATAACTTACTGTAGCTGAAGATCAAAAAAATCTCACTGTAAAAAAACAAAAATAAAAATAGCCCAGATTAGAAAAACGGGAGGTCTAAAAATGTCAAGTCAGTAAAGTTCATTTCTTTTCTTTTCCAAAAGCAGTTTCCACAAAAACCGCAAGGGTAATGTTCTCAATAGCAGACAAGCAAAGCCCTTTCCACATCATCAATTAATCTTAAAAATACACGAGGAAATAGAGAGGTCAGTTTATGAGGCTAAAAGGCTCCTCCTCTAACCCAACTGCTGCAGAAAAAATAGAAATATAAATTTTAAAAATTACATCTTAAATCCAGGTCCCGTTTGTGTTTGTTTGTTTTGGTCTTTTTTGGAAATAATTTTTAAAAAAACACCTGCATATTTGCCGTAGTGCACACCAAGTTGCATCACTATGTTTAAAATGTCTTTATAAAATCAATTTTGGAATGGGAATGTGTGTGTTCTGGAAGGGTGGGGAAGGGAAGTTAAAAATCAAAGCTGAGCTCCAGTGAGTAAGGATGGGGTTCGCCTTGCTGCCCTGTGAAAGGAGAAGGGACAGATTGAGTCATAGTTCCTCAGAAATGTGCCCTAAACCCAAGACAGAAAACTGTCTGTTGCATCTAACACACTTTGGTAAAGCATTAACATTTCACTGGGATGGAGAGAGCCTTTAGAAAATCACTTCTATTAGTGACTTTTTTTTTTTTTTACAATTCACCAACATCAGTATGTGGCTGAAGTTAACGAATGTATCCCCTTTAAGGGAATTGATAAAAGCTTACTTTTGAATGTTCGCTTTGTAATCAGCAGCTTTGGGCTACAAAAATACAGAAAAATCAGGCCAACAAATGGAGATGAAGTGAATAAAGGTCAAACAGAGTCATGGGTTTCAAATCTAAGACCATGTAGTTTTTTCTTATGACTAATAGACTGAAGGTGAATGAACAGTCTACCATGAAGACATACACTAAAAGGGACTCATCCAACTATTCTAAAACTAAAGAGTGAAAGGTCACAAGACTTTGATAAGGGTCTATGTCAGAGTGAAAGATGTTCTTAAAAAGGAGCCAGCCCTTTTTATTCATCATCACTGACAATGAAAAACCATACAGATGGACGGGTCCATGAACAGTTTATGTCATGAAACAGGTAATAAAAACTGTGCCCTTATGGATTTGTGTTCCATTTTTATTTTCATCTAGTGTACCTAAGTATGAAGAATCTGACACATAATGTAAAACTGAAATAATGCACATGACAGAAATTGGCTGTTTCATCAGCTAAAAAAGAATGCAGTTAGTTATCTACTCATTGTGTGAACAAACAAGACTTGGTTGCACTCCCAATTCACTAAGTCATAAGGCTTACAAATTTCACCTAAGTAAAAATTTCAAAATGAACATTTAAAAAGTATTAATCAAGCAAATCCTTATTTGTAATATCAATTTCAAGTTCACAAGCTTCTATAAAGTGTGCCAGGTGAAGAGGCCTTTACTCCCAGTGCTCATTTTTAAGGTTAGGGTGGATCTCCGGGAGTTTGAGGCCAGGTTGGTCTACAAAGTGAGTCCAGGACAGCCAGAGATACAGAGAAAACCTATCAAAACACACACAAAAAAACCAAAACCAAAAATCTAAAAAGATTTCTATGCTATAAATGAGCTCTTCTAAAAGGATACTTGAAATGAGTCAAAACAAGACCCACCACCTGGTACTCATTAAAAATGCAACATCTAGAGAACCACACAACTCACTTAGAAACTGATAGTTAAGAACCCAACAGTCAAGCCAGGCGTGATGGTGCACAACCTTAATCCCAGCAGTTGGGAGGCAGAGGCAGGTGGATCTCTGAGTTCAAGGCCAGCCTGGTCTACAAAGTGAGTCCAGGACAGTCAGGCATACAGAGACACCTCATCTCGAAAGCCCCAAAACAAAAAACAAAACCCACATGGCAGTTCAAAACTGTCTGTAATGACTGGGCATGGTGGCACATGCCTTTAATCCCAGCACTCAGGAGGCAGAAGCAGGTGGATCTCTTCTGAGTTCAAGGCCAGCCTGGTCTACAAAGTGAGTCCAGGACAGCCAGAGCTATACAGAGAAACCCTGTCCCGAGCAACCTTAAAAGGCAGTCTGTCTTAACTAAGAATCAATCCTCTACTCATTCTAACAGCTTTCATCTTGAGAGCTGAAAATTTAACCAGGAACCTCTATATTCACTATAGCTTTTCAAAATCTTTATTAAAACACCCGTGGCTTTGCTACATCTGAAAGTTGTTTTAACCAGCTATTTCTTCAGTAAACTAGTTCATACAAAATCATAGACCTTCCAATGAAAGTTGAAGTGTATGAGGTATGTAAGAAAATAATGCTAAGAACAAATATCAATAAATTTATTTGACTGTTGATAGTCCCAGTTTTTAAGTAGTCAATAACAATGACTAGCTTTTTAAAAGTCAGGATCTAATCTGTTAGCACTGGCTGACCTAGAACTTTCTATTTAGGCCAAGCTGGCCTCTAACTCAGAGATCTGCCTACCTCTGACTCCCAAATAACGGTGTACTACTAAGCAGGAAAAATTTAGAAAACTGGGGGGGTGGGACGTCTTTTTGCATATTTTGCCAGTTTCTTTCAACAATGACTAGGGTTAATGAGAATTCAAGTTTTCTATATAAATTAGGTAGTCTTCTAAGTCCTCTTGGTTTTATAGCTCAAAAAGGAATCCAGAAGCTTAACTAAGTTACTGGAATACTGGTAAGATTAACATTAAATACAGTTTTTACTCAAAGAAAATTACATTTCAACTTTTACACTCCCTAGTTAATAACTCACATTCACTTCTTTTTCTCTGTGCACCCCTGGCTGTCCCGGACTCACTTTGTAGACCAGGCTGGCCTTGAAATCAGAGATCCGCCTGCCTCTACCTCCCGAGTGCTGGGATTAAAGGTGTGAGCCACCACGCCCGGCTCACATTCACTTCTTTATGACTGCTTGGGAACATACTCCTTTGCTTGCTTGTAATAGCCACTCCCATACACAACATCACAAGCCAATCCCTGTAGATATCCAGGAACAGTAACCACTACCAAGCATTTCTGAAACTGGCTACACAAAGGCAAATGAGAAGATTCAAAACTTGCAACTTAATTTTAAGTCCTTCCTCCCTAGTCAAATCAGGAGTGCTATCAATTCTCTAGTTGAGAAGTCATCTACAACTGTTCCAAATATTCTGTAGCTGGATAACTAAGAACATGGGAATTTAAAACATACATTCTGGAATCCATATTTCTAACATTTTTTGAGGGGCTAAAGGATCGGGGGGGGGGGGAGTGCTAGAGAAGGCTCAGCTGTTAAGAGCAGTGGCTGTTCTTCCAAAGGACCCAGGTTCAAATCCCAGCACCCATATGGCAGTTCACAGCTGCTTTAATTGCTAGGTGTGGTGGCGCATGCCTTTAATCCTAGTGCTTGTGAGGCGGAGGCAGGCTGATCTCTGTGAGTTCAAGGCCAACCTGGTCTACAAAGTGAGTCCAGGACGGTCAAGGATACACAGAAACCCTGAGAAATCTTAAAAAAAAAAAAAAGGATGAGGAAACAAGGCCTCAAATAATCTGCCTGCTCTGCCAGAACTGAAGGTGTGCACCATCAGGCCTGGCATACATTTCTATAACTTAATGGCAGCTCTAGTTAGTTCAACTAATCCTAACCAATACCAATCTTCTTACATACTTCAGACATTTACAACACTATTTTTGATGGATGACTTCCTAGTTATTCCTCTCACTGAATTTCTCACTGTTCACTAGTCTTAGTGAACATTTGCACCTGAAAGTAGAGGCTAATGCTTTTTTTCTTTAAGCTCTGCTTTCTTTTTCTTGAAACAGAGTCTCAAGTAGCTCAAAGGGCCGGGTGGTGGTGGCACATGCCTTTAATCCCAGCACTTGGGAGGCAGAGGCAGGCGGACCTCTGTGAGTTCAAGGCCAGCCTGGTCTACAAAGTGAGTCCAGGACAGCCAGAGTTGTCATACAAAGAAACCCTGTCTCGAAAAACCAAAAAAAAAAGTAGCTCAAAGGGTGGCCTTGATCTCTTTCCCCACCTCTATCCCCAAGTGTTCAAATTACTGGAATAGGTCATAGCACATTCTATCAAGGATGCCTAAGGGTTAAACTTGTGTAGTTTAGTTTAAGCTCAGTATATTTTTGAGAATCAGACAAATCAATTTTGGTTTCTCGAGAAAAGGTTTCTGTTTAATAACTGTGGCTGTCCCAGCCAAACCAATTTTTTTGTCTCTTTTTCAAGAAAGGATTTCCTTGGCTGTCGTGGAACTTACTCTGTAGATCAGGCTAGCCTCGACTCAAAAGATTCCCTGCCTCCCAAAAGATGAGATTAAAGGCATGTGCCACCAAGCCCGGCAACAAACCAATTTTATAATAAATCTAATTTTAATCTAATAAAATATCTCCCAAGCAGGTTTTTTTTTTTTCAAGACAGGGTTTTTCTGTGTATTGGCCGTCCTGGACTCACTTTGTAGATGAGGTTGGCCTTGAACTCAGAGATCTGCCTGTCTCTACCTCCCAAGTGCTGGAATTAAAGGCGTGTGCCACCACACCTGGGAACTGCCATGAGGTGCTGGGATTTGAATCTGGGTCCTTTGGAAAAACAGCCAGTGCTCTTAACCTCTGTGCCATCTTTTCAGCGCCCCCCCCCCCCAGCCAAGTTATTATGACACAAAACCCCCACACTATTAATGCTGTGGATTAAATGCAGGGCACTACCACTAGGCTACACTAACAAGAACTCAACACCTACAGGAGAGCAACAACCTGCTTTGGGGGTTTGTTTTTTGTGAGAGGGTTTCTTTCTGTGTTTCCCTGGCTGTCCTGGACTCACTTTGTAGACCAGGCTGGCGTAGAACTCAGAGATCCGCCTGGCTTCTGTTTTGTTTTTTAACTCGGTTCTACTACATAGAGCTGGGCTGCCTG
Organism: Lophiomys imhausi; assembly: GCA_907164525.1. Taxonomy (NCBI): domain Eukaryota; kingdom Metazoa; phylum Chordata; class Mammalia; order Rodentia; family Muridae; genus Lophiomys; species Lophiomys imhausi. The sequence continues at coordinate 5,615,225 of CAJQZJ010032031.1, read as the reverse complement.
CAATGCATACCTATCCTGTCTCAAGAGCCTCCGGAGTGCAAGGATTACAGGCCTGCACGAACTCACCTAGCTGTAAACTGCTTAAGCTTAGATTTAAGTTTTTGTTGTTTTTTGAGACAAGGTCTCTCTGTGTTGCCCTGGCTTCCTGGAACTCTGTAGACCAGGCTGGCCTCGAATTCGGAGACCCACCTACCTCTGCCTCCCGAGTGCTGTGGACTAAAGGTGTGCAAAACCAGCGCCAAGCATAATTGTATTTAACTCCGTGAAAACACTTGCCCTGCCTAAAAATATCTTAGTTGCTCCACTGCTTATTTAGTATGATCCTGCCAACCACTTTTACGTCTGGCCTTCTAAGACAGTAGTACCTACCTCAAGCAAAGTTCCACTAACTTATATATTTCAAGTGATTTGTTACCTGCAGATAAAAAGTAAGCTGTAATTATTGCAGTTACCACTTAATCATGTCGACACTTCTTTTTATAGAGACAAAACACTCCGACTTTTACCATTTACTAATGGAGGAAAAGTCGCGCCTGCTCAATCTATTGTTAAAACGCCGTTCAGATGCCATGTGGCCTGCCCAGAATTTAGAAGCTTCCAGTAGTACATCATCATGGCACCGCTTCCCCCACCCCCGCCCGACGTTTAACTTAGAATAACGGAATCATTTAAGACATTCAAATACATTAACAAGCGTTTCGTCCTTAGCTTTGGTGCTCCCCTCTTGAAGTCCTAATGGGCAGAGGAAAATGAAAGTAGTCGTTAACCACAAGCGCGCAAACAGGGTTATTTTCCGTGCCGACCGTGGCCTAGAGGTCACCAGGTTGAACCGGCGCCAGAGCTGAGGCCTGTTGACTCCCGCCTTCGACCCAATCCCCAACGTACAGGAACAAACGCGGGCTCGGTTTCAGCCGCGAGGCCGTTTCCTCCCCTCGCGGGGCCCAGGAACCCAGTGCCTCCCCTGCACTCGCCCCCTCGGCTTACCAAGAGGAAGGAGAGAGAGAAGAGACTGCCTCTCCCACTGCGGTTCTGTGCCGAGACGCCGAAGCTACAGCAAGCAGAGAACACACAACCGTCCGCTCTCCGTCTCTTCACAAAATGGCCCCCGAGCTCCTCTGCCGCCGAGGCGAAGGTCCAGACCCCGCCCCGCTCCCGGGGGCGTTCCTATTGGCTGTGACTTTTCTCGCTCCCGCTCCCAATTAGACGGCTCTACCGCTCCTCACGATTCTGCCCAATCACAACGAGAAGTGGGTTAGGCTAATTAAGAGAATTTCCACATGCGTAACAGGAGTTTGATAGTAATTGGTTCATCTTCCTGCCATTTAGTGTCTGACGGATGGTTATTGGTCACTATGCCAGACGGAAAGCTGGGTGGAATTTTCGCCTTTGTATCGCTCACGGCTTCTCATCCGGGTATCTGGCGGATGTGATTGACGTCCGTGTCTTCCTATCATCAGTGCTTCCTAGAGATCCTAGGACCGGCCAGATCATCGCACATCCGCGGCGCGGAGGTGGGAAAGTATGGGTGGAGTCTGGTAGCGGGAGCAAAGGGCATGCCCAAGCCTTAGGCCTAGAAAAAGGAAAGCGCCAAAGTGAGCTTTAGAGTAGGGAGGAGACTAATTCCCAGGCCGCCTGAAGTGTATATGACTAATCAGGCTTGCAGTTTCTTTTGAAATTCAGATCACCTATCAGTTGCTAGATTCTATAAACTGCTGGAAGGACGTGGCCCTCGTAGTCTATCAAGCTAGAAGGCCCCTTCCAAACCAACTGGTTTCCTAGTACTCTCCCATGGGAACAATTACCTGGACCCCTATAAACCCATTTCCTAACCTCAAATCGTCACATAATCTGCAAACCGAATAGTCAGCCACTTCAGTAGCCCTAAACCTACTATTATCACTATTAGTATAAATATTAAAGCAAACCCGTCGGGCATGGGGGTGCACCCCTTTAATCCCAGCACTCGGGAGGCAGAGGCAGGCGGATCTCTGAGTTCAAGGTTACCTTGGTCTACAAAAAAAGTAAATCCAGGACAGCTAAGGATACACAGAGAAACCCTGTCTCGAAAAACCTAAAACAAACAAAAATTAGCTAAATAAAATGAATAAAAATAAAGCAAGACACAAAGCCAGGTGTAGTGGTATAGGCTTTAATCCCAGCATTGGAGAAGAGGGCAGGCAGATCTCTGAGTTCCAGACCAACCTTATGTATTGGTCCAAGACAGCCAGGACTGCTGGAGATGGCTGCTCAGACGGGTTTAAGCCAATAGAAATTCTCTATTACCCGGCCGGTGACTACACTGGGTGTTCCGGATCCCATTGTGGCATTGAGCTTTTCTCAGGATGAGCTTTTTTGTTGTTGTTCCAAGACAGGGGGTCTCTGTTGTAGCCTTGGCTGTCCTGAAACTCACCCTGTAGACTAGGCTGACCTCAAACTCACAGAGATCCGCCTGCCTCTGCCCCAGAGTGCTTAGATTAAAGGCGTACGCTACCACCATCCAGATTCTCTGAACTCTATTTTTGAGGCAGGGTGTCTGCCACTGAAATTGGAGCTCAGAGCTCAGTGAGATTTGGTAAGGCTTGCTGGCCATTGATGCCCAGGAGCCTTCTGTTTCCATTTCCCCTGTGTTAGAAACAAATAAACAATGATCTCAGCTAGACAAAGGAGTTCCCACAGACAAAGTAGTTCTGCATGTTATGGGTTCAGGAATAGCTGCATAGGGACCACTCGAAAACCAGACTCAGATTGTTGGAAGTTTATTGAATGCTTAACCAAGAGTGACCAGTCAGGGACCCAATCCTGGAACCAGAACTGCGTCCTTGAGCTGTTCTCAGAGTGAGTTTTTAAAGGAAAAATCATAATCAAGCAGGAAGAAAAAAAATAACAATCAACTCTGCTCCAGGTGCATTGTGCTTAACCAAGCAAGAAGCACCAATTCTATACCAGGTACGTCATGCCTAGGCAGCTAAACAAGCATTTTAAGCTGATTAGCTGGGATTTGAGGGGGGGGGGGCGACACTTAAACAGAACAATTAACAAAAGCTAATTTTTTTATGTCAAGCAAGCAGATCCTTGAGTACTTGAACTTAATTTTACCTTATGATTAAGATAGGGACTAAAGACAAAACAAACAAACAAAAAAGAATGGCTGCAGGTATCCTAAAAGCTGAAGCAGGCCTCTGCAGTGAAGCCTTAGTTAAGAGTTATGTTAAAAACTTAAGTAAAGCCGGGCATGGTGGCGCACACCTTTAATCCCAGCACTCGGGAGGCAGAGGCAGGCGGATCTCTGTGAGTTCGAGGCCAGCCTGGTCTACAAATCGAGTCCAGGACAGCCGGGGCTGTTATACAGAGAAACCTTGTCTCGAAAAACCAAAAAAAAAAAAAAAAACCTTAGGTAAGTTTCAACATGCAGAGCAGTTTTCTTTGGGTGGTGGTGGGAGGGAGTGCACCTGAATCCAAACCAGGCTAGCAAGCAGAAAGTTCACTTTGTTTTATGCTATTTATTTAGGTAGGATCTCACTATGCAGCCTTTATGTGGACCAAGCTGACATCCATCTCACAGAGATCCCACTGGCTCTGCCCTCAGTGTGCTGAGATTAAAAGAATATACTACACTTCCGTCTTGGCTTTTATTCTGACACAGGGGTAACTATGTCTTTCCAGCTGGCTGTGTTCTGACCTCCAGTCTTTCAAGACTGGGCTGATTTTAAAAGAATTGGAAAAAAAAAAAACAAAGTAAGGAAGAACAGGATTGCTTCAGGCCATCAGGTTCCAGAAATACAAAACTGGGAAGATTCGTATACATAAATGTTTAACCAGGTGGGAGAGAGTAAAACATTTGCCTAGGCCGGGCGTGGTGGTGAACGCCTTTAATCTCAGCCTGGTCTACCGAGTGAGTCCAGGACAGCCATAGATACATACAGAAACCATGATGGGGCGGGGGAAGAGATTTGCCTAAAAATTTTACAAAGTGAGGGAGATTTATGAAATTTTGGTCCTTGAAGGGATAGGCCCGCTTATATATTTACTTATTCATTCATTTTTTTTTTTTGAGACAGGGTTTCTTGGAACTCTGTTGACCAGCCTGGCCTTGAACTCACAGAGATCTGCCAGCCTCTGCCTCCTGAGTGCTGGGATTAAAGGCGTGTGCTACTACCACAGCAGGCTGGAGAAAAACTTTTAGCATAAAAGGAAAAAAATTACAGCTGGGGAGATGGGTCAATTGTAAAGTACTCCAGCATGGGGATAAAAGCTTGATGTCAACAACAACAAAACAAAATAAAACAAGCCTGGGGCCATGGCATGTGGCTATAATTACAGCAGTGCTGTAAAAATGTTTTCTTTTTGTCCATGGAGACAGGGTTTCTCTGTGTAGCTTTGGCTGCCCTGGCTACCTTGAATTCAGACTTTCTCTTGCTCTTCCTCCAGGCTTGGGATTAAAGGAGTGCACTGCCACACCCGTTAAGGCTAGTTATTTTTAGTTTAAAAAAAATTTTTTTTAGAGGGGTTGTGGTGAACGCCCTTAGGGCAGCAGAGGCAGTCCAATCTCTGTGAGTTCCAGGCCAGCCTGGTCTACAGAGTTCCAGGGCAGCCAGGGCTACACAGAGAGACCCTGCCTCATAAAACAAAAACAACAAAAAGTTTTTCTCCAATGTTTCTTTTGTCTCCTTTGCTCTGCTCTTTCATCCTAGCAATGACCTAAATCTGGCTTCTTATAGATTAAGCCTTCTTTAACACATTCACCATCTGTTCTTCCAGCTCTGACGTATAAAGCATTTTTTTTTTCCTGCAACTAATCTTTATACAGACTGCAAAGTGCATTTTAGTTGATAAAATTCACCTGTTGTTAGTAGCTCTGCCTCCTAAATGCTGGGATTAAAGGCATGCGCCACCATGCTCTGCTCTTAAAAAGATGCAGATGGGAGGATCTCTGTGAGTTCGAGGCCAGACTGGTCTACTGAGTGAGTTCCAGGATAGCCAAGGCTACACAAAGAAACCCTGCCTCTTAAAACAAAACAAAACAAAAGACATGCCCGAGGAGCTGTTGCTGGCCTTTAATCCCAGCACTCTGGAGGAAGAAGCAGGCGGATCTCTAAGAGTTCGAGGCCAATCTGGTCTAATGAGTCCAGGACAGCCAGGGCTACACAGAGAAACCCTGTATCAAGGGAAAAAAAATGCAGACAAACAATTCCAATTCGACCCAAGTCCAGCTTGGTGACCCAGTGAACTTATTGGACTAGCTTACAGAGCAGGAATGTGAGTGACCCCAAACAGCTCCATCCCTGCAAAGTCCCATTCCACCATGGAGACAACCTCGTGGAAGTGTATCATGGGGTCTTCCTACCATGATGGTAGGCATCATGTTCGACTTGGTGTCTACTATTTACTCCAGCTAATAATAGCAAGGAATATTAGCTGGAATCCAAACAGTTGTCCTGGGACCCAAACCTCCTGGTAGTTATCAAATAAAGCTGGGACAAATGGCTTATGAGTTATATATTAACATATCAAAGCGGACTCTTGAGGCTTCACTCAGTACCTGAGGCTCCTCCCAACACTTCTAACCCCGCCCCCAACTTCTCTAGCCTAGGGGTGTAGCTTCGTTTCTCTAGTTTCCTTTCTCTTCCCTGCAGCTTCTGTTCCACTTTTGGTTCCTCTTCTCTTGGTTCCCATGAACTCTCTTGGTCCTCTTGGCCTCCTCTTCTCTCACTCTCTCCTTCTCTCACCTCTCATGGCCCTGTTGAGTTTGGACCTTCCAGATACCTTTGGTCAAACTGTCCCCAAATCTACAATACCATATCTACAATAAACCTTCACCTCCAGTTATTACCATAGATGTGGCTCCAGTTATTACTCAGCTTAATTATCTGCGAGACTACTGGTCCAGGGCAGTCTAGACTCCCAGATAGTAGTCACATCATGCCTGAGTGAATAAGTAAGGCCTCACATTTGTAAGCATCTTGCTTCAGCCTCCCAAGTACTTTGATACAGAACTGGGCCAGACTGGCTTTTCTGACACACTCTCTCTCTCTTTCTTGTTGGATGGTTTCTTTTCTGAAACAGGGTTTCTCTGTGTAGCCCTTGCTATCCTGGGTCTGGCTCTGTAGACCAGGCTGGCCTAGAACTCAGAGATCTGCCTGCCTCTGCCTCCTGAGCACTGCTTAAAGGTGTTCAGCACAGGCCTGCCTTTAATCCCAGTTGGCATTAAAGGCATTTGCCACCACAACCGGCCTGAATTTGTCTTTTACTTGAGAGGGCTCTGGGTCCATGGATTACATCAGAGATGCTGATCTATAGGGTTATTTTTCCTCAAAAGGTCTCAGGTCTCACTTCCTTTTCATTGTCTTGGCCTTCCAGTGACTGATTTTTTTTTTTTTTTTTTTTGGTTTTTCGAGACAGGGTTTCTCTGTGTAACAGCTCTGGCTGTCCTGGCCTCACTTTTGTAGACCAGGCTGGCCTGGAACTCACAGAGATCCGCCTGCCTCTGCCTCCCAAGTGCTGGGATTAAAGGCGTGTGCCACCACCGCCCGGCTTGACTGATTTTTTTTTTTTAAAGACAGTATCTTGCTATGTAGGCCAGGTTAGCCACAGAATCACTAAATAACCCTGTGTTGAAGCTTACCAACATTGAGACATGTCCAGGCCTTACTGCCTAGCACAACAATTTTTGTCTTTAGTCTCCATCTTAATCATAACATGAAACTAAGTTCAAGTTTCCTTGTTCTGCTGGCCTGGCATAAAAATAGCTTCTGTTAAATGTTCTGCTTGCAGCCGGGCGGTGGTGGCGCACGCCTTTAATCCCAGCACTTGGGAGGCAGAGGCAGGTGGATCTTTGTGAGTTCGAGGCCAGCCTGGTCTACAAAGCGAGTCCAGGACAGCCAGAGATATTCAGAGAAACCCTGTCTCGAAAAACCAAAAAAAAAAAAAATGTTCTGCTTGAGCCAGGTGTGATAGTCCACGCCTTTAATCCCAGCACTCGGGAGGCAGAGGCAGGTGGATCTCTGTGAGTTCAAGACCAGCCGGGTCTACACAGTGAGTCCAGGACAGCCAGAGGTTGTTACACAGAGAAACCTTGTGTTGAATCCCGCCCCCCAAAATGTTCTGCTTGAATTAATGATGTATGTTCTACTTAAACAAAACCATGATACCCTGCCATGTTCATTTCTCCCAAAATAATGGGGAACTGGAAAACCCCATGTTTCCCCACCTCTAACTCCCAGTCAAGCAGCTTAAAGTGTTTTGTCTTGCTACCTCGACACAATGCACCTGGGATAGAATTGATTCTTCCTGCTTGGTTATGATTTTTCCTTTTAAAAACTCATTCTGAGCCGGGTGTGGCGGTGCATGCCTTTAATCCCAGCACTTGGGAGGCAGAGGCAGGCGGATCACTGTGGTCTACAAAGCAAGTCCAGGACAGCCAAGGATACACAGAGAAACCCTGTCTTGGAAAAAAAAAAGTCATTTCCCCAATACCAACACATTTTTATTAACCTTCAGTCAAACATATATTTTCCAGCTTTAGTTTTAGTGGAGAAGTTCCTGGTTAAGTAATGCTTTAGCTACTGTCTCTCCAAGTTTAACATGTGTTGAGGACAAGCACAGTCTTCACTAGAAAGAAAGCTAAAGACTGATCTACGAAGAGTTAACAGCTAAAAGGCCTGGATTAGTGAGTCCTTGAGCCATCATGAGGACAAGAGGATTGGAATCAGGGATATTAGAGACAGCAGGGGATCCAGGGGGAGGAACTGCACAGAACTTTCCTCCGGAAGGAGCCAGAACTGTAAGTTTATATCTAATGCATATTTATAACCTCTCATGTTTTACCCTGATGCTTTTCAGAGAGCAAAATGAGTGTATTCATTTTCTCTCATTTCACCAGCCTCAGAGGTATCCACCAAACCACCTTTAATCCTACCACTTTCTTAGATCTATCCCACAACCAACTCATTGTCAAGTGCTTTGGTGTCTGCATGATCCATGCCAATCTTCTGTCCCTGGACCTCCACCCTTACCCTTCCGAGCCTCTTGCTGGAAAAGGGCACCAGTCTCTTCTCCATACTCATTATTTGATTGTTTTCCCTCTTTGAGATGGGTCTTGCTATGTACTGTGGTAAGAGTTTCATTTATTTAAAAAACTAGTTATGAGAATTTTTTTTTTGTTTAATCCTAGGCGTGGCACTGCTTCATTTAGTCCCCAGGTGTAATCAATGTGTACCTCATGAGCTAGCAGGGGTGTGGCTTAGCCACCTGCAACATGTGAATTCTGAGGACTAAGGGATAAAAAGCCAGAGCCGTCTGCCAAGACAGGGTAGGTAAGTCCTTCATAATTCCTGCTCTACAATCAATGTCTGTCAGAGAAACGGGGCCAAATGGCTGAAGATTGATGCTGTAATGTATGGAGAGAAAATGGGAACTGTCCAGGCAGCCACTGGTATGTCATTTCTTAGTTTTGGAAGCTGCAGGCCCTGCACTTCCTATACAATCAGATATATTTATCCCTCTCAGGTCTCTGAGGTGGTTGAAGAATAGATAGCTAGAGTCTCATAGTTAAATTTTGAGTTATTTTGGAATCAAGAGGATGTTCTGGATCTAAGAAGATATTTTTAAAATTGTCAGGCAAGTTAATATGAAAGCTGAGTTAGATATAGAACTTTAAACTCATGGAGATGGTTAGATAGTAGAATGTTAAAGTCAGGTGCCAAATACATATGGACTGGACATTGGGAATGTATGCTGAGCCATATAACTCACATAATTGTGGCCTATTTATTTCTGTTGTTTTGTATTGTATTTATAGTTATAAGAAAAAGAACCATTTGTTGGACTGAAAGGGAGAGCTGTTGGGGGGAAAAAGAAATACCTTAAACTAAAAAAAAAAAAAAAAAAAAGGGAAGAGGATGGGGGGTGGAGGGGGAGGGGGGAGTAGGGAGGGGATTGTGATTGAGATGTAACTTGAAGAAATAAAAAATAAATTAAAAAAAAGCCAAAGCCCTGGGGAGAGGAGAAGGGCTGCAAAGAAGAAAGAGGTTGTTGTTTTCTCTGCTGCTGGTGCTCCCCCGAACTGCAGCTGATTCTTTCTGCTGCTATTTCCTGGTTTGCTGGACTTCAGTGTATTGTAACTACTGAGACTGGTATTGCAGGAAGTAGCTCAAAGAGAACTCTGTCCTTTTTCCCTTAACCTTCTTTCTCTCCCACCTAGTGTTGGGGGGTTGGAAGGAACAAGAGTTGGAAGGGAGGTAGAAGTATTAAGTACAGTAAAATAATTGCAGTGGATAATAAAATAAAAATAATAAAGCCACCTTGTTACAGTGCACCCCTGGCTAGCCTGGACTTCACTATGTGGACCAAGTTATCCTCCTATCTCCTCCCAAGGGCTGACTTTACAGGTGTATGTCATCATACCCAGGCTCTCCGCTACTCTAACTAATAACAGGGAAATTTTTCACAAAAATATCACTTTTTTGGAGGGGGGGAGTTTTTTAAGACAGGGTTTCTCTGTGTAACAGAACCCTGGCTATCCTGGACTTGCTTTGTAGACCAGGCTGGCCTTGAAAAATACCATACTTTTAACTCTACTGGTCTTTTGTTCAACAGAGAGGGATTCTTGACTTTTTGTTGCTGTTGATTTTTAGACAGGGTCTCTCTAAATAGCTCTCTCTGACTGCCCTGGAACTCACTATGTAGACCAGACTGACCTCAAACTCATAGAAGTCAGTTGCCTCTGTCTCTCCAGTGAGTGCTGGGATTAAAGGTGTGTACCATCTTACTCAGTTGGATTAAAGGTATGTACCATCTTACTCAGTTGGATTAAAGGTGTGTACCATCTTACTCA
>CAJQZJ010032031.1:5594119-5605383 GCA_907164525.1 Lophiomys imhausi | reverse complement strand
ACCATCTTACTCAGTTGGATTAAAGGTGTGTACCATCTTACTCAGTTTAGTTATCATTTTTTGAAACAGTGTCTCACTGTGTAGCCCAGACTGACCTCAGACTATCGTCCTGCCTCTGATAAGGACAGGGAGATGCCTCTTTCTAAATTCTCTCCAATTCCAAGCAAGGTAGCCATCTCCATTTATGGGTTTCACACGGGGCACTCAACCAGGACACAGACAGACCATATTTCCCAAAATATGATAGCTGGGCACGATGGTGTAAACCTTTAATTCCAGCACTGGGGAGTCATAGTCAAGTGGATTTCTGAATTTGAGGCTACCTTGGTATACAAAGCTCCAGGACAGCCAGGACTACACAGAGAACCCCGGTCTCAAACACACACACACACACACACACACACACACACACACACACACACACAAATGATGTGGCAGGGGTAAGATGCAGAGTGATATGAACAAGTAACTGGCAGACTGTGCTCTTTAGTTGTCATGATCAGAGCAAATTGCCATTCTTTTTTTTTTTTGGTTTTTCGAGACAGGGTTTCTCTGTATAACAGCTCTGGCTGTCCTGGACTCGCTTTGTAGACTAGGCTGGCCTCAGACTCACAGAGATCCACCTGCCTCTGCCTCCCAAGTGCTGGGAAAGGCGTGCGCCACCACCGCCCGGCATCTTTTTTTTTTGGTTTTTCTTGGTTTTTCGAGACAGGGTTTCTCTGTGTAGCCCTGGCTGTCCTGGACTCACTTTGTAGACCAGGCTGGCCTCGAACTTGCAAAGATCCACCTGCCTCTGCCTCCCAAGTGCTGGGATTAAAGGCGTGCGCCACCACCGCCCGGCTGCAAATTGCCATTCTTTTGGCTGATGGAGAGATGCTGAGGACTAGAGATGTGGCCAGTGGTAGAGGATTTGTCTAGTACAAATAAGACACTGGATTTGGTTCCTGGACCCTCACCACCAACACAAGAAAAAAAAAGATACCGAGAGGTTGAACAATGAAGAGGCAATCAAGGGTAAAAGAAAAAGAGGCCTGCCATGGTGTCACATGCTTTTAATCCTAGCACTTGAGAGGCAGAGGCAGGTGGATCTCTGGGAGTTTGAGGTCAGCCTGGTCCACATATGTAGTTCCAGAACAGCCAGGGCTCTGTAGAGAGACCCTGTCTCAAAAATGAATGAATAATAATAATAAGAGTAAATAATAATAAAGAGCAAGAGGAAAAGCAGTCCATTAAAGTTCAAGCACCATGGAGACCAGTAGGAGAGTGATGACTGGAGCCCCAGAGTGGACCAGACCAGGAATGAGCAAGATGCTGAGCTGACTCTGGAGGCACAAGCCTGACTTGGAGAGTATGAGAAAGGCACTGCTTGGTACAGACTCTTATAGGCCTTGGCAGAAACTGTAGATTTTATATGAAGGTACTGAAAACCCAGTGGAAACTTTTAAGCATTATACATGGGGGTTATGTTATAAAGATACTATGAATATTTTAGGGAGAACTGGCGGAGGTTAGACAGGAAAACAGGGACAGCATTGAGAAAACATGGTAGTTGAGAAAAGACACAAAGGGGCTGGAATTTACAGCAGCAGAGAATGTGACCCATTACTTGATAGAGGAAGAAAACAGAGAACATTGTACTGGAGGAGGGAGAGGGAGGTATCAAGGTTTTGGGACTGCTGGGATGCCAATACCAAACATAGAGACAGGGACAAAGATCAGAGAAATGAGAGTTCTGCTTGGTAGATTGAGTTTTACATATCTAGGAGCCATGCAAGTTAAGACGTTTAAAAGACATCAAGTATCATGTGAGGGTTGGGGCTGGAGAAATAGCTCTGGATACAGCAGCACATTTGTACTCAGCATCTAAAACCAAAGGAGAGTATTGACCAAGGTGTGGGACATTTTACAAATAGTGACCCGACCTGCGGGTCCTAGTAATTCGTGGGGGTGAGGAGGACTGCAACCTGAAAAAAGAATGGGCAAGAGAGGGAAAGGACTCAAGGAGGCAATTGCTTGTCAAGAGCCGTGTATTTGAGCGCAAAGCGCCTTTTTATAATATGCTTTACAAGGGGAGGAGGTGAGAGGGGCCAGGTGGTAGGAAAGTACAGAATCTTCTTGGCCTGTGCCCTGGACATTGTATGATCTATCCATTTTTCTCAGAAGACACGGTACACTGCTTTGAATCAATCTGTAACTGCCAACCCATTTTTCTTCAGAAGACACAGTACACTGCTTTGAATCAATCTGTAACTGCCAACCTGGAACTTTGCGGTTGCCAGGCAGTATGTAGCTGCAGGGGACATTGTGCAGGTGGGGAGAGGTAGGGGGTGAGGGTGAGAGGCGAAGGTCTTGGCTTCTGACATCTCCCCCTTCTCTGTTTAGATGGAGAGGGCGTCTTGTGATCAATCCTAACTACGTGAATTTAGAATTTTGGAGGTCTAATCATGGGAGGTCTCGGACAAGTTCACAACCCCAACTCATTGGTATGAGGTGAGTCACGCAGATGGTCAAAGGCTTTAGGCTGATGATGATAGGCAACGTTAAGGAACCCTGAGGTGGGTGAAAGGAGGGTGAGGGCCCTGTCTTAGGCTATGTAGGCTGCACCCACTCCCAGCACCACGCACTCCTTTTTGGCTGCTTTGGGTGGGCCCCTGGGAAGTGGACCTACAATAATCCCGTCATTGGGCTAACTCACAGCCGTCCTAATCCCTTTGTGAATGCCCAGGTTATCAGCCGTTTGTCAGCTGGCGTGTAATATTGTCATAAAGGAAGACTTCCCGATATAGAGGGCCATATCAAAGGCAGGTTTTAGTTTAGGAAAAAGGCCAATTTTTTGTTGGGGTGATCAAGAGGCCAGGCTCCCTAGCGAGAGAAGTGAGGGCAGAGCCAGGCATACCATGAATCCTTCTTGAGGGTGTGGAAGTCTAAGGGTTGGCTGTAGGGGGAGGCAGGGGGGCTGGCAGCTGCACCAGTCTCTGGCAGAATCACTTCAGGATCTTCTTTAGTCTTTAGTTGATGGTAATGAATTTCAACCAGCTTCTTGATGGCAGAATCAACCTGGTTCTTAACAAAACTTGTGAGACGGTTAAAAGCCCAAGGGCCAAATGAGAGAAGCAAGAAAATGCCAACAAGGGGTCCTAGTAAACTAGGCAACAGGGTGGTGAGCCAAGGAGAGGTAGAGAACCAATTTTGATACCATGACTCTTGTTGTTCTCTGGCTCTTTTTCTTTCTTCTAAACTCTTTTTGACCTTATCCAGACTATTTTGAACAAGGCCTGTCTTATCAGAGTAAAAGCAACATTCTTCTCTGAGGGCCACGCAGAGACCCCCTTCCTTAAGGAACACTACCTCAGAAAGAGAAGCCACAGAATCCTTAAGGTCTTGTATTCCTTCCCTCAAATTATTTAAGTCTTTGTCAATGAGAGATTGGAGATGAGCATAGTGATTATTGGAAGTCACCAAGGAAGCGATACCTGTGCCCGCTCTGATAAAACTAATCCCTAGTACAACAGACAAGGTGAGGGCAGTCAGGGGTTCTCTCTTGGTTCTCAGAGAGGGTCCTCGATCTATGAAGGTGAGGAAGGATTCTGGGTCATGAATGAGAAAATGTGGGAGAATGGTAACAACTACACAGTAATCTCTGGAAGATAAAAAGGTGAGAATGTGTATATGAGGGGTCAAGCCAGAAGCACAAGCGAAATATGTACCATTCGGTGCCAGGGTGAATTGAAAGGTGCCATTAAGGATCAGTATCTGATTGCACACCGGAATCAAGTCCCTAGGGGGGAGCATGGAGGGTCCTAGGAGGCAGAGGCCTATTCCTGAAATGGAGCTAAGGGTAAGACCTCCTTCAGGTGAAAAACTCCCAAGGAGTCTGTTACTATCATTGGTAAAGGTGGGAGGGGAGAGGATAGCTATTCCCTCGTAGAAGGGAGGAGTAGGTGAAAAGCAAATCCAGCATTCTTGATAATTAGGATTGCTGGTGTTGTGGATAGCTTCAAGAGAAGCATTTACCAAGGAAACAATGAGGTCAGCAGAACTGAGAGGGCCCTTAGGAACAGTGGGCTGAAACATGGTGGTCAAAGGTATCAAGGGAGAGGATGAGGGCAAGGCACCAGGGGTGGCGACCGTGGGTTTGGAGACTTTGGGGGCTGGATTGAGAGGCTTTGAAGGTTGTTGTAAGACAGGATTGGGACCTACAGTGGCAATATTTTTATTGGGGATGGTCTTAAGAAGCTTTATTGTAAAGGTGAGCCCTGGGTCTGAGCAGCCAAGTGACCAACTAGTGCACTCTCTCAGACGCAAGCCCCATGTGAATCCTTTGGTCGTCCAATCCTTTGTCTTCCCCTTCTCAGTAAAGGAAATGAGGAGGGGGGAACACCACTTATTTCCACATTGGGATTTTATAGGGTTGGGCGTGGTTGTACTTAATTTATTTTGTAAATACTTAGGAAGAAATTTTCTCCGTAGGGTAATATAATCCCAGGAGGAGGTGGGCTTCCAATATGCATCCCCCATGGTCTCACAGCCCCAGGATGCGCAGTAAAAGTCAGAAAGATAGCCGTATCTGTAGTTCTGGGAGCAATCTCTGTAAGTGGGGCTAGGGCATACATAAAGGCCAGACGCATCGTCGGCCAAATAGGCTCTTTTAATATGAGAATTACAGCTGGCTAGGTGGCCATCATAATTGGGGTCTGCAGTATCAACTGGCTTATCCTGGGGCCAAAAATGAGAGGGGGTTTGGTGTGGCCCTGTCTGGCTGTTCCCCAAGGCCGTCAGGAAGGAGACTGGCTGAGGGGCACAGGGCTGGCCCCGCATCCCATTTCCCGGAAGGGGAGGGAGGGGATTGCCCAGAATATCAGTTTGGGAGCAGCAGGAATTAGCCCAGTGTTTGCCTCGCTTGCAGCGAGGGCAAGGGGTCATTGGGGGTGGAAGCTCTCCCCTTAGCTGAGGGTGGAGTAGAGTTATAAGTTTACCTTGAGGGCACTGTTTAACAAAATGACCCAGTTGACCACATTTGAAACAGGCGGACCCGGTGGCCCCACCACTAGTGGCTGCTCACATAGCCAGATGGATGGCTTGTGAGACCTTTTGGGCAAAGGGATCTACATCTCTACAGATACGGATCATTTCATCCAAGTCTTTATCTTTATATTTTCCTCGAAGGGCAGCCATACAGGCAGAATTAGCATTTTCATAAGCAAGCTGTTGGAGAAGTTTATTTTCTCCCTGGCCAGGTCTCAAGGACCTCTCAGCTGCCTCTAGGAGGCGAGCAACAAAATCTGAAAACTCTTCTTTATTGCCTTGAGTAATCTTAGTCAAGGGAGAAAGAACAGAGCCTTTCATGGGAATGGCTCTCCAGGCGCTTATAGCTGCTGAAGAGGACTGAGCTAAGAGACCCAGAGAAAATTTTTTTTTTGTATTTGTTTAGAGGCATATTTTCCTCGACCTAGGAGTTTATCAAGCGTCCATCTGTTGGAGGGCGAGCGTGTGCTCGAGAGATTGGCTTGTGCCTGAGACCTGCAGCGGTCGGCCCAATCAGCCTGCCAAGAAAGGAACTGTCCCCGAGTCAGGACTGACTGGGCGACAGTGAGCCATTCATTGGGAGTTAAGTATCCACCTCCACTGAGACTCTCAAGGAGGGAGAGAGTGAAGGGGGCATTGGAGCCATAATTTCTAACGGCCGAATTTAACTTTTCAAGATGTTTAAAACGGAGTTTTTTAAAGACTGTGGGGTTACTTGTATCTTCATTATCGCTTTCATTGTCAATTTCTGAATTGGGCTCATCCTCAGAGGAATCAGCCTCAGTCTCAGGTCCGGGACGAATTGTTCCAGAGGGCTTGTGAGAAGGACGAGAAGAGGAAGCAGGCACAAAGCGGGAGGGGGGAGGTGTGACAGGCATGGAGGAGGGGGGATGCCGAGCACCAGACCAAGGGGCTGGGGGAAGCTGCGGAGTCTGTCGGGACTCAGAATCAGAGGCTGCGGGTGCCTGCAAGGGAGGGACCTGTGACCGGGTGACTAGAAAGGCTAGGTGGAGAGAATCTGGAGGAGGGGCAGAGGAAGAACAAAGGACCGAGAGATGTGAAACTTGTTTTTGGAGGCGGAGGATGTCTGTCAGTTCACGAACCTGAGAAGCAAGGCAGTCTCGCATATCTGAGAGAGAGTTAGGCAAGGTGATAGAGAAGGTTGGAAAGGCAGAAGGCGCTGTGAGAGAAGGCCAGTCAGGATTGTGATAGCGGGCGGCTTCATCCTCAAGGGAGGCGGCACCACTGGGGCCCAAAGGCTCTGGGTCGGGGGGAGCAGCCAGAGCTGTCGGCTGAGAGGGTGGCAGAGGAGAAGAAGAATGTTGTTTAATAGGAAGGCAGGGAGGGCAGAGAGAAGCAGATTTTTGAAGGACAGGGTTGCAAAGGTGAGTGGAGGAGGGAGTCCGCAGGTCGGAGACAGCTGGAGAATCAAAAGGAGGAAGCTGGAGAGAATGTAAATCTGGATAAAGGCGAGGCAGATCAGAAGGAGGGGAGTCCTGTTCAGGGGGGATGTCTATAAGAGTGAAAGGAACGGAGGCCTGAGACGGAGACTGAGAGGGGTGACGAGAAGAGCAGGTAGAATTTGGCCTGGACTGTGACAGACAATATTCTGCAACAGACAAAAGTTGACGCTTTCCTATATCCTTATCAGCATCTTCAATAATGTCCCTAATAATACCCCAGAAAGAGAAAATTGTCGCAGGAAGAGGAGAATTGTCTTCATTTTTGATTTTTTCATTTAACTCACGGCCTACCTTTTGCCATTTCTTTAGATGAATAGTAGGACCATCTATTATGAACCACGGACAGCTTTTATCAATAAACACAAAGAAATTTATAAGATCCTTCTTTTTAACCCTTATTCCTCTCTCTCTGAGTGTATGTTTGAGGTCCTTTACAAAGGACGCCTCCTTTGACAGAGAATGGCCCATTCTTATGGGATGGAAATGAAAATAGACTTACTCGAGGACGACAGGTCGCAGGTGACGATCGCTGTCTGGCTCAATCTTTTTTTTTTTTTTTTTTTTTTGGTTTTTCGAGACAGGGTTTCTCTGTGTAGCCCTGACTGTCCTGGACTCACTTTGTAGACCAGGCTGGCCTCGAACTCGCAAAGATCCGCCTGCCTCTGCCTCCCAAGTGCTGAGATTAAAGGCGTGCGCCACCACCGCCCGGCAGTCTGGCTCAATCTTAATGTCGTGTACACACTTCATCGAGAGTCCGTCTGGAGGGGTCCGTGCCTCGAGCCTCACGTTGGGCGCCACGTGACCCGACCCGCAGGTCCTAGTAATTCGTGGGGGCGAGGAGGACCGCAACCTGAAAAAGAATGGGCGAGAGAGGGAAAGGACTCAAGGAAGCAATTGCTTGTCAAGAGCCGTGTATTTGAGCGCAAAGCGCCTTTTTATAATATGCTTTACAAGGGGAGGAGGTGAGAGGGGCCAGGTGGTAGGAAAGTACAGAATCTTCTTGGCCTGTGCCCTGGACATTGTATGATCTATCCATTTTTCTCAGAAGACACGGTCTGCTTTGAATCAATCTGTAACTGCCAACCCATTTTTCTTCAGAAGACACAGTACACTGCTTTGAATCAATCTGTAACTGCCAACCTGGAACTTTGCGGTTGCCAGGCAGTATGAAGCTGCAGGGGACATTGTGCAGGTGGGGAGAGGTAGGGGGTGAGGGTGAGAGGCGAGGGTCTTGGCTTCTGACAAAATAGGATTTCTCTATCCTTCAGGACAGAAAAGAATATGACTGTCCTAAAGCTCCCATTCACAGAGACTAAACTCTTCCTCCTTCCCTCCCATAACTCCTCCTCCTCCTCTTCTAGTTTTTTGAGACAATTTCTCAGTGTAATTGCCCTATAGACCAGGCTGGCCTCAAACTCACACAGATCCACCTGTTTCTGACTCCCAAGTACTGGGATTAAAGGCATGTGTCACCATGCCCAGCTCTTTTTCTTTTTAAAAACAGTTTTTGGGCCAGGCGGTGGTGGCGCACGCCTTTAATCCCAGCACTTGGGAGGCAGAGGCAGGCGGATCTTTGTGAGTTCGAGGCCAGCCTGGTCTACAAAGTGAGTCCAGGACAGCCAGAGATATTCAGAGAAACCCTGTCTCGAAAAACCGAAAAAAAAAAAAAAAAAAACAGTTTTTGGCTAAGTCATCCTGCTTCAACCTGTTAAGTGGTCAGATTGTAGGTATGTACCGGCAAACCTAGCTTAATTTCACCTTCTCTGCCCCTTTCCATGCTCTCCAGAAGATAGTATGTGACTAATTGAATTTGGATCAGTATTCTTTTTTTTTTTTTTTTTTTGGTTTTTCGAGACAGAGTTTCTCTGTGTAGCTCTGGCTGTCCTGGACTCGCTTTGTAGACCAGGCTGGCCTCGAACTCACAGAGATCTGCCTGCCTCTGCCTCCCAAGTGCTGGGATTAAAGGAGTGCACCACCACAGCCCGGCTGGATCAGTATTCTGTGTCCAGTCCAATCACAGTAGCTATGGGGATTGGGCCATAAGAATATGAACTGGTAAGACTCAGTCCCTAAAAATTGAGTATAAAGAGTTTTGAGGCCCATTTCCTAGAGAAAAGGATTAGTCATTTGCCACCAGACTGAGCAGGTACCTTCTTTCTTTCTTTCTTTTGGTTTTTTCAAGACAGAATTTCTCTGTGTAGTCCCGGGAACTCACTCTGCAAGCCAGGCTAGCCTTGAATTCTTTTCTTTTCTTTCTTTCTTTCTTTTTTTTTTTTTTTGGTAAATGCATTTATTTATTTATTTATTCATTCATTCATTTTACATCCCTATCATAGCCCCCTCACTCCCCTCCTCTGGGTCCTACCCTCCTACACCTTTCCTCATATCCCCTCTCCCCTTCTCCTCAGACAAGGGGAGCTCCTAACCCTGGTACCATCCCACCCCAGCATAACAAGTCTCATCAGGACAGAGCACAACTTCTTCCACTGAGGCCGTGCACCGCAGCCTAGGTAGGGAGAAGTGGTCACAAAGCAGGCCTCAGAGTCCCTGTCAGAGACAGCCCCCGCTCCACTTGCTAGGGGACCCACATGTTGACCAAATTGCCCATGGGTTGTGGTTATATATGTGTTGGGGGCCAGTTCATGCATGCTCTTTGATTGGGACTTCAGTCTCTGTGGGACCTACGTTAGTTGTCTGTTGATATTCTTGTTCAGCTCTTGTCCCCTCCGGTCTTTCTGTCTTTTCTCCCATTGTTCCACCAGACACCACGTGCTCTGCCTAATATTTGGCAGTGAGTCTCAGCCTCCATTTGGGTCCTCTGCTGCGTGGAGGTTCTTTGTTTTTGTTTTTTCGAGACAAGGTTTCTCTATATACTAACCCCTGGCTGTACTGGACTCATTTTTTGTAGACCAGGCTGGCCTTGAACTCACAAAGACTCCCTACCTCTGCCTCCCAGTGCTGGGATTAAAGGTATGCACCACCACACCCGGTTTCATGTTGAATTTTTAGATCCACCTACTCTGCCTCTGGAATGCTGGAATCCCACTGGTGTGCCACCACTGCCTGGCCTGATCAGATACTTAAAATTAATCCAAAATGATGAGTAGCAACCCTATAATCAGAAAATTTAAATTTCATTTTGAATAAATAATATCATGATTACTGAGCGCATGACTTAAGAGTTGTCAGCACCACCAGAAATATAACTATGATGTGTCAAAAACTATCACAAAAGTACTGGGAAATTCCTAGCACAATTTAGGGAGATCCTGAAGAACACAGTCTAAAGTTATAACTTCATAAAGACTTTTCCTTTATTTAGCATCTCCTAGGATCTCTTATAGCCTGATGACTGAGGTAATGCTGCAGCTACCCAATCATACACCAGAAGATCTGCCAGTTAGAGACACAGACTCGATTCATCTCTTGAAAGGTAGGTAAAGTCTAGGTAAGGCCCTCCTCACTGATTAGAGAATTCCTCATCTGCCACTGGGAGACAGCCTGACAGTCTTCACAACGGCAACTGTTTTCTTTCTTTCTGCCCTTTTCTTAAATTTTCTTTTTTTGGGGGGTGGTAGGAGGGGGTGGTTTCAAGACAGGGTTTCTCTGTGTAGCCCTGGCTGTCCTAGACTCTCTTTGTAGACCAGGCTGGCCTCAAACTCACAGAGATCCACTTGCCTCTGCCTCCTGCGTGCTGGGATTAAAGGTGTGCACCACCAAAACCTGGCATAAATTTTCTTTTTATTTACATATTTATTATTTTTGTGTGTATGTGTATATGTATCACAAGCATCAAATCCCCTCCAACAGGAGTTATGGATGGTTGTGAGCCACCATGTGGGTGCTAGGAACTGAACCTGGATCCTCTGCAAGAACAGTAAGTACTCTTAACTACTGAACCACCCACCTAAGAGCCTTCTTAGATGTTTTAGGGTTTTATTTCTGTGAAGAGACACCACAATCATGGCAACTCTTTTTTTTAAGGATTTATTTATTTATTTATTCATTTATTTTATTTTTGGTTTTTCGAGACAGAGTTTCTCTGTTTAACAGCTCTGGCTGTCCTGGACTCGCTTTGTAGACCAGGCTGGCCTCGAACTCGCAAAGATCCGCCTGCCTCTGCCTCCCAAGTGCTGGGTTTAAAGGCGTGCGCCACCACCGCCCGGCTGGATTTATTTATTTTTATGTATATAAATGTTCTGTCTGTATGTACACCTGCATTCCAGAAGAGGGCATTAGATCACATTATAGATGATTGTGAACCACCATGTGGTTGCTGGGAATTGAACTCAGGACCTCTGGAAGAGCAGCCAGTGTGCTTAGCTACTGAGCCATTTCTCCAGCCAGCAATTTTTTTTTTTTTGGTTTTTCGACACAGGGTTTCTCTGTTTAACAGCTCTGGCTGTCCTGGACTCGCTTTGTAGACCAGGCTGGCCTCGAACTCGCAAAGATCCGCCTACCTCTGCCTCCCAAGTGCTGGGATTAAAGGCGTGCGCCACCACCACCCGGCCAGCCCAGCAATTCTTATAAAGGAAAATATTTAATTGGAGTTGGCTTACAGTTCAGAAGTTTAGTCCATTATTAGCTTAGAGAGAAACATGGTAGCATTTAGGCAGACATGGTGTTGGAGTTAGAGCTGAGAGTTTTACATCTTGATCTGAAGGCAACAGGACACTGTGTACCACTGTAACAGTAAATTTTTATTTATTTTTTAAAACATTTATCTATCTATTTATTTATTTATTTATTTATTTATTTATTTATTTATTTATTTAT
>CAJQZJ010032031.1:5578424-5594109 GCA_907164525.1 Lophiomys imhausi | reverse complement strand
TATTTATTTATTTATTTATTTATTTATTTATTTATTTATTTATTTATTTATTTATTATGTATACAGTATTTGCTCTACATATATGCCCGGGCAGATCTCAATGTAGATGGCTGTGAGCCACCATGTGGTTGCTGGGAATTGAACTCAGGACCTTGGGAAGAACAGCCAGTACTCTTAACCTCTGAGCCACCTCTCCAGCCCAGTAAACTTTTATTTATCATATATATATTTACTAATACTTAACAATTACCCAACAATTGTCTATAAAATTCCTAAATCCTAAACCCAAACCCTAACTCTGAAACCTAGTACCTAAAACTTATTAGTACCTATAATACAAACATTTAACATTAACCTAAGGTTTCTCAAAAGGATATTTTTCTGTGAGCGTGGGTCCTGATGGATGGCTGGTCTTCATACAATTTTCCAGTTTTTTTTTTGTTTGTTTGTTTTTTTTTTTGTTTTGTTTTTCGAGACAGGGTTTCTCTGTTTAACAGCTCTGGCTGTCCTGGACTTGCTTTGTAGACCAGGCTGGCCTCGAACTCGCAAAGATCCGCCTGCCTCTGCCTCCCAAATGCTGGGATTAAAGGCGTGCGCCACCACCGCCCGGCTAATTTTCCAGTTTTAAAGTCTCTTAAAGTTTCTGAATTTCTTTCGCTGCCTTCATGGTCTTAAGACCAATTAACATATGAAAGTTTCCCAGGCAGCTCACCTACTCAGATGCTTAAGGCCTGCAAAGTTTCCTGTGTCTAAGCACTCCGGAATCTCAGGGAGAATCTCCTCTCCAGACCCAAAATGGGTCAACACCAGAGGGTGAAACTTTCCGATGAGATTGTTTTGTTTTGTTTTGTTTTTAAAGATTTATTTATTTATTATGTATATAGAGTTCTAACTGCATGTACACCTGCATGCCAGAAGAAAGCACCAGATCTCATTATAGATGTTTGTGAGCCACCATGTGGTTGCTGGGAATTGAACTCAGGACCTCTGGAAGAGCAGCTAGCAGAAGCACTCTTAACTGCTGAGCCATCTCTCCAGCCCTCCGATGAGATTGTGATGCGTGTTTTTCCACCAGTCAAGGGAAACATTGTTGAGTGAATCAGGAACAGGAGAGCCCGCCCAGCATCTACATGAATCCTGCCTTATATATCTTCATCTGTCAACAGAAGCTTTTGTGCACTTTTAAAGTTAGGTCCCTGGGCTCAGTCTTTTTCAAAAAAAGCTTTTTGCAGAGGGGTGTGAATTCACAGGTGGTCCGCAGATGTGGGCATCCCTGTGTGCGTCAGGGCATGTCATTCAGATGCTTTTCACAGAGAGCTGTGAAATGACAGCAGACCTCCGGAGGGCGAGCACCTCAGGGGGCATGTCCTGCCCCTAGCCCTAAGATCAAAGAGGTCCTGGTCCTTGGCAAGCTCCCAAGGACATGTCACTTCGGATGTAAGTCTTCTAGCCTTATTCCAAGTTCCCTATGTATATATGCTAACACTAAACCTACCACATACCACACTGGGTGTAGCTTGAGCATATGAGACCTCAAAGCCTACCCCCAGTGATACACTTCCTCCAACAAGACCGTACCTCACCTCCTAGTAGTGCCACTCCCTATGGGCCAACCATTCACACATGAGTCTATAGGGGCCATTCCTATTCAACCCACCACATTAGATTTTCTTAATAGTTTATTATGAGTCTGTGTGTGTATGTTGGGTGAACATTTGTGTGTGAGAGAGTACATACTAGAGATCAAAGGTGGTTGCCATCTTCCACCTTTTTTTCTTTTGTTTTTAAATGTATCTATTTATTTATATTTTATGTGCATTGGTGTGCTGCCTGCAATTATGTCTGTGTGAGGGTGTCAGATCTTGCAGTTACAGACAGTTGTGAGCAGCTGTGTACATGCTGGGAACTGAACCCGGTTCCTCTGGAGGAGCAGTCAGTGCTCTTAACCACTGCACCATCTCTCCAGCCCTTTTGTTTTGAGCAGAGCCACTTATTGGCCTCGGACTTGACTATGTAAGCTGGGTATCTTGCCTGTGAATTTTCAGGTGTCCACTGGTGTTGACCACCTAGTTTACATTGTTGGTATCAAAGGCACATGCCACCACGATTTACCTTTTACCTGGGTTCTGGAGATCTAAATTCAGATTCTCATGCTATGAGATAACTACTTTATTGACTGAGACATTTCTCAGCCATTGAAGTTGTTGGCATTTTTGCTTTTAATTTTCTTTAAAGTACAACAATTGCATTTGAAAAAGGGAGCCAACCAGCTCTGCCATCATTGTGGTCCTGGATGCAGTAAGCCAACCTGTTCATGTAGCACATCTGAGAGAGGGCTTCCAGTCTCTCTGACCACTAGATTCTTTTGTATGTTAATCTGTTTATTTATATATCTATTCATTTATTTATTAATGGAGATAGGGTCTATATAGACCAGGATGTCCTTGAACTCACAGAAATCTGGTTGCCTCTGTCTCCTGAGTGCTGGGATTAAAGACATGGACCACCACACCATCTTTTTTGTTGTTGGTAGTGTTGGAGGTTTTTTTGTTTTGTTTTTGTTTTTTGGTTTTTTTCAAGACAGGGTTTCTCTGTGTAGCCCTGGCTATCCTGGAACTCACTCTGTAGACCAGGCTGGCCTTGAACAGATCCACCTGCTTCTGCCTCCCGAGTGCTTGGATTAAAGACATGTGCCACCATAACTGGCCTGTGACTCTTAAAAAATAAATGAAATAAAAATAAATAAATAAATAAAATGTAAAAATATTTTCCAATTACTCTTTTCAGGGACTTCAGGTAAGAATGCAAAAGCTCAGTCACACTTGGGCAGGATGAGCCAGGAGGAACTGGATTCCAGACTCTTTCATCTTCATGAAGACCACATGTTGCTGAAGGAACTTTCTCTAAAGCAACAAGATAAAAGCAGAAGGTACCCAGAATTCTTGAAGTTTCTTTGTTTTTTGTTTTTGGTTTTTGAGACAGGGTTTCTCTGTGTAGCAGCCCTGGCTGTCCTGGACTCACTTTGTAAACCAAGCTATTCTCAAACTCACAGACATCCACCTCCCTCTGCCTCCCGAGGGCTGGAATTAAAGGCGTGCGCCACCACAGCTGGCCTCTGAAGTCTATCTGTAAAACACCTTGAAGATACTGGTGTCAGGGCCTTCTAGCTAAAACCAACATTAATAACATAGGTGTAGTTGGTTTGTTTCTTGTTGTTTTGTTTTTTTGAGACAGGGTCTTCCTATGTGGCTCTGGCTGACCTGAAACTTCTGTTGACCAGGCTGGTCTCACACACATATAATCCCAGCTTGCCTCTGCCTCCTGCATGCTAGGATTATATGTGTGTGCCACCCCCAACACTCTGCTCATATGTAGTTGAACAAGTTGGATTTATTACTTATTACAACTCAGAGAGAACAGAGAAAATGCATATCGAGCTGAAGAGATGGCTGGCTCAGCAATTAAGAGAAAATGCATACCACAAGGGGGTATAAAGGAAGATCAATAAACAGTATAGTCTCTGTGCTTTGGTTTGGTCATTAAGGGAGAGTCCAAAAAACTAGATAGGAGTTTGCTCTTGATTTGGTGCTGCCAAAATGAAGGAATAATTCTACACTCAGACATCTCAGCAACTTTACCTAAAGGGGAGTTAGAGCAAAGGTGAACCTGGTGCTGGTAAACAAGTTGCAATCACTCATCTTAGCACAGTTGTTTTTTCTCACTGTGTAACAAGTTCTGGCTGTGTTGGACTCTATTTGTAAATGAGGCTGGCCTTGAACTCACAGAGATCTGCCTGTCTCTGCCTCCTGAGTGCTGGGATTAAAGGCATGTGCCACCATGCCCAGCTAACAAAGATTTTTAAAAATTTACTCTTTATTTGTGTTTTTTTTTGTTTTTGTTTTTTTGAGACAAGGTTTCTCTATATATCTTAGCTGTCCTGAACTCACTCTGTATACCAGGCTGGCCTTGAACTCACATAGATCCAACTGCCTCTGCCTCCTGAGTGCTGAATTAAAGGTGTGTGCCACCATGCCCGGCAAATTTACTTTTTTTGGTTGTTGTTGTTTTTGTATTTTCTTTCTTTCTTGTCTTTTTTCTTTCTTTCTTTTTGCTTTTTGTTTTGTTTTTGAAGACAAGATTTCTCTGTGTGACATGACAGTACTGGCTGCCCTGGAACTCACTTTATAGACCAGGCTGGCCTCCAACTCACAGATCTGCCTGCCTCTGCCTCCAGGTGTTTTCTTTTTAAGATTTATCTTATTTTTATTTATGTGCATGTGTGTGTGTGTACATGCATGAAGGTACCCTAGGAAGCCAGAAGAGGTTGTGAGATTCCCTGGAGTTCAAGTTATAGGTGCTGAGCTGTCCAGTGTGGGTGCTGGGAACTGAACTCTGGTCCTTTAGAAGAGTAGCAGGAATTAACTGCTGAGCCATCTCTCCAGACTTAAAAAAATGATAAAAATTTAGCAACAGGGTCTTATTATATAGCCCTGACTGGCCTAGAACCCGCTATGTCAGGGGTTCTCAACCTTCCTAATGCTGGGACCCTTTAATACAACTAGTTCCTCATGTTGTGATCTGTTCCCCAAAAATTACTTCCTTTGCTACTTCATAACTGTAATTTTGTTTCTGTTATTGTTATAATCCAAGAATAGCCACACAAACCATTCAGTCACCAATCTCAGTCAGATATCGATGGTTTATTGAATGCACACCCCAAGACTGATCATGACCAACATGACAGGGTCACAGAGAGGTCTCAGAGCCTAACTGTGATGTTGATCTGCTTCCAAGGCAGGCTTTTTATAAGAAAAACCACAACCAGGTAACCAGGTATAGGAAACAAACTGCATCCAGGTAGCAACCAGATTTGTGTATGGAACAAACCGCATTCAGGTAACTGATGGGGTGATGTTAAGCATTCTAAATGTTAATTAATTGGTCTTGCTTGCTATCTGTTGCTTACATTGTCTCTGGTTGGTTAAATAAATGCTGAGGCCTGGAGATTGGACAAAGATAGAGGTAGGTGGGAATAAGGTGGGCAGGCTACTGAGACAGAGAGCATCTTGGAAGGAGAAGCCAGATGCAGGAAGAAGGAGGAACACAAGCCATGGGGTGGATTAAAGAAGATCATTCCACATGGCCAGGAACATCGGCATAGCGTGGAGAATAGCATTCCAAAGGGACATATGTATAT
The DNA here is from genome assembly GCA_907164525.1 of Lophiomys imhausi. Classification (NCBI taxonomy): domain Eukaryota; kingdom Metazoa; phylum Chordata; class Mammalia; order Rodentia; family Muridae; genus Lophiomys; species Lophiomys imhausi. The sequence goes on along the minus strand of CAJQZJ010032031.1, from coordinate 5,588,912 downwards.
AAGGGGTCATATTTGGGTAATAGAATTATAAGCTAGCTTAGATGGCCTAAGATTGTACAATTCAGGCAAAGGCTTGTTAAAATCCATCCAATTTCTGTATTTATTAATTTATAATGGCAGGTTAAGGATTAATACTACTGACCAATTAATATAATATACATACTAAGTAATAATTTAATTAGCCATGTTTTTTTCTACTTGTAACAATCAGGTAACCAAATGTAGGAAGCAAGGGGAAAGCAACATTACATCATTTTGATTACATAGACAAAGCTTTTTTTTTTGTTTGTTTGTTTGTTTTTTGAGGCAGGGTTTCTCTGTGTAACAATCCTAGCTGTCCTGGACTCACTTTGTAGACCAGGCTGGCCTTGAACTCACAGAGATCCACCTGCCATTGCCTCCTGAGTGCTGGGATTAAAGGTGTGGGCCAGCACACCCTGCTGACGAAGCATTTCTAACTGACCTTTAATTTGTTTGGTCCCAAGTGAAGCTGTAGTTGGGGACTCTTCAGAGTGTCAAGATAACAATGTAGCAAAGTTGCCGGGCGGTGGTGGCGCACGCCTTTAATCCCAGCACTTGGGAGGCAGAGGCAGGCGGATCTTTGTGAGTTCGAGGCCAGCCTGGTCTACAAAGTGAGTCCAGGACAGCCAAGGATACACAGAGAAACCCTGTCTCGAAAAACCAAAAAAAAAAAAAAAAACAATGTAGCAAAGTAACAAAGTATGAGTAACTTCATTTTATAACTAAAATGGAGGCTGAAGACAAAAATGGCTACAGTTATGCTAAAGAGCTAAAGCAGCCCTCAACACTATAAACTGTAATGTAAATATCTCTCACAGGTTGAAAACTGCTACTCTGTGTATACAAGGCTGGCCTTGAACTCAGAGTTCTACCTGCCTCTGGCTCCTAAGTGCTAATATCAAAGGAGAGTGCCAGCATACCAGTCCCTTTTTGTGCTTTTTTTTTGAGACAGGGTCACATTGTGTAATCCTGGCTGGGCTGAAATTTGAAGCATCCCCCTGCCTCTGCCCCAAGGCTGGGATTACAAGCAGACATCACACTCCATTGGTCTTGCCTTTTCTCAATGGTAATGTGCCCTAAAGAACTGTGAGACCGGGGCTGGAGAGATGGCTCAGCGGTTAAGAGCACTGGCTGCTCTCAGGTTTATCTCTGTGAGTTTGAGGCCAGCCTGGTTTACAAAGCCAGTCCAGGACAGCCAGGGCTACCCAGAGAAACTCTGTCTCAACAAACAAACAAAACAACAAATCCAGCTGTGGGCATTTTCTTAGCAATTGATGGGGAGGCCCAAGAGGGCCCAGTCCATTGTGGGTGGGCTAATCGTGGGTTGATGCTTGTCTGTCGGGGGGTCTTCCTAGGTTCTATAAGAAAGCTGGTTGTGTGCACGCCTTTAATCCCAGTACTCCTGAGGCAGAGGCAGGAGGATCTCTGTGAGTTCAAGACTAGCCTGGTATACAAAGTGAGTCTGGGACAGTTAGGGATACACAGAAAAACCCTGTCTTGAAAAACAAAAAGGGGGGGGGGCAAGCAAGCAGGTTGAACAAGCAAGTAAGCAGCATCTTTCCAGGGTCTCTACATCTGCTTCTTCCTCTGGGTTCCAACCTGTTTCAGTTTTTGTCTTGGCTTCCTTCAATGATGGACTACAATGTAGAAATATAAGCCAAATATCTAGCAATAGTAAGCCTAAGACACTAACGCTGGGGATAGCTCTGAGGCTAGAATCAAGCCCGGAGATCAACCCCAGGGTGGGTTGGGAAACCCCTGTGGTTTGTTTTGTCACAGGCGGAAGAGGACTGTGCAGCGACCCACCACCACACAACCCGACCTAAGGACACTTGCCGTGTTCCAAGAGCCTACGAGGCGACCATGTGCCTCCGGGTCCCCGCACACCTCGGCACCCCCGCGTGCCCCAGTTTCTAGGAGGAAGGCGCATGCGCAGCACCTGTGTCCATCCACCGCTCCAGGCGCTGCACAGTCTCAAGTCCACGCCGGGTGCAGACTGCCACACACATCTGGTGTGTCACTGCAGCAGAAACTCAAGCAAAGTGAGGCTGGAACCACACACACCCCATCAGGGGACCGAAGTGCCAGTCCTGTTCTGTCTTTGTTTTCTCACCTTCCACTCTCTAAATTCCTGCCTTCTCTTCCTTCCACCCTCAAGTTGGTTCCAAATTTCTGAATTCACTGCTGGCATGTAGTTCAGTGGCAGAGGTCTTGCTTAATATGCTTGAGGTTGTAAGTAAATCTCCGAGACGATCAAAAAAAGAATGTAACTAAGCAACAACAAAAAAAACAAAAAAGCAAGGGTGAGGGAGCAAAAAGGATAACAAAGATAAGAAATGGGAAGGGAAAATTATCTGGGGGAAGGAAGGGAATCCACTAGGGACTAGCGTGGGGGGGGGCAAATGAGGATGCACAAATGAGTGGTCCATATGTACAACTGCAGAGAAATCCATTATTTTGTATGTTAAAAAAAAAGAAGGCGGGGTGTGGTGGCACACGGCTTTAATTCCAGCATTGTGGAGGCAGAGGCAGGCAGATTTCTGAGTTCGAGGCCAGCCTGATCTATAGAGTGAGTTCCAGGACAGCCAGGGCTACACAGAGACCTTTCTTGAAAAAAAAAAAAAAAACCAACCAGACAGAAATGAAATGAGTACATAAGCATGATTGACCACCTGTTAGGTGTCAGGTTAGGGCTGGACATACAGGCCCTGGCTTAGAACAGCTTATATCTTCCTTCCTCCCACTGGTACCCAATCACTGAGTAATTTTGACACAAGATATTTGCAGTTGTGATTTTATGTAAGAGTAAGTAACGAACTGAGCAGTGATCATGCCTTTAATCTCAGCACTGGGGAGGCAGAGGCAGTTGGATTAATGTGAGTCAAGGACAGCCTGGTCTACAAAGGGAGTCTACGATAGTTAAGGCTACCCAGAGAAACCCTGAAACCCTATCTCAAAAAAAAGAAAAGAAAAGAAAAAGAAACATCTCTGTGGCTAATCATCACATAAGGATTTCCCCCAAGTCTCAAGGCTCTCAGTAGCCTGCTCTTGGTGTCCTGGTTTCAGCATGTGGTGTTCTGGAAGGTACTAGTACTATGGCTAGATTTCACTTTTTTTTCCTTTGTAAACTTTCAGGGCCAAAAGACAGACGCAGCTATACAGCCCCTCCCACATTTAAGGGATATATGACAAATGAAAACAACAAAATCGAGATAACCAGAAAAGCCAGCCAACTGTGAGTGCCTCTTGTGTGTCCTATGTTGTTTACAGGAAAATTTTAGTTGGAAATACATCATTTAAGGATCACTGAGTGTTGCTGAATTCCTGGTTAATTGAAGAAGATAAAAGGCAGTAAGTCAAAATTTCAACTTCTTTGTTTAAAAATACAAAACAAGAGCCAAGAGGATGAGCATTCCTTTAGTCCCAGGACACATGCACAGAGCAGAGGCAGACAGATCTCTGTGAGTTCGAGGCCAGCCTGGTCTACAAAGTGAGTCCAGGTCAGCCAAAGATACACAGAGAAACCCTGTCTTGAAAGAAAAAAGTAAATGTAAAATTTGACAAGGTCTCACTGTGTTCTGGAATTATATTGTAATCTACTTTATTTATAAGACAAACACTTCTGTCCTTTGAGGTAAGAATAAAAGTCCTTTTCAGGGGCTGGAGGGGTGGCTCAGTGTTTAAGAGCACTGGCTGCTCTTCCAAAGGACCCAGGTTCAAATCCCAGCACCCACATGGCAGTTCACATCTGTCTGTAATTGCCAGGCATGGTGGTGCACGCCTTTAATCCCAGCACTCGGGAGGCAGAGGCAGGTGGATCTCTGTGAGTTCAAGGTTAGCCTGGTTTACAGAGTGAGTCCAGGACAACCAGGGATACACATAGAAACCCTGTCTTGAAAAACAAACAAACAAAAAGTCCTTTTCATGACTTAAAATATTCCCTTTTCCTTTTAGTTTTTGTCTCCTATGTTGACATTTGCAGGTTATGTTTTGTAAGATTATCCTCTATATCACTAAGATAATTGACTTTTCTAACTTTTTTTCTGAGATAGGGTTTCTCTGTGTATCCTGGCTGCCCTGGAATAGGATTTGTAGAACAGGCTGGCCTCAAACTCACAAAGATACACCTGCCTCTGCCTCCTGAGTGCTGTGAATAAAGGCATATGCCACCCCTGCCAAGCTAACTTTTCTAACACTTTTTGTAAGTTATTAGATGAGTTCTAAGCCCTCTGAAAGTTCCTCTTTCTCCTTTTTGGGTTTAATCTTCCTCTAACTATAAAAGTATGCTTTTTAATACAGTATAAACAAATTCCTGATTTGGGCTAAGTTCTTTGGTGTTTGTATGCCTAACAGTACTCACATTATGACTACCAATTCTACACAAGTGGAAGAGCCACCCAGGTCTCCTGAGAAAGTGTCCAAAGTTGAAAACCTCAAACAGAGCAGCTCACTGGAGTGTGCTCAGAAGGCTGCGGAGCTTCGGTGAGAGCTAACATTCTATCCTTAAACCATACTGAGCAGAAAAAGTAAGGTTCCCACTTGCAGCATTTCTTCACATCCAAGGAAAAAAAAAAAGATTTAGGAATAATTCAATCTGACAAATAGACCCAGAATCCTCGCCAGGACTGGTGGCACATGCCTTTAATCCCAGTATTCAGGAGGCAAAGGCAGGTGGATCTCTGTGAGTTCAAGACCAGCCTGGCCTACAGAGTGAGTGCCAGGACAGCCAGGGCTGTTACACAGAGAAATCCTGTCTGAAACAAAACAAAAGAAAATTAGCTGGGTGTGGTGGCGCATGTCTTTAATCCCAGCACTTGGGAGGCAGAGGGAGGCAGATCACTGTGAGTTTAAGGCCAGCCTGGTCTACAAAGCAAGTCCAGGACAGCCAGAGCTGTTACACAGAGAAACCCTGTTTCAAAAAACCAAAAAAAAAAAAAGCCGTCTTGGGCTATATAGTGAGATATTGTCTAAAAAATGTAAATGAAATCAAATGCACAGAGACATCATCCCCTATGTTTGGAAATAATAGCCTTCCTTTGTCTCTATATTCATGTTCTAAGGAAATAATCTGTATATTTAGTTGGACTCTGTAACACTTCTGAGAAATTGTGAGAACTGTAATTAAAAACAAATAGTTCCTGTGCTTGCTTAGAACTCAAGGTTTAGGGTTGGTGGGCCTCAGGTCTCAACTGTCATAATTAAAAACAGGAAGGGTATTTTGCAGACTAAATTCCTACTTCCAATGAGCTATGGGGAAACAGAATAGTCTACAGCAGGAAGTACTGGCCCAGATGGAACAGTTTAGTGTCTTCCATTTGTAGAGTTTCCATTAAGGAGAATGTGGAGCTGATCAGACTTAAGAAACTTTTATATGAAAGGAATGCTTCACTGGTAGCCACAGAAGCCCAGTTAACACGAGTTCAAGAGGTGAGTTGCTATAATCAGCTGTACTTTTATTATTTATTTATCTATTTTTGATTTTTCGAGACAGGCTTTCTCTGTGTAACTGAGCTATGGCTGTCCTGGACTCACTTTGTACACACCAGGCTAACCTTGAACTCACAGAGATCTGTCTGCCTCTGCCTCTGCCTCCTGAGTGCTGGGATTCCAGATGTGTGGCACTACACCCAGTACTCAGCTGTGGTTTTTAGAGAGCAAAAAGCCAATTAGTTCTTGCATGAAGCCGTAGGTTCAGCCCCTAGTACTGCAAAAAGGGGAGGTATTAGCTAAGAAAATGAACCTAACCTTCCCCACCTCCTCCTTCCCCTTACTCTTCCTTCACTTCCTGTTCTTTTTCCACTTTGTATCCATACCCACTATGTGATTGGCCCTCATTCTGTAATGTAAGACAAGTGAAACTCACTATGTACCTCAGGCTAGCCTCAAAGTTACACAACCCTTTCTTATGCCCCAAATACTGGGATTACCAGTATGTCCACCTGACCCAGCTCTGTTTACTATTTTACATATTTGAGATCATAATTCAAAGACACTAAGTTACTTGTGCTGTAGGGTCTGAGAATTGCTGAAGGAAGACCCCAGACTCAAATAGTATGCAAAAGCAAAGAGCATTTATTCTGCAGAAGCAACCAGCATGCTGGGATTGACCATTCATACACAAAGGTGACAACTCCAAGAGAAACTTGCAGGCTCCTTTTAAAGCACTTAGGGGAATTCTAGTTGTGGCTATGTGACCCTTTGGGATTGGCTGGTGGTGTCCCTAGTGAGAGGTACTTGTATGATTTTGATTCATTCAGATCTTGAAGGAGGAAGGGATTACCTTATAAGGACCTTTCTTTGTCTAACTTTAGCCTCTGACCAGATATTGAGGCAACTGTTAATTGGTCTCCTTTTGTAAGGGCTCAAGATGGAGGATTTATCTAAAATGAATCAAGTCAAGTCTCAGTCTAAGGTCATATAATTTACAGGTGGTATGCAGAACCAAACCTTGCAAGTCTATTGTTTCTTAGTATTGTTGTCTATTTCTCTGTTACGGAGAAGGCTCAGGCCCTTGCCTGGTAAGGTCACAGTTGGCAGAGTTAGCTTGCATCAGAGTTCAGGTACCAACCAAAGGAATCAGAATGCAATTCTGTAATCATCATACAGGAGGACAGGAGCTGAGCACTTTCTATATACTGAGGACTCAATCCTTGGTACTTAGAGTATGGTCTTTTTTTTTTTTTTTTCAAAACAGGGTTTTGACTGTCCTGGACTTCACTTTGTGGACCAGGCTAACCTTGAACTCACAGAGATCTGCCTGCTTCTGCCTCTCAAATGCTGGGATTAAAAGCATGGGCTACCATGCCTAGCAAGTATGGCCTCTTTTAATACACACAGCAGTAAAGGAATTATACCCCAAAGAAGAAAAGTGACTGAATCAAAGTGTAAAAAGAGTAAAAGGCAGACCAGGATTCGATTCAGGCTTGAACCACACCTTTCTCCATCACCAGGTTAGAAACTACCATGAGAATGGTAGAAATATGGCACCAAGGCCTGAGCGAGACCTCAGCACTGTTATTTTATTGAACAAGTAGTAGAGTGTTAAAACTTCACAAAGCACTGAGATAGAAAGATCACACTGGCAGAGTTGTCTCTTTCCAACCCATGCTGCTTGTTTGTTTGTTTTTTAAGTCAAATTAAAGATCACAGAGAGATGTGACAAAGCTCTAGTCTCCAAGACCATTACAGGAGGGAGAGTGCAGTAAGTTCATAGAGTATCTCTGTATGAGGAATGGGAGGTATCTGAGTGGACAGGCCCCCACAGTCAGGTGTAAAAGTGAAAAAATTTCATAAAAAGGGTTAGAAGCTGGATGGTGGTGGTGCATGTTTTTAATCCCAGAACTTGGGAAGCAGAAGCAGGTGGCTCTCTGAGTGCCAGGGTAGCCTGGTCTACAGAGTGAGTTCCAGGACAGCCTGGACTACATGGAGAAACTCTGTCTCAAAATACAAAAACAAAAACCAAACCAAAACAAAAAAAGGTGGGGGGTTGGAGATATGACTTAGTGGTTAAGAGCACTGGCTGCTCTTCTAGATGCATCAGGTTTAATACCCACCCATTCACTTGTTGGCCCACAACCACCAGTAACTCACCAGTAACTCTAGCTCCAGGGATTCCATCTCTCTCTTTAGGCCTCTGTAAGTACCAGGTATGCAGTGGTGCGCACACACACACACACACACACACACACACACACACACACACACATGCTGGCAAAGCACCCATACACATGCAATAGGAATTAAGATTTTAAAGCCTTTTTTAAAAGATTTATTTATTTTTTTGTGTGTATGATTGCTTTATCTGCATGAACACCTGCAACCAGAAGAGGGCATCAGACCACATTGTGGATGGTTGTGAACCACCATGTGGTTGTTGAGAATTGAACTCAGGACCTCTGGAAGAGTAGCCAGTGCTCTGAACCACTGAGCCATCTCTCCAGCCCCCTAAAACCTTTTTAAAAGGATTCATAAAAGAATAAGCTCATGAGCATGAGCTGAATTCTGAAATACCAGAAGAGTATCATGCAATACCAAGTGTGCAAGAAAAGGAAAATTTCTAGGGAGATGAATGTAGGTAGACACATTGAACTTTTAGGTCCTTCCTAGAGCCTATGTTGGGAGTTCAGGCCTCAGCCCATACATGGTGGGCATCTGGGGGAGGGGTTTTGAACAAGCTTGTCATAAGATCAACTTCCTCCAAAATATCTCATGGCCTTTGAAAAACAAGAAATTTGAAATACAATTTGATAGATAAAGAATGTTGTTAGGAAAACAGTTACAATGTACCAATAGTTGCTAGTTACAGGTGATAGGAATATTGATGACCTAGGAGAATTTTTATGTTGTCCTGAAATCTTCAGCGGTCTTGAGAATTGCAGTGTCTCAAGTTGATCATCAACTATGTGGCAAGTCTGTGGCCAGCCTGGGCTACATGAGATCCTGTCTCAAAAAAACAAAACTAAAACAAACCAAAAAGAAAAAAAATAAAGGAACAAACCAACCAAAGCCAGGAAAAGGGGCTGGAGAGATGCCTCAGGTTAAAAGCACTTGTTGTTCTTGCAGAGGATCCAGGTTCAGTTCCTAGCACCCACATGGTGGCTCAGAACTGTCTCTAACTCCAGGTCCAAGGGATTTGATGCCCTCTTCTGAGTTCTGCAGGGACCAGATACATATATGGTGCACAGATATACATGCAGACAAAACACACATACACATAATATAACTAAATCTAAAAAGAAAATTGCAAAATTCAGGAGAACAGAATAAAGGTTAGAATGGCTGATACAGACTGTAGACACAGAAATCCTGTAGAAGCCCAGGGCAGGGGAACCAATACTAGATGAGGACCCAGGGTGAGAAGCCTTCAGAGAGGGGGGTCTTGCTTTGATAAGTCTCTGACATAAAGGAATAGACTCAGTCCCCAAAGGAGAGAGAGGGGGGGCAACAGAGGAATGGAAGGCAGCTTCTAGACTCCTACTTTGGGTGAGTAGACGGTGGTGGCTTCGTCCCCTATGGCTGGACCTTCCTGCAGTGAGCACGGTCTAGGACATGGCTACTCTGCTGAGCCATAACACATCTTTTCTTTTCTTCTCTCTCTCTCTCTCCCTCTGAGATAAGATCTCACTGGGTAGCCCTGGCTGACTTGGAACTTGCTATGTGGACTAGACTGGATTCAAACACACAGAGATTTCCTGCTTCTGTTTTCTGAGTGCTGGGGCTAAAGACATGGATATTACTATTACACCAACTATATTTATCTTGTAAGGGAAGTTCAAATATCTCGTGAAATTGGTGAATTGATAAAATGAAACTTACTTATTTCTTCCAGGCATATGAAGACTTGCTCCAGAAGGTAATTTTTTGTTGTCACTGTTGTTTGAGATATGTTTGAGAGATCCAGGATCTCTCTACATAGCCCTGGATATCCTGGAACTCACTGTATATACCAAGAAGCCCTCAAACTCACAGAGATCCCTCTGCCTCTGCCTCATAAGTACTGGGATGAAAGGCATGCACCAGCACTCCTGGCATCAGAAGGCAATTAATAAAGATTCTTTGAATCTATTTCTTAGTAATCAGAGCAATCAAACCCAAATAAATCTGTGTTCTTCTACAGATTATATGACAGCATAATTAAGGCAATTAAACTAGTTATTATGACATATTGTTACTAGTAAGATGAATTATGCTATTACTATAACAAATGATATTTTTTGCATTGTGTTCAGCAAAATTGAAATACAATTCCTGAGTTGGGTGTTATTACCATAGCAAATTATAACATTTACTCTAAATTTCCTCCAAGTATTCTTTCGACATGTATGAGTCAATGAGGTGTCCTGTGGCTGTTGCAAATGCTCTGATGTTCTCGTCTTTGGCCCTACTCACTACTGTGAGTAGGGGTACAGACAAAGCATTTAAACTGGGGCTTGCTTAAAGTTTCAGAAGGTTAGTCCATTGTTTTCATGGTCATTGTCATCATGGTGGGGAGAATGGTAGTATGCAGCCAGATATGGTGCTGGAGAAGTAGCTGAGAGTTCTATATAAATGTATATGTATACATATCCATAATGTAGAATGTATATGTATAAATAAGCTATCTTAATTTTCTAAGCTATCTGGTTGATTTCCCTGATCCCTAGGCACCAGGAAAAGAGGGAGAGTTACTGGGCCTGGCTTGAGCTTTTGAAACCCAAAGCCCATCCCCAATGACAACATCCTTTCACAAGACCACATCTACTCCAAAAAGGCCACACCTCCTAATCCTTCTCAAGTAGTGCCACTCCTTGATCACCAAGCATTCAAATATATGAGCCTGCTGGGCAGTGGTGGCGCACGCCTTTAATCCCAGCACTTGGGAGGCAGAGGCAGGCGGATCTTTGCGAGTTCGAGGCCAGCCTGGTCTACAAAGTGAGTCCAGGACAGCCAGGGCTACACACAGAAACCCTGTCTCAAAAAACCAAAAAA
>CAJQZJ010032031.1:5537078-5578324 GCA_907164525.1 Lophiomys imhausi | reverse complement strand
AAAAAAAAAAAAAAAACCAAACATATGAGCCTATAGGGCCATTCTTATTCCAACCACCACATGATCATTCTTTTTTTTTTTCTTTCTTTCCTTTTTTTTTTTTTGAGACAGGGTTTCACTGTGTGGCCCTGACTATCCTGGACTCACTGTAGACCAGGCTGGCCTCAAACTCACAGAGATCCACTTGCCTTTGACTCCTAAGTGCTGGAATTAAAGGCGTGCCCCACCACCACACCTGACCACATGGTCATTCTTTCTGTCCTTCACTTAAGAATGCTAGCGTTAGCTGGGCGGTGGTGGCACACACCTTTAATCCCAGCACTTGGGAGGCAGAGGCAGGTGGATCTCTGTGAGTTCGAGGCCAGCCTGGTCTACAAAGCGAGTCCAGGACAGCCAGAGCTGTTACACAGAGAAACCCTGTCTCGAAAAACCAAAAAAAAAAAAAAAAAAAAAAAGAATGCTAGCGTTGCTGCTGTCTGGAGACCATGCCTGCTGAGTCATATGATCATTCCTAGAGGAGTTTCCTTTTGTCTGTAGAATCAGGGAATATTGAATGCAACCCATGATGCCTTCCTCAGCCAAGTGAATGAACTCAAGGCAGAGCTAACGGAAGAGAGCAAGAAGGCCATGAACTTGAAGACCCAACTGGAAGATGTGTCTATCTTGCAGATAACTCTGAAGGAGGTAAACAATAGAAGTGAAAATGTGCCATCAAATGTGCCATATTCCAGGTCCTGGTAATACTCAGTTATGGAGTACTTGTCCCCCCCCACACACATAAAGCCCCGGATTTGATATCCAACCCTGCATAAAAGCAGATGTGCTGCTGGGTGTGGTGTTAAATGTCTGGTCTATAAAGTGAGTTCAGCACAGTGAGGATTGTTACACAGAGAAACCTGTCTTGAAAAACCAAAAAGAAGGGCTGGAGAGATGGCTCAGAAGTTAAGAGGACTCAAAGGGCCTGAGTTCAATTCCCAGCAACCACATGGTGGCTCACAACCATCCACAATGTGATTGGATGCCCTCTTCCGGATGCAGGCGTACATGCAGATAGAGCACTCATATACATAAAATAAATAAAGAAAAGAAAAAGCATGTGGTGGGCCAAGCCTGAGGACTTGAGGGGGAAATTATTTTTTTAAATTACAAAGTGCTGCATTCCAACTTCAAGATGTTAAAAATGAACATCTTAGCAACAACATGGCTATTCCATGAAAAACATTTGTTTTATATCTATTGGTATTTTGCTTGCGTGTATGTCTATGAATCACACCAGTATCTCGTGTCTGCTGAGGTCAGAAGGATTGCATCTCCTGGAAATTACAAATGGTTGTGCGCCATCATGTCAGGGCTGGAATCACACTTGGGTCCTCTGGAAGAGCAGCCAGAATTCTTAGTCACTAAACTCGAGACCTGCTAATTAATTTCTTCATATGAGAGCAACAAGCCTCCAAAGTGGGTAAACACATAGTTAAGATGATTGCAACATTTGAGGATTTATACTCATTGGTTTTCTTTTTTATGTATTTCTCTAATCTCTTTTCCCCCTTTGGTTTTTTTTGTTTTGTTTTGTTTTTGTTTTTGTTTTTTTGTTTGGTTTGGTTTTTTCGATACAGGGTTTCTCTGTGTAGCCCTAGCTGTCCTGGACTCACTTTGTAGACCAGACTGGCCTCGAACTCACAAAGATCCGCCTGCCTCTGCCTCCCAAGTGCTGGGATTAAAGGCGTGCGCCACCACCACCCGGCTCCTTTGGTTTTTTTGAAACAGGTTTTCTCTGTGTAGTCCTGGCTATCCTGGAACTTACTATGTAGACCAGGCTGGTCTCGAACTTGTAGAGATCCATCTGCCTCTTCCTCCCATGTGCTGGGATCAAAGGTATGTGCCACCACCACCTGGCTCAGGGATTCTGTCATTCTTAGTTTCAGGTCAGAGTTGAAGATTTGGAAAGTGAACGAAAACTGCTGAGTGACAGTTATGACAGACTCGTAGAAAGGTGAGTGCAAAGTCTGGTCCCAGAGCACTGTTTTCTATAAAAGAATTATGGAACCTTCCAAGTTTTTTTTTTTTTTTTTTTTTTTGGTTTTTCGAGACAGGGTTTCTCTGTTTAACAGCTCTGGCTGTCCTGGAATCGCTTTGTAGACCAGGCTGGCCTTGAACTTGCAAAGATCCGCCTGCCTCTGCCTCCCAAGTGCTGGGATTAAAGGCGTGCGCCACCACCGCCCGGCTGAACCTTCCAAGTTTTAAACAGATTGACCAGGCAGGGTGGTAGATACCTTTGTTCCTGAATTCTGGGGGCAAAGGCAGACAGAGATGAAGGCCAGAAGGCCAGCCTGCTCTACAGAATGAGTTCCAGGACAGCCAGGGCTTCATAGAGAGAAAGCCTGTCTCGATGAACAAAACAGAAAAAGAGAAAATAATAATGTTCAAAGGAAAGGCAAATTGTAAACACGTGTGCTAACCCTGCCCTGACTTGTGTGTTTAATAGTTTGCTAGAACTACGTGAAGAAGGGCACCTTTACTTTGATTCTAGGTCTTTTATCACTTTTCTTTAAAAAAATTCTTTTAAACCGGGCGGTGGTGGCACATGCCTTTAATCCCAGCACTCGGGAGGCAGAGGCAGGCGGATCTCTGTGAGTTCAAGGCCAGCCTGGTCTACAAAGCGAGTCCAGGACAGCCAGAGCTACACAGAGATACCCTGTCTCGAAAAAACCAAAACAAAAAAAATTCTTTTTACTTATTTTTATTTTATGTGTATGGGTGTGTTGCCTGAATATGTGCCTATACACCAAATGTGTGCCTGGTGTCTGCCTCCAGAGGTCAGAAGAGGGCATTGGATCTGGTGGAACTGAAGTTACATATGGCTGTGAACTACCATGTGGGTTCTGAGAACTGAACCTAGGTCCTCTGGAAGAGCAACTAGTGTTCTTAATCACTGGGCCAACTCTCCAGCCTCTCATTTTAAATTTTCACAATAAGCATATACTCATGTATTAATTTTGTAATTAAAAGGACCTTGCTGGGTTTTGAGGCACGGGCCTGTAATGCCAGCTACTAGGACCTGAAAAAAGTAGATCCACAACTTCAAAGCCTACCTGGGCTACAGTATGAATTTGAGGACAACCTAGACAACCTAGTGGAACTCTATCTCAAAATAAAAGTAAAATAAGGGCTGGGGATATAGGTTTGTGTTAGAGTATGCTCTTCGAACACATGAGGTCCTGGGTTCAATTTCCAGTGCCACTAAAAAAAAGTTTGAAGACATTTTTAAAAATCAAAGTCCCTTCTGTCATGGTAAAAGACAGCAAAGGGAGCCAGGTGTGGGATCCTGAACCTGTAATCCCAGGATTTAGGAGGCTGAGTCAGAAGAATCAAAAGTTTCAGGCTACAAATGCAATGAGGCCCCATTTAAACAAATAAAATAAAAGCAACGAACAGTAAGAGGCTGATGGATGCTACAGGAGTGGCCTTGAGGCAGCACCTGCTCAGCTGATGCTGAAGGCCTCCTGTGGCAGGCATTAGCTGCTTCTGCTCCCTGTATCACTTGGGATGTTTATTGTCTTCTTGATCTGTATGTGACATATGGTCCATCAGGGGAAGGCCTTGAACTCACTATGTGTCCAAGAATGACCATGGCTCTCCTCCTGCCTCCACCTCTAGAGTGCTGGGATTACAGGTGTGTGCACTATATTTGGTCCACACCATGCTGAGCACTGACCTCAGGGCTTTGTGCATGCTAGACAAGTACTCTAGAGAAACATCTTCAGCCCCTAAGAGACTTTTCAAAAAATTTATTTATTTTTATTGTATTTGCACTGGTGTTTTGCCTGCATGTATGTCTATGTGAGGGTGTCTGATTCCCTGGAACTGGAGTTGCAGATAGTCGTGAACTGCCATGTGGATGCTGGGATTTGAACCTGGGTCCTCTAGAAGAACAGCCAGTGCCCTTAACCACTGAGCCATCTCTCCAGCCTCTAGACTTTTAGGGTTTTTGTTTGTTTGTTTGTTTGTTTGGGTTTTTTTTTGAAACAGGGTCTCTATATAGACTAGGGTGTCCTGGAATTCACTGTGTAGTCCAAGATGACCTCAAACTCACCTGCCTTTACCTCCCAGTGTGCGGTTTAGGATCATATGCTATCACACCTGACCAAAAAAAATCTAAATAATTATATAACAGTCATTTTTCTATGACATTTATTCAGAAACAGGTTTTGTTTGTTTGTTTGTTGACACAGGGTTTCTCTGTGTACCTGCTGTCTGCTGCCCTGGAACTCTCTCTGTAGACCAAGGCTGTCCTAGAACTCAGAGATCCTCCTTCCTCTGCCTCCCAAGTGCTGGAATTAAAGGTATGTGCCACCACCACCTAACGGGGTAGCCCCCCCCATCAGGAAGTGTTTAATGTCAATGTCATTCCATTTGTATAAATGAGTAAGACCTGGCCTTGTATTGTTTTACACTCAAAACATACAAATTTTGAGTTTTAGGTGTAACAGCTAAATCCTGTGGAATAGAGGTTCAGATGTTGAAAAGGATGTTTTTGTCTTTGGTATAACAAGTAATTTAAAGGTACATGTTCTCTAAAGTAGCCATTGACAAAGGGAGATAAGGGGACAAGGTGAGAAAAGAAAGATCTTGCTTCTCAGTTCTAACTCAGGAGGTCTCAGCATGCCCTAGCCCATGGGCTCTGCTGAGGGACGTCACCATGCTGGAGAAGTTCCTTGAGAAACACATGAGTGGGGCACTAGCATCATGGAACCCTCAAGACTGAGGCAGAGGTGACCCTGAGTAACTCCTCGGCGGAACTCCAAAAGTTCCAAAGCAGTTGGCAAATGACAGTTACAAATAAAGCCTGGGCAGAAGAAAAAACCATGTGGAGAAGGGAATGATCAACTAAGTCCCCAGAGATGCTGAAATTGTGTAACAAGGATGCTGTATCATTTTCCTTTGAGGACCCATCTGACACTGTGCCTCTGATTTTCAGCATGCTGAAGAGTGATCATCAGCCTCCCTGGGGCAGTGAGCTCACTATGGACCAACTACCACAACAAGTCTGTCCACTGCCGGACCAAATGGACAGCGGGCTGGAGGAGACCAACATCTTGCTTCAAGCAGCCAATAAGAAAGATGAGTCAGGTCTGAAAGAGCTTTCTTGAGAAAGTGCAGTACTCTCTGCACCAGGTTTGGGAGACAGGAATTTGGGCCTCTACTGCTCCAGTCTCCCCAACTGACCCTCTATTTGGTGGGTCATTGATAACTAGAATTAAAACATGACCAATTAGGTCTGAGAAGGCTAAATCATATGTACGCATTTCCCCATACATCAATTCTTGTTTGAAATATCACCAATTTTTAATTTATTGTTTTTAAACATTTACTTTATTGATTATGCTAAAAATAAGTTTCCCATCTGGTGTGGTGGCAGACACCTTTAGTCCCAGTACCTGGGAAGGCAAGGGCAGGCAAATCTCTGTGAGTTCAAGGCCAGCCTGGCCTACATAATGAATTCTAGGACAGCCAGGGCTACATAGTGAGACCTTGTATCAAAATACCAAGAAAAAGGAATATTAAAAAAAATTCAGTCATTTCTGAAATGAGATGAGTGAAAAAAAATCATTTTTTTCACCTGATGTCAAAAGTTGAGAAGTGAATTACTGCTCTTGGTTGGTTTCTGGACTTTTACTATCATTCTAGTCAGTCTCTTTTTCCCATTGACTTGGTGCTGGGGATTTAACCGAGCACCTCACACATATTAGACAATTGATCTACTAGGCACTCTATCTACTACCCCCTCTTTTTTTTCCTTTTTTCTTTTTTAGGTTTTTTTGAGAGAGGATTTCTCTGTGTAGCCCTGGCTGCCCTGGACTCACTTTGTAGACCAGACTGGCCTTGACTCACAGAGATCTCCCTGCCTCTGCCTCCTGAGTGCTGGGATTAAAGGTGTGCACCACCACGCCCGGCCATTACAGATAGCTATGAACTGCCATGTGAGTGCTGGGATTTGAACCTGGGTCCTTTGGAAGAACAGTCAGTGTTCTTAACCGATGAGCCATCTCTCTAGCCCCCAGTTGTTTTTTTTTTTTTGTAACATTTATTATGTATACAGTGTTCTTCTGCCTGCATCCCAGAAAAGGGCACCAGATCTCATTATAGATGCTCATGAGCCACCATGTGGTTGCTCAAAATTGAACTCAGGACCTCTGGAAGAGTAGCCAGCAGAAGCACTCTTAACCTCTGAGCCATCTCTCCAGCCCCAAATTTTCTTTTTTTTTTTTTTTGGTTTTTCGAGACAGGGTTTCTCCGTGTAGCCCTGGCTGTCCTGGACTCACTTTGTAGACCAGGCTGGCCTCGAACTCACAAAGATCTGCCTGCCTCTGCCTCCCAAGTGCTGGGATTAAAGGCGTGCACCACCACCGCCCGGCTATTTAAAAGACTTTTAAAAATTGTCAAGACTGTCTTCCTCACACTGTCGTGGATCCTATTATATAGTATTTTCAATTTTTTTTTAGACTCTAGTATAAGAAGTGTAGGAAAAACATGACACAACGACTATAGGGCCTTCTACCTTTGCCCTCCAGGACATGGCAGGAGGATCAAGAATTTGAAACTAGCCTGGGTTATTTAGTGAGAGGCTCTTTAGTCTGTCTCAAACAAAACAAAGCCATAAGAAAGAGCCATCAGAGCTGGGCGGGCGGTGGTGGCGCACTTTAATCCCAGCACTTGTGAGGCAGAGCCAGGTGGATCTCTGTGAGCTTAAGGCCAGCCTGGTCTACAAAGCGAGTCTAGGACAGCCAGACCTGTTACACAGAGAAACCCTGTCTCGAAAAAAACAACAACAAAAAAAGTAATATTTGGTGGAGGATTTATCTCAGTTGGTAGAGTGCTTTTGAATTCTTAAGACCCTAGGGATCTTTATCTGCATTATCCCCTCTCCCACCCCACCCCACTCATCCTAAAAAGTACTGTTGGACTGTCCCAGTCAGCCAGGAGACTGTCCTGTTTTCATGTTTCCCTCTCCTTCCCACAATTCCTTGGGTGTTCTTCTACCCTCTTGATTTTTTGTTTTGTTTTTCAAAGCAGGGTTTCTCAGCTGCGTGTGGTGGGGCACGCCTTTAATCCCAGCATTTGGGAGGCAGAGGCAGGCGGATCACTGTGAGTTCGAGGCCAGCTTGGTCTACAAAGTGAGACCAGGACAGCCAGAGCTGTTACACAGAGAAACCCTGTCTCAAAAAACCAAAAAAAAGAAAGAAAGAAAGAAAGAAGAGATACGCCTGGCTTGTATGGCTTCATTTTATTCAGAAAAGCAATTCCCTCTTGTGGGCACAGAAGGGCCTCTAGCCAGTCAATGTAAGTTGTTCTTGTACTTCTAAGATAAAATCAAGAGGGTAGGGCTGGAGAGATGGCTCAGCAGTTAACAGCACTGGCTGTTCTTCCAAAGGACCTGGGTTCAAATCCCAGCACTCGGGAGGCAGAGGCAGCTGGATCTCTGTGAGTTCAAGGCCAGCCTGGTCTACAAAGCGAGTCCAGGACAGCCAGAGCTACACAGATAAACCCTGTCTCGAACCCCCCCCCCAAAAAAAAAATGAAGCCATACAGCAAAACATTATTCCATACTTGATTCAAACCTGACTTTGGTTGTCAATGACTGGTTTCAAGTCTCTGGATTCCTTTTTCAGCATCTGAAGATGAACAGCTGAAGCTCAAAGTCAGCAACATCCTTTATGAGAATGAACAGGAAGAAGTAAGCCTCCAGAAGACAGCTCTAGAGCCTACATCTCCAGAAGAGCTGTCTGAACCCACTGATCAGCCCTCTCTGTTCCCACAGACAGTTGAGAGAGAGGTAAGAAGTCACTGTACTGAGAGAGCTCTAAAGGAACAATACCATCTTGATTGAAAATAGTATTTAGGGATGGAGAGATGGCTCACAGGTTAAGAGCACTGGCTGCTCTTCCAGAGGTCCTGAGTTCAATTCCCAGCAACCACATGGTGGCTAATAACCATCTATAATGAGATCTGGTGACCTCTTCTGGCCTCAGGCATACATGCAGACAGAACACTCTCTATATAATAAATAAATAAAATATTAAAAAAAGAAATAGTATTTAAAAAGTGCTGAGGCAGGGTTTTGTGAAACCCACCCTGTACCCCATGCCTTACAGCTCATAAGAGACAGGCTCTTCTTTAGTTTTCTTTTTAAAGGGGTGGCTGGAGAGATGACTGAGTGGTTAAGAACACAGTCTGCTCTTCCAGAGGACCCAGGTTCAATTCCCAGCACCCACATGGCAGGCTAACAGCTGTCTCTAACTCCAGTTCCAGGGGATCTGGCACCTTCACACACACACACACATGCAGGCAAAACACTGATGCATATGAAATAAAAATATTTTTAAAAGTTATGTTTATAATAAATGTTTTAATTACTTTGGTTAATATATGAGTATTGTGTCTGCATGTGTGTCTGCACACCATGTATGTACCTGGTGCCCGTAGTGGTCAGAAGGGGGCATTAGATTCATTAGGACTTAAGTTATGGATGGTTGTGAACTACCATGTGGGTGCTGGGAACCAAACTTGGGCCCTCTGCAAGAGCAGTAAGTGGTCTTTACTCATTGGCCCTTCTCTCCAGTCCTTTTGTTTAGTTTTTAAAGATTTATTTTTATTTTATGTATATGAGTGCTTTGCTTGCATGTATGTATATGTACCGTATGTGTGCAATGTCCATGGAGATCAGAAGAAGACAATGAATCCCCTGAAACTAGAGTTACAGACAGTTGTGAGCTGCCTTGTGGGTTCTGGGAACTGAATGTGGGTTTTCTGAAAAAACAAAAACCAGCCAGTGCTCTTAACCATTGAACCTTCTCTCCTGTCCCTAGGTTCTTTGGACACAAACTGCCATTTTGATTTTGTTCATTACAATTTTGCATATGTATGTGACAAGTTTGGGCACAGGTGTCCTGTCCACATTGAGAGGTCAGAGGACAATGTTGTGGAGTTGTTTCATTCCTTTCACTTTCACGGAGGTTTCAGAGACTGAGCTCACGTGCTTCATCCCTTAAGTCATCCCACCAGCCTCCAAACTGCCAGCTAAAAACTGTCACCACTCTGCACTGATACTGACTGAGGCCTGGGTAGGAGGAGACAGCCCTTGTGAAGTGAAACAAGTGTTGTACATTCTGGAGGAAGTTTTATTGCCAGTGCGGTCTCTCAACTCTCAACCCCCACTTTAGATAAAAAGTTATGATCGTACCTGTCATATCTACATTTGCTTTCTACCAATGTTTCCACTCTCTAGTCCAATGAACCAACAGCTCAAGAAGAAAATAACCTGTCCCAGATGCTAAATGAGTTACAAGTGTCGCATGCAGAGACCACACTGGAACTAGAGAAAACCAGAGACATGCTACTTCTGCAGCGCAAAATCAACGTGTGTTACCAGGTGCAAGGAAAAAGGGGGTCGGGAAAGAGGCAGGAAGTATGGGAACCACACATACCCTGGGAAACAAGCAAGGCTCAGGTCTCCAGGGCGGGTGGTTAGCAATGTGCTGCCCATGGAAGAACTTGAGGACTCACACAGGCCCAGGAACCCTGCTCATGGAATGGCACATGCTAAACTTCTGGGTTCATCTCCCTACAAAGCCCTAGGGAAATAATCGCCCTAGGGTGCCACAAGTTCAATCGGCCATGAAGGTTCTTGGAAAACCTAAACTTCCATCATAGGTTGAGCCTGTCCTGCTGAGGAGGTGGTAATCTCCTTCCTGGAGATAGGTCCAGGTTTAAAGTCAGGGCTCTTTGGCTCTGTGACAGGGACAGGAAACTTTAGCTCTTATTATTTTTTTTTTAGGAGGAGTTGGAGGCAATGATGACAAAAGCTAATAATGAAAATAGGAACCACAAAGAGAAACTGGAGAGGCTGAGTCACCTCCTAAACCTCAAGAACAGCCGTATAAAGCAGCTGGAAGGTATTTTAAGAAGCCACAGCCGCCAGGCGGTGGTGGCGCACGCCTTTAATCCCAGCACTTGGGAGGCAGAGGCAGGCGTATCTTTGTGAGTTCGAGGCCAGCCTGGTCTACAAAGTGAGTCCAGGACAGCCAAGGATACACAGAGAAACCCTGTCTTGAAAAACCAAAAAAAAAAAAAAAAAAAGAAGCCACAGCCTTCGCATATCTGGCAAGTCTTAGTATTTTGTTTCCATCTTGCGTGA
Source organism: Lophiomys imhausi (assembly GCA_907164525.1). NCBI lineage: Eukaryota > Metazoa > Chordata > Mammalia > Rodentia > Muridae > Lophiomys > Lophiomys imhausi. The sequence continues at coordinate 5,568,129 of CAJQZJ010032031.1, read as the reverse complement.
GGTCACCTGACATAAATCAGCCTGACTTTATTCCTCCTTCTTTCATCCTCTCATCTCTGTGGTTTTTATGCACATGGTTTGTAACTTCTTTTCCTCATCTGATTAGTTTTTGTTTTTTGTTTTTTGAGACAGGGTTTCTCTGCATATCTCTGGCTGTCCTGGAACTCATTCTGTAGACCAGGCTGGCCTTGAACTCACAGAGATCCACCTGCCTCTGCCTCCCAAGTGCTGGGATTAAAGGCATGCGCCACCACGCCTAACCATTTTGGACAGCTGTGAACTGCCATGTGGGTGCTGGGATTTGAGCTCAGGTCCTTTGGAAGAACAGCCAGTGCTCTTAACTGCTGAGCCATCTCTCTTGCCTGATCAGTTGTAATCTCTGATTTTTCTGGAGAATTTCAGCAAGGCTACTGGTGCTTCCGAGTGGTTGGAAGAGTGTCATCAAAGGTGGCTAACTCTAAAGCTGGTGAATCCCACCTTTCCTTGCTGTCATTTCTTCAATCCATGCCTATCAGCCTAGAGGCTGATCTTGCTAGGTAATAGACCTTTGTCACTCATTTCCTGTCATTCTTTTCTGTGATTTCTCTCTAAAATCTTGGTTACAATTTAAGGATGTAAGCAGAGATGGGGGGAGGTGGTAAGGCTGTTGCCAAATAAAGAGGCAGTCCTCCCTTGGACTGAACCCTCATTGCTTAGACTCACGGTTTGTCTCAGGGTAAACTGTCTTACCTATGTCTGAAGGTTTGCTCACTTTCACTTACTGTGCCTGCTGAGGCTAAGCAGTATTTCCACATATACCACTTAGTTGTATTATTTCTCTTGAGATTTGCCTGTGCTACCTTTTGCCCATGATTTGATAGTATCTTACTGATTTGTACTTCCTTATGTGTTAAGGCTATTAGCTTTGTGTCATGTAATGTCAGTTGAAACATATTGTGTTTAGTTATATCAAATATTTAGTTAGTTTTTTTCGAACACACAGATTCTCTGTGTAGCTCTGGTTGCTCTGTAGACCAAGCTAGCCTCTAACTCACAGTGATCTGTCTGCTCGGATTATGTGCACTACCACTATCAAATCTTACAACTGAAGAAAATATCAGTTAGCTGAGTGAGGTGGCATATGCCTTAATTTCCAGTACCTGGGAGGCAGAAGCAGGTGACTGTCCATGAGTTCAAGGCCAGCCTGATCTACTAGCTGTAGAAGAATTTTAATCTAGGAATATGACTACTCTGGCAAGGTCTGTGTGATCCCACTGCACCACAGACACACCCTTAGCATACACCTTTAATTCTGGTTGGAACACAGACACACGTTTAATACACACTTTTAATCCCAAACAATGCCATCTAGTTGAGGGACAGACAAAGTGACAAATCAGAGAAAGATTTGTTAGAATGAGTCAGAGATAGTATACACCCAACTCTAATGAGAATATACAGGACAGAGAGAGGAGTAGAGTACAATTCAGGAATACAGTAGAGTTTGTGCAGTCAGGAGAGTACAATTTGGTGCAGTTCGGTCCACTGTAGTTGAGTTTGTGCAGTTTAGTTCCTGAAATTTAGAGGCAGTTTTTCCAAGCAGAGCAATTCAATGAGAAGTCTAGAGAATCCACTTTGAATCAGTCAGCTTGGAGAGGAGTTTTGAGCCAGACCAGTTGAGTTGAACCAGCTAGTAATTCCAGAAAGAACTGGAAAGGGTAAGTTTTATTCAGCAGTAAGTCTCAGAGGCTGAAAACATTCTAGGCCTAGATTAGCAGACAGAGGCTGGAAGCTGAAGCCTTCAAGGTCCAGGCTTGCAGAAAATTAGATTGTATGGAGGCTAGAAGCTTCCAGGCCTAGGCCTAGAGATATTTAGATAGAAATACTCTGGGCTCAGTTCAAGCCATGTAGTCATGAAGCTTTGGTGTGATTCTCATCTCATCCCCTCATCTAAGGAAATAAAAACAATGTTTGTACATAGCAAGCTCATCAGCCTGGGCAACACAGTGAGACCCTGCCTAAAACAAACAATATAAAACAAAAAACAAAAAATTAAAATATCAATTAAATCAATTAGTCAATTTCTCTTTCTTTCTTTCCTTTCCTCCCTCCCTCCCTCCTCTCTCTCTCTCTCTCTCTCTCTCTCTCTCTCTCTCTCTCTTTCTTTTTTGTTTTTTGAGACAGAATTTCTCTGTGTAATAGTCCTTGGCTGTCCTGGACTCGCTTTTGTAGACCAGGCTATCCTTGAACTCACAGAGATCCGCCTGTCTCTGCCTCCTGAGTGCTGGGATTAAAGGTGTGGGCCACCATGCTCAGCTTTAGTCTATTTCTTTATTAAATTCTTCTTCCTCTTCCTCCTCCTCCTCCTCCTCCTCCTCCTCCTCCTCCTCCTCTTCTTCTGCTGCTGACAGGCTCTTTCTGTGTAGCCTTGTCTGTCCTGGAACTCACTGTATAGATTAAACTGGCCTTGAACTCACAGAGATTGACTAGCCTCAGTCTCCCAAGTATTGGGATTACAGGTGTGAACCCCTGAGCCTGCCCCAACTTCTTTTCTGGATTACATATATCTTGCTGTATAATCCAGGCTGGCCCCAAACTTGCAATCCTCTAGCTTGTTTCCTGAGTACCGAGAGTACAGATATTTCACCACCACACTTAAAAAAAAAAAAACCCAGGCCGGGCGGTGGTGGCGCACGCCTTTAATCCCAGCACTTGGGAGGCAGAGGCAGGCGGATCTTTGTGAGTTCGAGGCCAGCCTGGTCTACAAAGCGAGTCCAGGACAGCCAGAGATATTCAGAGAAACCCTGTCTCGAAAAACCAAAAAAAAAAAAAAAAACCCAAAGCATTTATTTATTCACGTGCGTGCATCTGTGTATCTGTGCCTGTGTGTGTGTGTGTGTGTGTGTGTGTGTGTGTGTGTGTGTGTGTGTACATCCTCGTGGAGGTAAAAGAACAACCTTCAGGAACTGGTTCTCTCTTTCTGTCATGTAGGCTCTACAGAATCAAACACAGGTCCTCAGGCCTGGCAGTGAACACACGTACCTACTATGCCATCCTGAAGCCTTTCCTCTCCCCTACTCACCTTCAAACATTAAGACATCAGAGGACGCTAGAGAGATGGCTCAGGGTTAAAAGCAGTTGTTCCTCTTGTGGAGGAACTGGTTTCAGTTCCCGGAACTCACATGGAGACTAAGAACAACTGCCTGTAACTCCAGTTCCAGAAGATACAGCAACTTCTTCTGTCCTTGTGGGCACTGAGTGCATACAGTATACATACATATGTGCTGGCCATGCACCCGTATACATAAAATAAAAATTAATAAATCTTAAACATTTTTAAAAAATATTTATTTTTAGGTTTATTTAAGTATATGCATATATATGTATCTTTGTGGAAATATCTGCACATGCATGCGGGTGCCCACAGAGGCCAGAAGAGGATGTTGAACCCCCTGGAACTACAGTCACAGGCAGTTGTGAGCCACCTGAAATAGGTGCTGGGAATCTAACACAGGTCGTGTGGGAGAGCAGTGCGTATTTTTATCTACAGAGTCATCTCTCTAGACAAAAAAACAAAACAAATAAAAACATTCTGATATATCAAGGACATTTTTATTCTACTGACTTAACTCTTTTTTTTTTTTTTTTTGGTTTTTCGAGACAGGGTTTCTCTGTGTATCCTTGGCTGTCCTGGACTCGCTTTGTAGACCAGGCTGGCCTCGAACTCACAGAGATCTGCCTGCCTCTGCCTCCCGAGTGCTGGGATTAAAGGCGTGCGCCACTACGCCCGGCTTACTCTTTTTTGTTGTTGGTTGGTTTGTTTTTTAACGTATTTTTTTTTTTTTGGTTTTTCGAGACAGGTTTTCTCTGTGTAGCCCTGGCTGTCCTGGACTCACTTTGTAGACCAGGCTGGCCTCGAACTTGCAAAGATCCGCCTGCCTCTGCCTCCCAAGTGCTGGGATTAAAGGCGTGCGCCACCACTGCCCGGTTTGTTTTTTTAAAGATGGGGTTTCTCCGCATAGCCCTGGCTGTCCTGGAACTCTCTCTCTGAGGACCAGGCTGATGTCAAACTCAAACTCACAGAGATCTACCTCCTCTGCCTCCCAAGTGCTGGGATTCAAGGCCTGCGCCACCACCATCTGGCTTGATTTAACTCTTAAAGTAGGATAATCACCAACACACTCCCGAGGACTCAAATGTTCCTACTGTGAAGTAGCCTATGTCTGACAAGGCTTCTGATTGATTGGCCTTGAGAACAATGTGCAGATTCACTCCTGACTCCATGTCTTGCAACCCATTAACAGTATTTTCCACCTCTTTCTGTAAGTTTTCTTTCTTACATTTTAATCTCATCACCCTTTGATTCAAAGTGGATTTCTTCATGTGTAAGGAAACAAATGTCTGAACAGAAAACATGAAGCCCTCTTTTAACTGAGCCAGTCTGCTCCAGGCAGGCTTCCCAGGTGGCAGGGGTGACAAGATAAATAATCTGTCACTTCTATTCTCTCCAAGGCCAACATAACAGCCTTTTGAAAACACATTTTATGTTTCTAGTGCTTCCCTTTTAGAAAGCACTAGAAACACAGGACTTTGATGTGAATCAGTATCATTTGTATGATAGCTTCCTAGCCCCTCAATTTTTCTTTCCTATGATGCTGGCAATGGTCATTTGGCCTTTAGAATTCAAATCTTCTGGATGTCATTGTCCTGCTTTTCTTCTTCTTCCTCTTCCTCCTCCTCCTCCTCCTCTTCTTCTTTTTTCTTTTTTTTTTTTTTTTTGGCTTTTTGAGACAAGGTTTCTCTGTGTAACAAGCCTAGATTCACTTTGTAGACCAGGCTAGCCTCGAACTCACAGATGTGACTGCCTCTTCTGGGATTAAAGGCATGTGCCACCATGCCTGGGTGCTTTTTTTCTTGAATTACATTCTTTCTTTCTTTTTCTTTCTTCCTTCCTTCCCTCCCTCCCTCTTTCTTTTTCTTCCTTCCTCTCCTTTCTTTTTCTTTCCTTCCTTCTTTCTCTCTCTCTCTTCCTTCTTTCCTTCCTTCCCTCTTTCATTCTCTCTCTCTCTCCCCCTCTTTGTCTCTTTCTTTCTTTCTTTTTTGGTTTTCCTAGACAGGGTTTCTCTGTGTTTCCCTGACTGTCCTGGACTCACTTTATAGACCAGGCTGACCTTGAACTCACAGAGATCCTCCTGGCTCTGCCTCCCAAGTGCTGGATTATGTGGTTTCTTGAGGTAATCTCAGTTTGGACTTGCACAATTTATTTTCATTCCGCTTATCCTCTTTTATCCTGAAGATAAGCTCTCTGCCTTTTCATAGCTAGGCAGTGTTTTCTCCCTTATAGAGCAGCTCACAGACCTCGCTTACGACACTCTGCCATCGTCACTCTGTCTGGAGACACTGCCAGGCCACAGAGGTGAGGATGAAGTGGATGTTTCTCTGCTGCACCGAAGTGAGAATATTTTTGAACTGCACATCCACCAGGCCGTCCTGACGCCTGCTGCCCTCGTACAGGCTGGAGATACCCAGCCTACCACTTTCTGCACTTACCCCTTCTATGATTTTGAAACTCACTGCACCCCACTCTGTACTGGGCCACAGCCCCTCTATGATTTCACCTCCCAGTATATAGTGCAGACAGACTCTCTGTTCTTCCACTACCTTCAAGGAACTCCAGTCCGGCTTGATCTTCATCAGGCCGTGGCTAGTGAGCACCATGTACTTGCCACTGCGTGGATTTCATTTGACAAGGTGCTCGAGACTGTGGAGAGAGTCCATGGCTCGGCCACACTTACTGGTAAGTGCTTTTGGCTTCTTGTAGTTCTTAGGACTAGAAACTTTGGGAAAGAAAAAAATGGCCAAAGTCTGGATCTGCTTTCTGGTATTGTTCCCTTTTTCATCCTCTGCCCCCAGGCTGGCCCTGGACTCATGGCAACCTTCCTGCTTCACTTTCTCAAGTGCTAGCACTTTAGGCATTTTACCAGCCAGGCTTCTGTTCTCAGTTTGACTCTAACCACACTCTATGTTCTTTTTTCTTTTCTTTCTTTCTTTTTTTTTCTCTCTTTTTGGTTTTTCGAGACAGGGTTTCTCTGTGTAACAAGCCCTGGCAGTCCTGGACTCACTTTGTAGACCAGGCTTGCCTTGAACTCACAGACATCCGCCTGCCTCTACCTCTCAAATGCTGGGATTAAAAGCGTGCACTACCATGCCCAGCTCACATTCTATTTTCTATGCCTTTCATACTTTTTGCTATTCAGGAGCTGCTGGAGAAGACTTGGGGGTGTTAGAGTACTGGATGAGGCTGTGCTTGCCCCTAAAATCCAGCCTCAAGGCATGCAATAAGCGAAGGAAAGCCCAGGCCTACTGCTCACTCAATGCACTTGGAGCTTGGAAGGCCCAGAAGGATGAGGTGAGAAAAAAAAGTACTCCTGCATCTCAGAAGGACATGAGCCAGGAGGCAGCCATTCCCAGTGAGCACCTGTTGAATGTGATAAACTGCCATAGCAATCAGTCCAGATTCTTCCCATGGTTAAACTTCAGCAGAGATGAAATCACACCCTGGGTTAGATATTTTTCTTTGTTGCAAACTAATCAGCTTTTCTTTATCATTCTTTTTTTTTTAATTGAAATTCTTAGCACAATCAGTGCTTGACACTGAAATGAAGGCTATGTGGGGGTCATACCTTCACATACTGGAGTTGGGCAGGTCTGTTGCAATTCTCCAATGGGGAAACTCAGACTCCGTTCCAATACCCAGAGCTCCCACTCCATACTTACTAGTCAAGTCCCACTTGTCACCCCGTTCCTAGCTGCCTGGCAGTCCCCTCCCACTGTGTTCCTTTTCATGAGCTTGGTGATCTTCCTGTACCTGCATGTCTGTTTTCACCAAAGCTGGAAACTTATGGGCCATTACCTTTCAGAGGTCCTTTCCACTGTAGCCAAAGCCTCATGCTAGGAGCTCACAGCACCAGGGAGTACCTGCTGAGTGCTTCCCGTTTTAGACGTCTTTTTTCTTTCCTCTCTAAGCTTTGGTTCAGATATTCCCACTGCTATAGTTTGATTGGCTTTCTACAAAACAAAATCTAATAACTAAAATGAATAAAGTTAACACAAATTTATTCATTGTGTTTGTACATGCCACAGTATGCGTCTGGAGGCAGAGGACAATACACAGGAGTCAATTCTCCTACCGTGTGGGAACTGGGATCAAAGCTAGCTCCATTCTCTATCATTCTGCAGGATAAGCCTGAGGATGAACATCTCCCTCCAAGAGCTACCTGAGCCAGGGGCAGGCAGATAATGGTCAGTAGGCTTTCTCATGACCTGGCAGAGTAGGTTTCTTGGTCATGGTTTTTCTCACCCATATGGGCTTCACTTATAACAACGTCTCAGGCTGCCCTTTATCTTAGTCCACAATCAACATCTTTCCAGTCCAGATCCGAGACCTGGACACCTTGGAATGAGCTTCGGATTGAAATCACCAGGTGCTGCGGCCTCCAGAGTCGATGGCTGGGAGCTCAGCCCAGTCCATATGTCATATACCGCTTCTTCACCTTTCCTGACCATGACACCACCATCATTCCAGCCAGCAACAACCCATACTTTAAAGACCAGACTCTGTTCCCCGTGCTTGTGACCTCTGACCTGGACCAGTATCTGAGGCGGGAGGCCCTGTGTATATATGTTTTTGATGATGAAGACTCAGACCCTGGCTCCTATCTTGGCCGAGCCCATGTGCCCTTGCTGCCTCTTGCACAAAACAAATCTATCAAAGGTGGGCGTTAACCCTTTCTGCCCTCTCCCCAGGTCACCTCCCTGCCCTTCCTCAGCTTTTCTTGGCTTACTTGCTTGGGACAGTTACTCTTTTACTTTAAAAAATATAGTTTTTACTTTTTTTTTTTTTTGAGACAGGGTTTCTCTATATATCCGTTAGCTGTCCTGGACTTGCATTGTAGACCAGGCTGGCCTCGAACTCACAGAGATCCGCCTGCCTCTGCCTCCCGAGTGCTGGGATTAAAGGCGTGCACCACCACGCCTGGCCCAATATTGTTTTTAGTATGTGTATGTGTGCATGCTGGGAGTCTGTGAGTGAACATACCACCATTTGCATAACTTTGCAGAATCAGTTCTCTCCTTGCACCTTTATGTGCATTCTGGAGGTTGAATGCAGGTCCCTAGACTCGTGTGGCAAGTGCCTTTTTACTGCTGAAACATGTCACCCCGGAAAAGTGTCTATTAAAATCTGAAAGGACTTTGGGATGTTGTCAAAAGCAAGAGAAGAAAAGATTACAGCTGCCTTGCTCACGTGGAAACATGGGCTCCAGCTCCTTTAAACTGCATAGTGAAGATTCCCAAGGAGTTTCAGACTGTAGCCTGAATTCCGCGCCTCTATCCCTGAAAACCTTACTTTAGACCTGGACTGGGCATCATGTTTGTGCCCTTAATCTGAGCCCTTGGGAGGCAGAGAACAGGCACTTTGTCTACATAGTGCATACCAGGACACCCAGGCCTATATCATAAGATCTTGTCTCACAGAAAAACAGAAACAAACTGAACAATATATCTCTTGCCCAACAAAATGTCTCTTCCATGCTTCCCATTGTTTAGACTGTTGTTTCTCAGTTCATGAGTAGAGATCTGAGCAAACTTTTTTTTTAAAAGATTTATTTATTATGTATACAGTGTTCTGTCTGCAGGTACATCTGCAGGCCAGAAGAGGGCACCAGATTTCATTATGGATGGTTGTGAGCCACCATGTGGTTGCTGGGAATTGAACTCATGACCTCTGGAAGAGCAGCCAGTGCTCTTAACCGCTGAGCCATCTCTCCAGCCTGATCTGAGCAAACTTAACACTCCCACATGATCTCATTGCTTAGAAAATATCATAGATGACTATGACAGATTACAACAAAGGCAGACTCCAGTGGTCTGGAGCTGAGCTTCATGCTCCTCCAGGATGTGGGGTACATCAAGCAGAGGCTTAGTCTGGCTCTGTCTGGAGAGAGTGAGTGATTCCTAGACATTTATTAGGCAGTATAACTAGAATAGGCCTATAATAATAACTAGAATAGTGATAGCCATATTTAACAAGATTCCAAGGGTCCTTGGATGTATACATGAGTCCTCTCTCTGGCCAGTATCACAGTTGTTTAAAAAACAATATTTGACACTTCTGTCTGAGAGGAGAGGAAAGCCCCCTGGCTTATGAGGGCTACAAGTCAGAAACCTGCCATTCAGGAAACAGGCACCTTGTTTGTTTTCTTGGTGCTACTTGCAAAGGTGGTGGTTTTTGGGGATGGCCATAGCATAGTGAGTATTTAGTGACAGTAAAGATGATTTGGTCATGGTTGACAGCTGGATGACTGATGATAAGCAAGCTGCATTCCTCCCCATGCACCTTTTGGTCTTCTCTTCCTGAAACTGGAAGATGCCTGTCTTCCTCTATGATAATCTCACTACACTGTTGTTTATTGTTAATTTTTCATATGCTATTGAATTTTGAGTTAATACATTACTAACAAATGCAATGGATTTCTGAATGGGGAGAAATAGGACTGATGCTCACAAATACTCAGTAACCTACCTCAGGTTTCACCAGTTTCTCTGTGTCTCTCAGGTGATTTTAATCTCATGGACTCTGAAGATAAGTCCAATGGATCCATCAATGTGCAACTAGACTGGAAGTCTCACTACCTGCCTCCAGAGGGCTTCCTGAGGACAGAAGCTGAGACAGAGGAGACAGAAAACAAAGACAACTTGGAGGCCTTGGAGACCTCATTGACAGGAGAACCAGTCCCTATTCTTTTCCAGGTAACTCTCCAGAGCTCCCCGGGCAGTGGACCTTTACACATCCTACAAAGCCAATTGGAGAAGTTAGTTTCGGGGCTGGAGTAAATTCCTTCCATGTGTCACTCCATATAATGTAGAAACTCCAGATGGAGCAGAACCTTGGATTTGATTATGGAGAGGAGCAGGGCAGAAGGAAATCCAGGTGTCGTCACTGTTTAAGACTGTCTCTGATGTATCTGCTCAGGGCCAGACAGCATCTACAGAGATTCCCATTGAGGCTGGCCAGCATCAATTGAAGAGAAAACCTCCAATAGTAAAAAAGGAAAAAGAACACCAGGTTGCAAGCTACTCAAGAAGAAAACACAACAAAAGAGCAGGTGTCCAAGGCAAGAACAGAATGGAATATCTGAGTCTTAACATCTTGAATGGAAACACACTGCAGGTAAGACCTGGGAGAGCAGAACATACATGGCCATCGGATGGGAGGAGCGGAGAACGCAGGAAGGCCACAGTGCCTCCAAGCTGCTTCCACATGCATTTCTAAAGCCCCAGATGATCACGTCAGATCAGTTAATCTGATCACAGCATGTTAATACCATACACACTATAACTGAGGCTTAGAACATTAATAACACATTTGCTATGCATTTCTTTAAAAGGGACTGAATTTGTAAAGTTCAAAAAAGGCTAGCGTTAAGAAAAATGTAAGGGGCTGGAGAGGTGGCTCAGAGGTTAAGAGCACTGGCTGTTCTTCCCAAGGTTCTGAGTTCAATTCCCAGCAACCACATGGTGGCTCACAGCCATCTACATTGAGATCTGCCTGGGCATATATGTAGAGCAAATACTGTATACATAATAAACAAACAAACAAACAAACAAACAAATAAATAAATGTTTTTAAAAAAAAAAGAAAAGAAAAATGTAAGATCTTACCACTCACATTATGTTATTGCTCTTGCTCTGAAGCAGGTGGACTATGCTGAGTGGAAGTTCTCAGGGCTCAAAATGTGTGAGGATGATGGTCTGAAAGTTCAGGACACAGAAGGGGAAATGCCACTATCCTATTCAGAACACAGAGAGGAGGATCCGTCACATCCCGTAAATGGTATTATTGTCTTTCTAAGATCTAATTTTTCTATTTCTTCATTGAATTGTTTTATAATATTTCCTTTTATTTTTATATGTTTATTTATTACTTCAAGTTACAGCTCCATCACAGTCCCTTCCCTCTACCCCTCCTGCCCTCTCCCCCTTCTCCCACCTATCCTACTCCTCTGGTGTGGGGTGCCCTACATATCAGCCCCCTCAGTTCAGCAGCCATATGAGGGATAAGAGCTTCCTCTTGTACTGGGGGCCTACGCCTACATGGCAGCTCCGCTAGGGCAAAGTGTCCCACTAATAGGTAACAAAGTCTATGTTCCTGTTCCTTTTGGTCTGTTGGTTATAGGATAGTTATCCTGCACTATATAGCTAAAATCCAGTTAAAAGTGAATATCCTAGCCGGGCGGTGGTGGCGCACGCCTTTAATCCCAGCACTTGGGAGGCAGAGGCAGGTGGATCTTTGCAAGTTCGAGGCCAGCCTGGTCTACAAAGCGAGTCCAGGACAGCCAGAGCTGTTAAACAGAGAAACTCTGTCTCGAAAAACCAAAAAAAAAAAAAAAGTGAATATCCTTTTATTACTCTTAATTATGTGTCAGTGCAGGTGTCTCCATGTGGATATGTGATGTGAACCCTGAGTGCAGGTGCTGTGGTGGCCAGAAACATAGAATCCCCTGGAGCTTAAGTTACAGAAGATTGTGAGCTCCCTGACATGGATGCTGGGAACTGAACTCAGGTCCTCTAGAAGAACAAGTGTTTTTAACCACTGACCCATCCCTCTAGCTCCTGAATTATTTTCTTTTTTTTTTTTTTTGTTTTTTTGAGACAGGGTTTTTCTGTGTATCTCTGGCTGTCTTGGACTCACTTTGTAGACCAGGCTAACCTTGAACTCACAGAGATCTGCCTGCCTCTGTCTCCCAGATACTGGGATTAAAGGCTTGTGCCACCATGACCATCCTGAATTATTTTCTTAAGCCAATTATTTACTGTTTTGTTTTGATCTTACAGGTTGTCTTAGGTATTTTTCGTTTTTTATTTTTTGAGACAGGGTTTCTTTGTGTAACAGAGCCCAGGATGTCTTTTGTAGACCAGGCTGGCCTTGAACTCAGAGATCACATGGCTCTGCCTCCTGAGTGCTAGGGTTGAGGCGTATGGCACCAAACCTGGCTTTTAAGTATTTTTCTGTTGCTAAGATAAGACATCATGACCTAAGCAACTTCTGGGGGGGGAGGGGGAAGAGTTTATTTTGGGCTTATAGTTTCAATGGGTGAGTCCATGACCAGTATAGCAGGAAGAATGGCAGGCAGGCAGGTAGGTATGCTGCTTGAAGTAGCTGAGAGCTCTTATCTTGAGACACAACCATGAGGCAGGGAGAAATACTGGGAATGGCCTGAGCCTTTTGAAATCTCTAAATTGTCCCAGTGGCACACCCCTCCCAACAAGACCATACCTCTTAATCTTTCCCAAACAGTTTCATCAACTGGGCCCGATCATTCAAATATATGAGCCTATGGGGGCCAGTCTCATTCAAACCACCACACAGTCATAAACAGTTAGTGAAAAATGAGTGTTAAGTTCCTAAGTTTTTGTTATAAGTGTGAGAATTAGGCCAACAAAGGCTTGAATTCTCAAAGAAAGTTACCTGCCTGCATGTTTATAGCTAGCTAGCAAGCTAGCTTAGTGTCTTAGTATTTGTAATGTTAAGTTTCCCTAGAGCTTTATTTATTTATTTAAAAAAATTTTTTTAAAGATTTATTTTATTTATTTATTTTATGCATATGTGTGTTCTATCTGCATGTACACCTGCATTCCAGAAGAGGGCACCAGATCACATTGTGGATGGTTGTGAGCCACCATGTGGTTGCTGGGAATTGAACTCAGGACCTTTGGAAGAGCACTAGGCAGTGCTCTTAACCGCTGAGCCATCTCTCCAGCCCCCCCTAGAGCATTATAAATAATGTCTACTAAGAAATAGGAGGGGTGTTATTGGTTCACCTGTGAAGTCAAGTTTCTTTTAACACAGAGCAAAGCTGGGCTGGAGCGATTGCTCATAGTTAAAAGCACTGGCTGCTCTTGCAGAGGACTCTGGATTGATTGTCAGCACCCACATGGTGGCTCATAACCATCTGGAGTCACAGCTCTAGAGAATAATGCACTCTTCTCTAGCCTCGGTAGACACCAGACATTCACATGGTATGCACACAAATATAGAGAGATACATTCACATGCATAAAATAATAACATTGTATTACTTGTATTTTATGTATGCAAATGTGATTCATGTATGTCTGTGTTCCTCATACATGTCTCAGAAGTCAAAAGAGTGTGTCAGATCCCCTGCAGCTGTAGTTATACATAGTTGTGAGCTACCATGTGGGTGCTTGGGATTAAAGCCAGGTCCTCCATGTGGGTGCTTGGGATTAAAGCCAGGTCCTCCATGTGGGTGCTTGGGATTAAAGCCAGGTCCTCCATGTGGGTGCTTGGGATTAAAGCCAGGTCCTCCATGTGGGTGCTTGGGATTAAAGCCAGGTCCTCTGCAAGTGCAACAAGTGCCGTTAACTGCCAAGCCATCTCTCCAGCCCGTAAAAATCTTTTGAAAGCAGATTATACACCATGAGCAAGTAAGAACAGTTCCATAAACACGAGATTAGTTTCAAAATAGGAAATGTAGGCAGGTTTAGTGGCCTAAGCCTTTAATCCAGCCCTTCCAAGGCAGAGGCCAGTTGATCTTCATGATGGTGAGAAAAACTTGGTCTACACAGAATGTTTGAAGCCAGCTAGGGCTACACAGCTGATACCCTGTCTCAAAAAACAAAACAAAAACAAACAAAAAAACCCCAAACCAAACCAAATCCCTGGGTGTGGTGGTACACAGCACTCAGGAAGGCAGAGGCAGGCAGATCTCTGTGAGTTCAAGGCCAGCCTGGTCTGCAAAGTGAGTCCAGGACAGTAGGACAGTCAAGGATACACAGAGAAACCCTGTCTCAAAAAAAAAAAAAACACAAAAACAAAAAACAAACAAAAAATCAAAATAGGCAATTAACTTCATATTCCACAGAGTTAAAGTCTAAAAATCTTTGAGATAATTTCATTACTTTGAGGAGGAAAAGCACTTTTACAAAGTTCAATTTGCATTTTTGATGAAATTCTCAGAAACCTAGGAATAGAAGGAAATTGCTTCAAATGACTAAAGAATAACCAGCCTCACAGCAAATACCACACTCTGAGGCAAGACTGACACACCCTGGAGACTGAAAACAGGGTGTCTATTTTTATTGCCCCTTTTGAATGTTATGGTGGAGAATTTTTTCAAGACAGGTTTTCTCTGTGTGTCCCTGACTGTCCTGGACTCACTCTGTAGACCAGGCTGGCCTTGAACTCACAGAGATCCACCTGCCTCTGCCTCCCGAGTGCTTGGATTAAAGGAGTATGCCACCACACCCAGCCTCTGCTACATTTTTGTTGAAGGAGTCACAAAGATCTTCCTCAGCACAAGGACATATATACTCTACACTCCATCAGAAGGGTGTGGTGGTCACATTTTGAGAGGAGCCCAGGATAGGAAGAGTGTTTGAAGATGTCTTGAGAATATGGCCACCATACACCGTTGCCTTGCTTGCTTTTCCTTAGTGTGGTTACTTTCTTCAAGTCCCTAAAGAGATTAGCCCACTTTCTTTCATTTATATATATTTTTTTATTTTATTTTTTATTTTTATTTTTTATTTTTTTTGGTTTTTCGAGACAGGGTTTCTCTGTATAACAGCTCTGGCTGTCCTGGACTCGCTTTTGTAGACCAGGCTGGTCTCGAACTCACAGAGATCCGCCTGCCTCTGCCTCCCAAGTCCTGAGATTAAAGGTGTGTGCCACCACCGCCCGGCTTATATTTTTATTTTTTAATGTTATTTTATGTGTACGCATGTTTAGTCTGCATATATATATGTCTATGTTCCACATGACACCTGCTGCCCACAAAAAATCAGAAGAGGGTGTTAGTAGAGTTGGAGTTACAGATGGTTGAGAGCTGGCCTGTCAGTGTCAAGAATTGAACTCAGGTCTTCTGGAAGAGGAGCCAGTGTTCTTAACTGAATCATCTCTGCAGCACATATTTTCCTTTTTGTTACCTTCTCCCTCTTTTCCATTTCCACCACTGTCACTGTCTCTCCTTTTTCCTATTCATCCTTTTCTCCCTGAAATGTGCCCTGTGATGACAGACTTCTGAATAAGTGAATCTTTGAAATACAGTGTTGTGTTGTGTTTTGAAGTAGAAGTGATCAGACAGTGGACCTGCTGTGCACACTGGCTCTTCATGAAGAGTGGAGACTGTTTTGAAAGTGTTCTGTATTTCAGCTTCTTCTTTAGCAGATCAAGAATCATGTGAACAAGCTTCTGAAGTCAGTGAAGCACAAACTCCTGACAGTGATGACATCATAGTGACACCACAATCTCAGACGTGTCCTAAAGCTGTGAGTAACTGGGGTAACCATTACTGTCAAGGGCTAACAGTCTCCTTGACACCCAGGGTTAATCTTGAGATGGAGTACAGCTTCAGCGGTAGTATGAAGTCATTGATGCTGTCTGACGTCCCTCTCTATGTACTTTTTTTTGTTTGTTTGTTTTTCGAGACAGGGTTTGTCTGTGTAGCCCTGGCTATCCTGGAACTCACTCTGTAGACCAGGGTGGCCTTGAACTCACAGAGATCCACCTGCCTCTGTCTTCCTGTTGCTGGGATTAAAGGCGTGCATAACCACACCCGGTTTATACTTTAACTCTTAATCCCTCAGGCCTGGCAGTCTTGCTATATTCTCTAACTCTAGATCTGCTAGACTGGTAGACTTTTTACTTTACTTCTAAATCTGCCAGGCTGGAGGTTGTAAATTACGACTTACTTAATTACTTACACTAGGGAAAAACTCCCCACCAGAGGATCAGAGGCTCATCAACTCCTTATGAGCCACAGAGAGGGAGAGAGAAGGAAAACCGTGCACTCCCATACATTTCATACATACAGGCAAACAATCAGACATGCAGACATGTACACATTCATACACACATTCAAGGGAGTTCTCATCATACATGCACATGCATACACATAAATACATGGACAAACAGACAGACATATTTGATGGATGGAGGAGAGTTTCAACCTGGAACTCACTCTGTAGACCTAAAAGTTTAAGTACTACAACAGAAGTTAGGTGTGAAGGTTTATGCATGGAGTCTTAGCACATAGGAAATGTGGGCAGGAGGATCAGGAAGTCAAGGTAAACCTTGGCTTGATAAATTCAAGGCCAGGGGCTGGAGAGATGGCTCAGCAGTTAAGAGTACTAGCTGTTCTTTCAAAGGACATGCAGACACATACACATTCATACACACATTCAAGGGAGTTCTCATCACACATGCACATGCTGGGTTCAAAATCCCAGCATCCATATTGCAATTTGAAACTGTCTGTAATTGCCAGGTGTGGTAGTGCCTTTAATCCCAGCACTGGGGACGCAGAGGCAGGTGGATCTCTATGAGTTCAAGGCCAACCTGGTCTACAGAGTGAGTTCCAGGACAGCCATGGCTGTTAAACAGAGAAACCCTGTCTCAAAAAATCTAAAAAAAAAAAAAGTAACCACATTGTGATTTTTTTCTTTAAAAAAAAAAAAGAATGCAACCACATTGTGATTTTTTATTTTATACTTTTCATTTTTTTTGTGGTTTTCTGAGACAGGGTTTCTCTGTATAACAGCCCTGGATGTCCTGGAACTCACTCAGGTTGGCTTTGAACTCATAGAGATCTGCCTGCCTCTGCCTCCAGAGTGCTGGGATTAAAGGTGTGCACTACCACGCCCGGCATACATTATGATTTTGATACCATTTGAAAGATTTTGCTGGGCTCTATAAGTTATGGGAAAGAAAAAATAAAGTGTGGAGTGGTGTGGAAGTTGAAACACCTCTCTGGCCTCTGCAGGCACTGCATGCATGTGATATACAGACATACATGTAGGAAAAATATGCATGTGAAATAAAAATAAATCTAAAAATTTAAAAAGGAAAAAGCTAAAATCATCTGTAGCATACACTATCTGTAGCTGCCTCTGTGTATGTGTGTATGTGTGTGAGTGTGTGTGTGCGGATATCAAATATATTGGGCTATACTCATCAATCAAATAGGACAGGAGAAAAATTCTTCATGCCTTTCTCTAAGAATATTTACCTCCAGTAACCCTTTCTGAGAGAGCTACTGGAAACATCCCAAGTGCTGGGATTAAAGGCGTGTGACACCATACTCAGCCTCTCTTTCTTTTTTCGGTTTTTCAAGACGAAGTTTCTTTGTGTAGCCCTAACGACTGCCCTGGAACTTGCTCTGTAGACAAGGCTGACTTCAACCTCACAGAGATCCACCTGCCTCTGCCTCCTGAGTACTGGGAGGTTCTTTTATTCCAGTGTTGATTATTGATATTAACTTTCAAATTGCATACTGCATGTTGCTTTAAAGATTGTAAAGGGTAAAGAGGCCAGAACAAAATTCCAGAGGTTTCAGATGCAAATAGAGTTTCTGTAGCCATAAAATGGCAACCAGCTAGGGGTCTTTGGACATGTGCTGTGGATCTGTTGTAGAGTCAGGTTGCACTGTTGAGCTGAGGGAGGGATTGAAGGACAGGCAGATGGATGAATGACAGGTTCAGATGGGTGAACCAGACAGGCTGTCAGCAATTAAAGTAGGTTGGTTACCTCATACAGCAGGGATGGAGCTAAGCTGAAGTCCTTAGGACTATTGGAAATTCTTTGCCTGACACTCCCCTGACATATCAGACTGTCAGGTGACATGTGGGGGTTGTCTCTCCTTTATGGGACTCAGACGAGAGTTACGTTTCCTCAGTGTGGCATTTCTGATAAGTCCTAAGGCTTGGTTTCATGGTATGCTCTTAATATGTCCATGTGCTCCTAGAGACTCAATTTGCCCTGGCAAATTTAAAGGGCAGCTTCCCTTCTATGCTCAGGAATAAATCTTTTTTTATTTTTTTAGGTTTCTTTTTTTTTTTTTTTTTGGTTTTTCGAGACAGGGTTTCTCTGTGTATCCTTGGCTGTCCTGGACTCACTTTGTAGACCAGGCTGGCCTCGAACTCACAAAGATCCGCCTGCCTCTGCCTCCCAAGTGCTGGGATTAAAGGCGTGCACCACCACCGCCCGGCTTTTTTTAGGTTTCTTGAGACAGGGTTTTTCTGTATCCTTGACTGTCCTCACTTTGTAGGCCAGGCTGGCCTTGAACTCACAGAGATCCGCCTGCCTCTGCCTCCCGAGTGCTGGTACCAGGTCAGGAATAATTCTTTATCAGTCTGTTCCATGTGGGCAGTACTGGAGAAATGGTGGCAGTCACATGTCCATCCAGGTGCAGTCATCCTTCAGCTTCAAAACGGAGCCTCTCAGGGCAGGGGCCTGCCTGAAAAACCACTGTTTCACCCAGTGAGGGAAAACTCAGAGTGAGGCACAGGCTGGTCTCAATAAGTGTGTTCTCTTCTGTTGTATCTGCTCTATTGCATTTCATTCTCCTTTATCTTTTAAAGATTTATTTTATGTGTGAAGGTGCTTTGCCTGCACAAGATGTCTGGGCACATGTATGCTTGGTGCCATTGGAGGCCTGAAGTGGGAGCCAGGTGCCCAGGGACTGGTGTTACAGACAGCTATGAGCCAACCGTGTGAGGCTGGGAATCGAAACTGGATCCTCGAGAAGAGCAGGCGGTGCTCTTGATGTCAGCGCCATTCCTCTAATCTTAACATTCTTTCATTTTCAAAAGTGGTAGTCAAAAGCAAACTAAAAGAAGCCAGTGCTTTCCTTGTATGGGTTATTGAGAAGAAAAATGCAAATAAGTGGTTTTGAAGCAGCAGCCCAGTCTGAGCCTGGTGGCTGGCGCATGCCTTTAATCCTAGCAGAGGCAGGCAGATCTCTGTGAGTTTGAGGCCAGCCTGGTCTACAAAGTGAGTTTCAGGACAGTCAGAGCTACAAGGAGAGAAACCCTGTCTCAAAACAAACAAACAAACAAACTCCCAATAATAATGATAATAAAATAAATAAAAATAAAAATCTTACCACATAGCTTAAGCTAGTGTTGAACTCAGGTCAGGATCTTCAGAAACCCCAGCTTCCCCAATCAACCACCACTCGCAGCTTCTTCATTCTTTGTGGAGATAGCCAGGAAAGGCTGGCCTGGAATAATGACTCAGTGGAAGATACACTGGATTCTCCTTACAAATTTCCCAGTGACTCTGTGCCTGTTCAGTCAGGCTGTCTGTTGGTAACCGCTTTGCCTGATAATTGTCAGACAAATTTACTAGAGTGTGCCACAATGCGTTTCCAGAGAGTACTGTGTTAACAGTGCAACTCATTACCCTGCAAGAAGCCAGTATTTCTGTTTCAGGATTCAGAGAAGATGTGCATTGAAATAGTCTCCTTGACCTTCTGCCCTGATGCTGAAGTCATGACTGATGAGAATATCCAGCAGGTATATGTGGAGTACAAATTCTATGATCTGCCTCTATCAGAGACAGAGACTCCAGTGTCCCTGAGGAAACCGAGGGCAGGCGAAGAAATCCACTTCCACTTTAGCAAGGGTGAGCTTTCCTGCATGCTGAGTGGGCAGAGGAGGCAAGCATTTCATTGGGGTCACATCTATTCTGGGTTTCTGTTGGAAGTGAACCCAACCGTCTCCTCTAGTTATCATGTTTACCCAAGTAGTATATGTATATGGTTTAAAAATATCAAGTAAGCCTAAAAAACAGATTTTAATTAAGCAGTCATTTGTTTCATATTCTCTACAAATCACTCTGCCCCCACCCCATGACTGGTCTCTGTAATGGCCTTTTCACTTTTTCAGCTACTTTAAAATATTAATCACATATCTAAATAATGTTTCCATTGTAATTATGTGATTTACTAATTGTAGATATTTCTATCTTAGATAAAAAAAATTTTTTTCCGGACAGGGTTTCTCTGTGTAACCCTATCATAGAACTCACTCTGTAGACCAGGCTGGCCTTAAACTCACAGAGATCTGCCTGCCTCTGCCTCCTGAGAGCTGGGATTAAAGGCGTGCGCTACCACACCTGGTGGATATATATATATATATTTTTTTTCTTTTGTTTTGTTTTGTTTTGGGGGGGGGGTTCAAGACAGGGTTTCTCTGTGTATCAGTACAAGCTGTCCTTGCTTGAACTCACTTTGTAGGCCAGGCTGCCCTTGAACTTTTACAAAGATCCGCCTGCTCTGCATCCCATGTGGCAGATAAATTTTTGTAAACTATCTTACTCTACATTAACGACATGTAACGTCATTCCCTCACAACTGGGTCATACTTTTTATTTCAATTTTTATTATTTCTGTTATTCTTAAATATATATATTATTTTAAGAGATGTTTCCAGTAGCTCTCTCAAAAAGGGCTATTGGAGGTAAATATTCTTGGAGAAAGTCAGGCATGAAGTATTTTTCTCCCCTCCTATTTGATTGTTAAGTATAGTCCAATATATTTGATATCTTCACAAACACTCACTCACTCACACACACACACACACACACACACACACACACACACAAAAGGCAGCTACACATAGTGTATGCTACAGATGATTTTAGCTTTTTTTTAATTTTATTTTTTCACATGCATGAGTATTTTTTCCTACATGTATGTCTGTATATCACATGCATGCAGTACCTGCAGAAGCCAGAGGTTTTTCCAGAGGTTTGCCAGGAATTGAACCTGGAACCTCTGGAAAAACAGTCACTGCTCTTAACCTCTGATCCATCTCTCCAGCTCCAATTTTAGCTACTGTTTCTTTTCCTTTTCGACCAGACTGGCCTCAAACTCAGAGATCTGCCTGCCTCTGCCTTCCAAGTGCTGAGATTAAAGGCGTGTGTCACCATGACCAGCTTGATATTAAGTATTTTCAGTAAAACCTTATAAAACAGGGAGCCAGCTTGTCAGTCTCCTTTGCCAATGTCTACTTTGTGTCAGGAGAGTCCTGAATGCAAATAGCAACAATAATTTTGTTTCCTGGAAACACTGAGGAGTGAAGGGCTTGTATGCTAGGCAAACACTGCACCACTGAGCTCCAGCCTCATCCCATCTTCAGTGCTTTTGTTTCACTTTCATAGTGATAGACCTGGACCCAGTAGAGCAACAAGGTCGAAGGCAGTTTTTGTTTGCCATGCTGCACGCTCAAGATCCTGATGAGGGACGGTAAGTCTCTGCTTTTCATAATGACAATGCAGATATTCAGACAGGATTTATAAAGTTTGAGTTTAGTAGTGTACTTATTATTATTTATAAATATATATATATAATATATATATATATATATATATATTGGTTTTTTGAGACAGGGTTTCTCTGTGGAGTACTGTCTTGGACTCACTTTGTACACCAGGCTGGCCTTGACATCCCAGAGATCTGCCTGCCTGTCTCCTACGTTCCAGGATAGCCAGGGCTGTTACACAGAGAAACCCTGTCTCAAAAAACCAAAAACCAACCAACCAAAGAAACAAACAATCCCCCCCAAAAAAACCCAAAACCAAAATCCCCAAAACTTTAAAAATCTTATGTGTGGGGCTGGAGAGATGGCTCAGCAGTTAAGAACACTGGCTATTCTTCCAAAAGACCCAGGTTTAAATCCCTGCCCTAGGGAGGCAGATCTCTGTAAGTTCAAGGGCTAGCCTGGTCTACAAAGTGAGTCCAGAACACCCAGGGACACACATAGAAACCCAGTCTTGAAAAACAAAACAAAAACCACCCCCACCAAAAAACCAACCAACCAACCAACCAAACAAACCCACTTGTGTGGAGCTGGAGAGATGGCTCAGTAGTTAAGAGCACTGGCTGCCCGTCCAGAGGACCTAGGTTTGATTCACAGAACCCACACGGCAGCTCACATTGTTTTGTAACTCCAGTTCCAGGGGATCTGATGTCCTCTTCCAGCCTCTGCAGGTATCAGGCGTGCATGTGGTACATGCAGAAAGATAAAAAACAAAATTTTATAAAACTTTTATTTATGTGTAGGGTATTTTGCTTGCATATGTGTTTACTTCCTTTGGCTTTTAATAAGTATTGCTTTTCTTCTCTTTTGTTTGAATCCCAGCTCTCACTTCCTTATGGTTTTAGCAGTGTTGCTTGAATGGTTTTGTAAGAGTGACACAGATTACCAACAGCACTTGCCTGTAATAAAGCCATTAACCTGGCTTTCTTAACTGGCTTTCTGTAGATGTGGGGACTGGAGTCAGTGTCCTTTCTCACAGTGCTTGAGGCTCACAGCAACAGTGAGTCACTCTGCTCCAAGTAGGGGATGCTATCCTTTCAGTAGAGCTCTGGAGTTGAGTTTTCAGCCCTATTCCTGCTGTCTTATTACAATTAGCAACATTTGGTTTTCAAAGATTAATGTGAGAGCCAGGAGAGGTGGCGCATGCTTAGAATCAGAGCACTTGGGAGGTGGAGACACGCCAGTCTTAGATAGCTACATAGTGAGTTGCAGGCCAACATGAGATTGCCTCAGGGAGATTAATGGTTAAAAGTGCTTGTTTCCAAATCTTTTGACATTCAGCAATCCCCAAGACACAGAAAGAGAACCAACTCCAAAAAGTTGTCCTCCAACTTCTTTGTGTGCCTAACCCTTCCCTGAACTGATTCCTGACTTTTGGCTCTTCACTTTTTAGAAAGTATGTATGTACATGGATGTTTAATTTCCATATATGTCTGTGTATCATGTGGAGTGTCCACCAAGGCATCCAGATCTGCTGGGACTGGAGTTATAGATGGTTATAAACCATCAGGTGGGTGTTGGGAGCCAAACCTGGGTCCTCTGGAAGAGCAGCCAGTGCTCTTAATCCCTCAGCCCATCTCTCCAAAGTCCATGATTACTTTTGAGGGGGGTGGGGTGTGTGTCTGGCTGTCCTGGAACTCAATATGCAAACAGGCTGGACTCAAACTCAGACATCTACCTGCCTCTACCTCCTGAGTGCTGGGATTATAGGTGTGCATAGCTTTCAATGGTATTTTAGTTTGAAAATGTAAGGACCTAAGAAGGAGTGCTGAGTTAAACGGATTGATTTTTCTTTTCAGTTTAAAGTTTACAGTGGTAAGTGATCCTCTGGATGAAGAAAAGAAAGAATGTCAAGATGTAGGCTATGCATACCTTGAACTGTGGCAGATATTTCAATCTGGAAGAGATATCCTAGAGCAAGAACTAGAGAGTGAGTAATACAATTTTATACTTCTTAGTTCCACTTATAAGAAAACCTACTTGTGTAACTTTTGTTAACCTGTGGACATAATTTTCCGTGAAGTTGATAGACAAATGCTTTTGAAGTCTTTCCCCCATAGCTTTACATACTTCATTCTAGAACATGTCTAAGTTTGTCTAGATTTAATCCCCAAAAGTAGAGAAAAAGTTGTCTATTTAAAAAATATTAGGTATGTGTGCACAAGTGTAAATGTCAGGGGAGAACCTGTAAGTCAGTTTCTTGCCTTCCATTATGTAAATTCTAGGTACTGAACTCAGCTTGTCTGCAAGTGTCTTCACCCATTGAGCCCTCTGGCTCGCTCTATCTATCTATCTAATCTAATCAAATCAATCTATCTAGTTTTTCGAGGCCAGGTTTCCTTGTGCAACCCTAGCTGTCCTGGAACTCACTTTGTAGATGAGGCTGGCCTCTAACTTGCAGAGATCCACCTGCCTCTGCCTCCCGAGTGCTGGGATTAAAAGAGTGTGTCACCATGGCCGGCTCCTAAAAGTCCTTTTAAATTCATCTCTATTCTGGCTGAGGTGCTCCTTTCATCTCCAAAGCACCTTATCTTTTTCTTCCTGCGTGTATACCACACCATAATGATTTCACTTTCCTACAAAACGAGGCAGGAACTTCAAAGACAAACACGGGACATTTAAAGTATAATTAATCCCAGAACTTGGTAGACGGAGGCAGGATCTCTTGTGAGTTCAAGAAGGCCAGCCTGGTCTATCCAGTGAATTATGGGCCAGAGTGAAACCCTCTCACAAACCAACCAAGAAACAAACATACATGTGTAAACAGACGACTGCTGGTGCCTAACTGTCTTTGCCCTTCTGCACAGTTGTGAGCCCTGGGAACCAAGCTATCCCGATTGGAAGGCTGAAGGTGTCCCTCCAGGCAGCTGCTGCACTCAACGGCATTTACAAGGAGATGACTGAAGATCTGTTTTCATGAATGAACAACTTCTACTCCACTCTACAATTCGAGGGAATCACAGTCAAAGTGTCTTATAAAGTAACATGCTATGCCATAAATCTGGTCTCTTGTGCTATCTGCTATCTGTTTCTCAAACTAATTGCGAGGCTTAAAACCATCTGTGAACTTTTGTGGTACTAGTTGTATAAAAGCATTTTCTCTAACACCTTAACATTTTAGTAGGCAAGATTTGATTCCAGAAACCAGAAAGAAATGATCATAAAAGACAAGTTTACAAAAAACAAAACAAAAAAAAATCCCAGTTTATTTATCTTTTAGTTCTTCCAAAATTCAAAATATCAAGTCCTACTGCTAAGGAGAGAAAACAAACAAACATAAAGTCTGAGCAGCCCCTTCTCTTAAAGTCACAGAACAGAGGAGGCGAAATGGGACAGGTAGATGCAGAGAACCAGCAAGGGAAAACAGCAAGATAAAGTCCCCCAGTACTTCAAAGCTGATCATCAGAAACGACCAACACAGGACACTGCAGAGAAAGTAAAGGGAGGGACAGCAGAGGCAGCCTTGTGGGTGTGGCCTTCTTCCAGGTTCTCTTCTTGTCAAAATATTCTAGGCAAGACATAACTTATGCTTTGAGGTCTGTGTTGACTCCTTTAAGCCTCCCTCTAGATTCCACCTGCAGTATACGCAGCATGACCATTCTTCCTTAGATGTATCAGAAGAGACAGTGGTAATTTCGCGTTCTAGCACTGTGCCACATACGGTTCTTGTAAGGAGAAAAAGCCATGGAGTGCCAGTGCTTATGTCTTCCAAGGCAGCAGAAACGCTCCAGAATGTGCATGAGGCAAGAAACCAGGAAAACTTAAGACTAGCACCAGCCCACTCTGCCTTTAACTCATAATCATCAGCAAAGCCCATGAACCTTTCTTGAGAACTTCAGATCTGGAACTTAACGGGACGGAAGGAGCCTGAGCCTGAGGGCCAGAAGCACGCTCCGGCTAAATACATTGGCTCAGGCCTGTAATCCCAGCACTTGGGAGGCTGAGCAAGAGGACCAGTTTGAGGCCTGCCTGGTTTACAGAGACTTCAAGGTCAGCCAGTCATATGGTCAGACTGTCTCACAAAGCCAGGAAAACCAAAAAATAAAAAGAATCATAGTAGAAACAGTTAATGGTTGGCTTACACCACTGTGTTGGTAATTCAGCTTTGAGACACCAAAGACAGGTTGTCAGAGGAAAAGTACAAATGGTATCAACAGTGGGAGGAGTCTCTTGCCCTTCAACAGTGCCTCCCTTGCCAGCCATCTGAACGGGGCCATGGGCACATGTCCTGGTGGGCCTGGAATTCCCCGAGTAGCTTGGTCCGCACAAATGGCCCCTAAACCCATAAACATAAACAGCAAAACTTCAACAAAACCAAAAGGAAAAACAGTTTCTATTTCATGTCATTTTTAGGAGTTGTCTGAAGAGAGGATGGAGCATAGGACCCAAGGTTCATATTACTTTCTCTTTTTCTTGGGGGGGTGCAGAGCTGTGTCTGGATCCACGGTTAGAGCCACGGCCTGAACTATGTACAGATGCCTTCCTCTTCCGGCTCATAGTTCGACTCTGTTCTTCCTCTTCCTCATAACGGCTTTCACGGTCCGCTAAGCAGAAGGTAGAGTGATCTGTTAGCTTAAGATACCCACTGTTAATAGATAGCATGAGCCAATAAGTTGAGGACTAATCTTCATCTGGTGAGTTACTAGTTACATGACCTAGACAAGTGCTTAATCTTTCTGAGCCTGAGCTTATTTACAAGAATTAAAAGGCTACCTGACTAAAGCACTTACCACAATGCTAACACATTCATTTTAATGTTTAATAATTTCTATTTGGGGTTTGGCTTTGGAGCAATGATACCAACAACTATACAGTATTCCTAACTGTTGCTTTCTGATTATGGGAAATCACATTTCTGTGCATATCAAAAGCTTGAAGAGATGGAATCAAACCCACCTGTAGCCTATGGGCACATTCTAGATCTTACCTCTCCTTTGGTCAAGTTATATCTGTGACTTAGATTTTATGTGTGTGTACGTGTGCACTGCAGGGACGCATAGGGCAAAGGTTGAAATTAGCTGTCTTCAACTGCTCTCCATCTTATGAGATGGGTCTGGGGCTGAACTTGGAGTGCACCAATAATGTGCTTAGACTGGTATCCAACAATCCCCAAGGATCCTCATCTCTTTGCCTCTCAAGCACTGGGATTACAGGTGTTCAGTGCTGGGCTATGCTTTTGTTTAAGGGCTCTAGGGATCCAAACCCAGGTTCTTAAGTTTAATGGCACTCACTTTACCAATGGAGCCATCTCCCCATGCTCCTGCCCTAACAATTGTATGGTGTTCTTTCCACTTTTCAGTAGCTTCTAACAACACCTCAAACAAGTATGACGTCTTAGAAATTTGTATATAAATAAGTCACCCAAAACAAAGTATTTTAAATTAACCTTTTCGAGCTTCTTCTTCTAATTCATCCCAGTCCTTCCCGCTTTCTTCTTCACTGCCCAGAGACTCCTTGGAATAGTCTGGAAAAACATTGATTGCACATTGATCATGAAGAAATACAATAGAATATCTCTTCCTTTTTAAAAAGGTGTCTCAGCCAGACATGGTGGTACACGCCTTTAATCCCAGCACCCGGGAGGCAGAGGCAGAGGCAGGTGATCTCCATGAGATCCAGGCCAGCCTGATCTACAAAGGAAGTTCCAGGATAGCCAGGACTATTACCTGTCTTGAAAAACAAAAAAGTATTCTCTAGGAACGGTATCAGATTAGTAAGCCATTAGTAAGGCACCTTCAAACAATGCCTCTCAGTGAGCCTGGAGCTCCTTGGGTCTCTTTTTTTTTTTTTTTTTTTTGGTTAGGCTGGTGACCTACAAATCCCCATGGTCCTTTTGGCCTCCCCACCAACTATGCCATTCATTCCCTAGTGGTGTTACAAGGAGCTTTTCACATACATGCAGGGAATCCAAGGTCAGGGTTAGTAATAGCAAATGCTGTTACACTCACCAAGCCATTTCTCCAGTTCAACAAATAATCTCTAACCTGATTCTTCGGCTTCTGATGAGTAGTCTTCATCACTGTCCTCCTCTTCCTCTTCATAGTCATCTTCAGAAGGATTAAAAGTCTCATCTTCAATTTCAGACTCAGAATCTCCTTCCTCAGCATCACTCCCCTGATGAAGCACAGAAAGCGTAAGACCCATTTGCTACTTTTCTCATATTCACCTTATTAACAAATTAATGTACTCACCAGTACACTAGCATTTCATATATAAAAACCAAAAGTAAGAAAGCTGAATGACCAAGAGATAAAGGACATGTCTTAAAATTACTAAGGCACACTTATTAGATTCTGGAACAGCCAGTTTATCTTTTTGTCTGTAGAAATTAATGACAGAAACACTTTGTGTTAATGCAATATGCCATGGTGGGAGCTCAATTTTAAAACAAGTTAAAAACAATTTTTTTTTGAGACAGGGTCTCACTGTGTAGCCCTGGCCTAGTACTGGCTATGTAGACTGGGCTGGTCTTGAACTCAGAGATTTGCTTGCCTCTGCCTCCTGAATGATAAAAAATTAAAAGTGTGCATTACCACACCTGGTGACTTATTATTTTTTTTTAAACATTTATTAATTTATTATGTATGCAGTATTTGCTCTACATATATGCCCGGGCAACAGATCTCAATGTAGATGGTTGTGAGCCACCATGTGGTTGCTGGGAATTGAACTCAGGACCTTTGGAAGAACAGCCAGTGCTCTTAACCTCTGAGCCATCTCTCCAGCCCGACTTATTATTTTAAAGGTTCATTTTTTAAAAAAAATTTATGTGAACTGATATTTTGTCTATGTGTGTATCTGTGTGAGGGCGTTGGATCCTGGAGTTAGAGACAGCTGTGAGTTTGGGTATTGAAACCAGGTACTCTGGAAGAGTTGTCAGTGCTCTTAACTGCCGAGCTGTCTCTCTAGCCCCTAAAGGTTCATGTCTTTTTATTTTATGTGTATGGGTGTTTTGCCTGAGTGTGTGTGTGTACACCAGGTGGGGGCAGTGCTGTGGGAGACAGAAGGGGGCTTCTGTAGTTAGATGGTTGTGAGCTTGCGAGC
Organism: Lophiomys imhausi; assembly: GCA_907164525.1. NCBI lineage: Eukaryota > Metazoa > Chordata > Mammalia > Rodentia > Muridae > Lophiomys > Lophiomys imhausi. The sequence continues at coordinate 5,539,924 of CAJQZJ010032031.1, read as the reverse complement.
TGCCATATGAGTGTTACAAACTCAACTCGGGTTCCGAGCATTAGACAGCGTTCTTAACTGTGGAGTCATCTCTTCAACCTTTGGAGGACTTTTTGTCTTTTTTTTTTTTTTTTTTTTGGTTTTTCGAGACAGGGTTTCTCTGTATAACAGCTCTGGCTGTCCTGGACTCGCTTTTGTAGACCAGGCTGGCCTCGAACTCACAGAGATCCGCCTGCCTCTGCCTCTCAAGTGCTGGGATTAAAGGCGTGCGCCACCACCGCCCGGCTTTTTTTTTTTTGAGACAGGGTTTATCTGTGTAACAAGTCCTGGCTGTTCTGGACTCACTTTGTAGACCAGGTTGGCCTTGAACTCACAGAGATCTGCCTGCCTGCTGGGATTGTGACACCATGGCTGGAGAGGACTACTTTTAAAAGTACTTTTTGTAGTAAGCCTCAATCCCATCACATCAAAACCCTAAGAAACTTGGAGGTCTGTGGGTGATGACTACCAACTCCCAGTGAGTTTATCATTTACTTATAAAACTAACCTAAAGAAACAGAAATGCCCACCTGTGGTTCTAGCTTCTCTCTGCTGGTCAGGTCCTTTATGTGCTATATATAGACACCATTCTCTTAAGTGCCTAAATGACACTAGGCAACATTGTATACCTAAATAAAAAAAGAAACCCCACACTCACGCACCTCACCCTCAGGTTCCAGGAAAGACCAGCCACCTTGTTCAAAGAAGCCCTCAGGGTCATCAACAATGGTCTTCATGATTTTAGTCCAGTTGAGGGACTGAACTCCTTCTGTGTACTTTAGGTCACAGGAACTAAAATGACATTACAAAATTAGAATCAAACTTCTATATTTTCTGACAATGTATAAGTGGCTGGTATATGAATTCCTAGAGCACTGACCCTCATGGCAGAAAAGCATTCCAACCTGTGCAGGCTTTGTTCATCCCTCCCCCTCTTCAGTTCCAGTGATTTTTCTTTTGCTTTTGTATGACTCACCCAGGCTCCCTTATCCCTCACTGATGCCATCTTAACTTATAACCAGTTCTGAGATTCTCTTTATACATCTGCCTGAAATGAACAAGTGCAGTTTCCACTGGCCCTGCCCCCTTAACCTTTCTCTGCTTTCCTATCTTATTTGATAAAGGTTCTATCTGAAGACAAGGGCATGTCTTTCCAAGCATGTAAAATGTCTTTATAAGGTGCTTAAATGACCTTCTAACTTGTGTAAGCTGGAGTGAATGACTGAGTTGAGAACAGGAGTGCCCAGGGAGGTGGCTCAGCAGCGAAGAGCAATTGCAGAAGACCCAGGCTCAGTTCCCACTACCCACATGGTGGCTCACCGTCACCTGCAACCCTGGTTCTAGGGGATTTGATTCTCTATGGTGTATTTAAATTCAAGAAGGGAAAACACTCATACTCATAAAATTAAATAAATCTTTAAAAAAAGAGGGTGGGGAGAGAAAAAGTGACTACAGTGAAGATAAAACAAATCATGAGCAAATGTCCTGTCTGAGACCTACTAAGAGAATCTGCTTTAAGTAATGTTACCTACACTGAAATTTCTACTTTCTAAATTTTAGTAATTAACTTGGGTTCTCTGCTAGCTCATAAATTTAATTATTTCTTTTTTGTTGTTGTTGTTTTTTTTTTGTTTGTTTTTTTCGAGACAGGGTTTCTCTGTATATCCTTGGCTGTCCTGGACTCGCTTTGTAGACCAGGCTGGCCTTGAACTCACAGAGATCCGCCTGCCTCTGCCTCCCAAGTGCTGGGATTAAAGGCGTGCGCCACTACCGCCCGGCTTTTGTTGTTTTTTTGAGACAGGTTTTTTTTTCCTCTGTGTAATAACCCTGGCTGTCCTTGAACTCAGAGAGATCCACCTGCCTCTGCCTCCTGAGTGCTGCAATTAAAAGCATGTGCCACCACGCCTAGCTCAATAATTTCTAAATTAAATAAAATTTAATAATTCCTAACTAAAATTCCTTCTCCAAATACTAAATTCTTTGAGGAATAATTTTATAAATTAATTTATATACATTTAATAATTAACCTGAGTCTTCTGCAAGAGCTCATAATTGCTGAACTATCTCTCTAGACCCTCTTTTTCTTAGTAGTAAGAAATGGACTACAGTCCTTTCCATACTGAAACAAGTAGAAAGCCACATGAAAGAACAATTTCTAGGTAATTAATGAAAAGATAAAGAGTGTGGTCCAGTTCTTTGGAAGATGACAACAAAATTTTCATCTAATCAACCTCAGTTCTACCTGGAGCACTCAAGGGAGAATATGGGAAATCAAGAGACACACTAGATTACTTTCATACTCTATACCAGCATGATCTCTCTACCCTAACATTCCTTTTCTGTTGTCCTTTGCTGACCAGGTTTCAGGAATCTCTGTATTTCACCACCCAAGAGCAGGGAATAATGTCATTTGATTGTATGACTTTGGCGTCCTGGGCCCTCCACTGCCCCTCCCATTCCCTTTTAAATACATCCCTCTTCTTTTTCTGTCAACATAGTATTAGTTACCATCTTTCCATTTACACCCAAAGTAACTAATATAACTAAGTTAAAAGCATAATTTTTTTAATTTGGCATTACTGTATATTTTCACTGTTGATTACCTTTGATAGTGATTAATTTTACAGACAATATTCTAATAGCAAGGTTAAGACTGGGGATCGTGCTGGGGTCCTGTCTACCACACTGGCTGAGGAAAACAAGACTGCAACCCTACAAAAATCTATAGTCTCCCTGAAACAAAAAAGAAAAACTCAACCAATGACCAGATAGGCAAAAGTCCAAGTGATATAAAGAACGCAGAGCAACGTTATTACTCTCAAGTGATA
>CAJQZJ010032031.1:5511860-5537068 GCA_907164525.1 Lophiomys imhausi | reverse complement strand
CAAGTGATATAAAGAACGCAGAGCAACGTTATTACTCTCAAGTGATATAAAGAACGCAGAGCAACGTTATTACTCTCAAGTGATATAAAGAACGCAGAGCAACGTTATTACTCTCAAACCAACCTGTAATGACTGCAGCAAGGGGATTACATGAATAAACAAATAAACAACAACAAACCCAAAACCCAGAAAGCAAAGAGCACACAAATTCCAAGAGAATACCACTGCTGAAGGAAATAAGAGAATATAAACTATGAAAGAGGAATCCCAGAGAAACACTGAAGAAACCCTAAGTGAAGTCAGATATCAGAAGGAATCCTTTAGACTGAAGAGAAAAATAAACATATCCTTGAAGACGCAGATAAGAAAACACACACAAGGGTAATATTAAGTCAGGAATAGGAAAACATCAAGCATTACAAAGACAGTGGTTGCGCACGCCTTTAATCCCAGCACATGGGAGGCAGAGTCAGGTGGCTTCAAGACCAACCTGTTTTACAAAGCAAGTTCCAGGACAGCCAGGGCTACACAGCGAAACTGTCTCAAAACAAACAAACAAACAAACCCACCCAAATAAATTACAATAGCTTCTACCTTAGACCATGGTCAAATTCATCTGTAACTTTGTGGAGAAGGCTTCGGTGCCTGAAGTCTCAATTGCCCACATTCTGGCACTACACCAAGGTTGATGTGGTTTTCCACAACCCCTGCTGAACTCCCCATAGTTATTCAGAGAGTGAGAAAAATAATTTAAAAAACTGTTAGCTTCAAATAGCTCACAGATGAGCTTGCTATCCTGAATGGTTTGGCGGTCACCGAGGTCTGGACATGGTTTATACATCTGAGATTATAGGCAAAAGTGGTACTGTTGGCTATGATGTTTGAAGATCGATCAATCATTCATTCATTCAATCATTTGGTTTTTTGAAACAAGAGTTTCTCTGTGTATCCTTGGCTGTCCTGGACTCCCTTTGTACAGGCTGGCCTTCAACTCACAGTGATCCGCCTGCCTCTGCCTCCCAAGTACTGAGATTAAAGGTGTGTGTCACCATTCTTGGTGAAGACGAAATTTAAAAAAGAAAGAAAGAAAAAAATTTGTTTATTATATATACAATGCTCTGTAATGAAGTATGTATGCCTGCGTACCAGAAGAGGGCACCAGATCTCATTATAGATGGTCGTGAGCCACCATGTGGTTGCTGGGAATTGAACTCAGGACCTCTGGACAGCCCCAGGTGAAGATGAATTTTTAATATTTGATTTTACTTAAGTTCTTGTTTGAATGTTGTTGGACCATGTGTAATAAAACTGCCAGCTGAACAAAACGTGAGCTGTCAAAACAAAACAAATATACCCCAAACCAAAATCAGTCAAGATAAATATACCTCACCATAAAAGATAAGATGCTATGTCATGGTGGAAAGATGGAAAAGATTTCTAAGCAAATGAACAAGCAGATGTTACTGCTGTGATACCTGAGCAAACAGATTTAAAAACTACTCAGAAGAGACAAAGATGGTCACTGCATACAGATTAAGGGAGGGCACGACAATTATAAACACAGTGTGCCCAGTTATATAAAACAAATATTCTTAGCTATAAAGCCACTAATTAACCCAGTGACAGTGGGTACTCTAATACCCTATTTTATCAAAGGACAGGACATTATCACTTGCTCTCTCTTACACACCCACAAAATAAAAACAGAAACATCTGAGACCATTCATTCAACGGTGTCCAGACCTACATGCAAGTAAAACATTCATACATGTAAAATGATAATAAATCTAAATGCAAAGATTTTAAATAAACTGAATGGTGATGATGTAAACCTTTATTTAATACCAGCACTTGGGAGGCAGAGGCAGACAGATCTCTGTGGGTTTAAGGATCTACAGAGCTAGTTCCAGAATAGTCAAGGGTTTCTACACAGAAAAACTCTGTTCTGGGGGAAAAAAAAAAGAGATAAAAATACAAATGAAAACAAACAGAAAAACATCTGAATTAAATGACATTGCAGATCAAATGGCCTTAACATATATGTATAGAAGAGCCCTTCCAAGCATGGCAGAGTATAAAATTTTTTTCAGCAGCCATGGGATTCCCTCTATATCATATATTAAAACACAAGGTAAGTCTTAACAAATACAGAAAATCTAAAATATTTGACTGTATTATATTTGGTAACAACAAAATAAGACTTCACACTACTGAATGAGTGGATCATGGAAGACATCAAGATTAACCTTTCCAGAGTTCAATGGAGACAGAACACAACATAACACATAACATCTATGGGTGCTCCTAAGAAGAGTCTTAGAGCTGTAACTGCCTGTAGCTATCAGGGCTAACAGCTGCCTGACTGCCGCCATCGGCGAGTATGGCTTTCTCTTTCTCTTTCCCACATCCTTCCTCCCAGCAGCTGCCAAGGATTACAGACTGCCCGCCCTGTTGGCCAGTCCCCCAACCCTTCCTCACCTCAAATTCTAATAGTCATTGATCTCAAAAAAAATAAGTGGAGCCGAGCGTGGTGGTGCATGCCTTTAATCCCAGCACTTGGGAAGCAGAGGCAGGTGGTGTGAATCTCCGAGTTCAAGACCAGCCTAGGAAAGCCAGAGCTACACAGAGACCCTGTCTCAAAACAAAACAAAAAAAAAAAACCCCAAAGAAAACAAAATAAACCCAAACCAACAACCCACCTCCACCTCAAAACCTTGGAATAAACCCAAGGGTGTAAAAGACCTCTATAATGAAAGATCCCCCATGCTAATATGTATAAATGGCTATCTTACCAAAAGCAATCTATAGGTTCAATACAATCCCAATCAAAATTCCAATGCATTCTTCACAAAATGGAAACAAACAAACAAACAGAAAAAAAGGGCTGGCAAGATAGCTCAGCAGTTAAGAACACTGGCTGCTCTTCCAGAGGACCCAGGTTCAATTCCCAGCACCCACATGGCTGCTCACAACGGTCTGTAACTCCAGTTCCATGGGATCCGACATCTTCACACAAACATAGATACAGGCAAAACACCAATGCATGTAAAAAAAAATTCATTGGAATACCCATATGATGCTAGATACCCAAAGCAATCCTGAGCAAAAAAGTAGATAGACACCATCATGTTTGATTTCAAAGTTGTACTACAGTCACAGTAATAAAAATAACACGGTACTCATACAGCAGACCACAGACTGATGGAACAAAATAGAAGATCTAGACAGATAGTGATAGACATGATTTTTGACAAAGATAGCAAAAATACACACTGGAGAAAAGTTAGTTTTGGGTTTTTTTTGTTGTTTTTTGTTTTGTTTTTCAAAACAGGGTTTCTCTTCTCAGTTTTGGTTGTCCTAGACTCACTTTGTAGAGTCTTTTGAGAAACCTGTTTACTTCAGAGATTGGATTCCTACCAGATGTGTTTAAGGATTCTCTTGTTCAGAGCCATGCTGTCAAAAACAAAATGACAGCATGGCTCATGTTGGCCTTGAACTCAAGAGATTCACTTGCCTCTGCCTCTCAAATGCTGGGAGGAAAGGCGCGTGACACCTTCCTTGCCTGGCTACAAAGTTAGCCTCTTTAGTTTGGACACTTGCATTCATATGCACATACCTCCCCACATATAATCAAAATACACATAAAATAATAAACATAGATCTTAAAAAATAGAATATTCACTTGTAAAAAGATGAAAGTAGATCTTTATCACACTCTGAACATACATTCTGACCCACAATCCCCCATACCCACAAAGCGAACAAACAAAATGATAAGTGTTACCTCATAATATTAAAAAGCTATACAGCAAAATTGAGTGAAGGGAACCTATAAAATGGGAGGAAAATCTTTGCCAGTTATCTGACAGAGGATTACTGTCTAGAAGAAAAGGTAAACGAAGCTGGAGGCTGTTTTTCTAGAGGACCTGGGCTTAATTCCCAGCACCCACAAGGGTACTTGCAACCATAAGTAAGAATAGTTCCAAGGGAGAAGATGCCCATCTTCTGGCCTCTGTGGGTATCAGACATGCAAGCAGTACACACACAAACACTCATATATAATAATAAATAAAATGAAAATGAGAAAATACAATTAACTCAAAACCTAACAAGATATCAAACCAACAACAAATGGGTTAACCAAACCAACAAACAAAACAAAAACAAATGAGAGCATGACTCTGGACAAGAGAATCCTTTTACACATCTGGTATGAATTCAATCTCTGGAGTAACCCATATGGAGGTTTCTCAAAAGACTAGAGATAGATCTGATGTTCAGTTCACCTACAGCACTCCAAGTCAACACATCATAGAGGCCCTTGCACATCAGTGTTTACTGTAGCACTGTTCACAGTTGCTAAGCCATGGAACAAATCCAGGTGTACAGGAAGAGACAAGGACAAAGTGATAAACATATATTTGAGTGCAACTGTAGTCAACATACATGAGAACTGAGCCAGTGTCAGAAAATAGAACTGCATGCTTTCTCTCATTTGCGGTTCCTAGATTTATAGTCACATAATCATGCAGGTGTAGATGAAACGAAAGCAGAGTAACCCTAACCCTTTCAACTGTTTAGGGGAATGAAGCAGATTAAAGGGAGAAGGAGATGGGAATATATACATATGATATAAATACTTGAAAAACTAAAAATAAATAAAAGAATAAAAAAATTAGAGAAAAGATCCTTATAGGTTACCTGGGCTAGACCCAATGTTGTCTTCTACGCAGTCACCTGAGTAGCTGGGACTCCAGGCACACACCATGGTACAACAGACATAGCATTTTATAGTATATGGTACAGGGGAGGAGGCTGGCATGTTTACTTACTTCAGCCACTCCTTAATGGGGTCTAGTGAGGCGACAGGAATGGCATTAATCATTGTGACTTTCTTGCTGTAATCCTTATAGACAATCACCATATCAAAGTTCTTCAGGTGAAACTGGACCCTCTCAAAATGGATCAGCTCCACTTCATCCAATGTCACCACGAAAGGCGGCTGTCAAAACAGGAGCTCAACATTATGTGAGCACTTCTTTCCAAGCACTTTTCACATGTTTTCATAATCTAAACTTCTTCTGGTGTTTAGATAAATGCAGTGTGGCATACTAACAACTTTTAGTTCTTCTCTCAAGGAGAATAAATTCAGGGAATCCTCAAAGAAACTATTTTTCAACACCACAGAGGCTTTAGAAGGATATTTATTTAATGAATTTTAAATCTAAGCTAAGCATTAAAAGATAAAAATCAGAATAATTAGGATCAAAAGAATTTCCCCTTCCCTTTCTAACAATTCTGTTACTAAGAGTAAGTAAGAAGGTTATGGGTGACACTCAGTAGTACAGCATGTGCCTAGCCTGTACCAGACTGTGGGTTCAATCTCTTAACAGTGGGGTAGGAAAACTGAAAAGGAAAGGACCAGAAAATTAAAAGTAATAGTAAGAGGAAGCAAGAATACTCACCCACTCTGTAGCGTTTACCAGTGCACTACTAGTGGGCTGTAGGAGGCAGGTACTCCTATAGGGGGCCCCATTAAAGCTAAGAGAGAGGAAGAGGAAAAGTCCAGTCACCACATGAGCCTGCTGTTGACACAAGTGTCTTCCCACTGCCAAACAGCTCCCAAAGAAGACACTCATGGAAATCCTTGAGATTTTTAAAATCTATGTATCTGTTAAAAAAATATATATATATGCATGTATGTCTGCATGTGGGTATGTGCACACAAGTGGAGGTGCCAACAGATGTCAGAGGTCCAGAGATATCAGGGCCTCCTGGAGGCATCTCTCTAGCCTAAAATCCTTTTTGGTTTCTTTCTTTTTTTTTTTTTTTTCCAAGACAGGGTTTCACTGTGTAGCCCTGGCTGTTCTGGAACTCTCTCTGCAGACCAGGCTGGTCTCCAACTCAGAGATCTGCCTGCCTCTGCCTCCCAAATGTGAGGCTTAAGGGTGGGAGTGTGCCTAGCTTAAAAAAAAAAAAAAAAACCTTTAAAAAATTGAGTGCTTATCTTAAAGGATAAAATCTTTTTTTTAATAGGATTTATTTAAAAAAAGGAAAGGAAAAAGAAAGAGTATGCATGATGTTAAATTACTAAAGAAATAACCTATTCCCTAAAAGCTAGACACTTGAGTTTTTAGGACAAGACAAGAGGAGGAAGTGTATTTACCCCAGGTCCCTAAATGGTACTTCAAACTCCAGCTCCTCCTTTGTTAGAGCCTCTACTTTTTCAATGAAATTCTTAAAGGCTGTCTTCAGTTTGTGTCTCATTTCTCGTTCCATCTGTGTAGGAAAAGTATTATTTACAGTCATCACGTGACTTGTTACTAGTACTTCCCTCAAAAAGTTCAAAATTCTTTTGTAGTCTTTTTTTTGAGACAGGGTTTCTCTGTGTAATAACCCTGGCCTGAGTGGCCTGGACTTGCTTTGTAGACCAGGCTGGCCTCAAACTTGAACACACAGAGATCTGTCTGCCTCTGTCTCCCAAGTGCTGGGATTATACGCCACCACGCCCAGCTTCTTTTGTAGTCTTAATTCTCTTTACTCTGACACTATCTTACTTAAGGCTTATACCACAAGCCATGTAGGTGAATCTCTAGATCACCAGAACAGATACTCAACTTTTTTGATATCTATTAAGGAACATAAACTATATCCTCAGCTTATACATAACCCTACCCCATTACTCTGTAAATATGATTCTCAATTTCTCAGACCTGCTCAGCATAGAGGTCATCTCGGTCATGCATGTGCTGATGTTTCCCCAAATCCGTAGTGATCTCTCCAACTTCTGTGTAGAACTGTACATCTGTGTGTCGCTTCTTCCCAAACATAATAGCATTCTAATGATAAACCAGAGATAACAGGAAAACTAGAAGATTTAGGCCACTTAATCTACAAAAAGACAAGATGCTTAAAGAAACAAAACAAAACCTGAACACATCCTCACATTGTACTATACTACTGAGTCAAGAGGTAAATGTACATCAGCTACCTGGCTGGAATTGAGGCTTACATCACAGGAGGGAATTCACGTGTGTTAATGACTACCTAGTCAAAAGTCATGGGGTGGGGAGGTCACAGGCCCTAGTGGGTAAACTACAGCTGTAGTTTTGCTACATGGATATAATGCACTCATCAAATTACCTTCTAAATAATTACATTAATCCCTACATATCAGTCCTGCTCTCATCTGTGGTCAGAGAGGATTCTTTTGGCAGTGGTGACTACAGACACTTGTAACTGGTCAAAGTACTAAGACTAAGTGACTGCTACCTGCTCAGCCATACAAGAGTCACCCCATCATCCCTGCATGGCTCAGGGACACTGCAGAGGAAAGGGAAGAGGCAATGTAGGAGTAGGAAGATAGGGAGCAATAGTCTTCTGTGAAACACATGACCACTTGGCTATCATACAAAGAGAGGATCTTCGTTGCTAAGGGACATAGAGATATTTTCTTTGACAGTATAGGCACTTAACAGGTACCCAGATTCCTGTAAATAACCTCAACCATAACTTTGTATGCAACCCTAATCAGAGTCACTGGGCCACTGTACTTTATTATTAAAACCTCTTTAATAATTATGATTTTCTGTAATAAATGAGGAAAATTAAGTTTTTGCTGAGAGTTCCTAAAGAGTGTACCTTGAGGTGAAAGTGCAAGACAATAATCATCTCTCCATCACAGGGCTGGAACAAAGCGTGCTTAATATTATTATACAGAATATCCACTTTGTCTCCTCGAACAGATGTGAAGCGGAAACCTGAGGCAGAAAAAAAGGTCACCAAGTGTCAAATAGTGTCTTAGGTTAGGCCAAAGGCAGTGCACCTATCTCTGGAGCTGACTTGAACAGGGCCAGAGAAGACTACGTATCGAGTGTCCACTCTTCTTGGCTGTCTTGTAAGGTTGGTCCCTCCTAGCACTCCTCCAGCATGCTGCATTCTTTGAAGCTAGTCCAGGCACATGCCATACATACCATTGACATGGGCCTCTAGTGAGCCTTGCATTCTCTTCTGAGCAATGTTTGGACGGATGTACAGATCTTTCAGTTTTGGATTACTCCGGTTTAGATTGATCACCAATGAGTCTTGTTTCACAATGCCCTAAGGATCATAGAATAGCGTGTGAGTGTGTGCACACACACATGCACCCTCACATGGATTTCCAAACACCTGTACAGAGGAGCCTTGGCTGTGCTCAGAGTCACCTCTTTCTCTTTCTCTTCAGCTTCTCGGGTCTTGTAACGTTTTTGTACTTCTTTTATAATCCGAAAAGCATTCTGAAGATTCAAGGCTGGTACGGTCTGCTCTCCAGGTGCCTTCATATTTGAAGCTCGGTATGTACTGTACAAGAAGGAAAATTTGTACAGACATCTGTTAGGCCAGGCAACCTGGACCCCTTAGTATAGTTAAAAGTGGGTTAATTTTTCTATTGTGTGCATGTGCTGATGTGTGTAGGTCAGAGGTCAGCACTCAATGGCTTTCTTAATCACTCTTGCTTTTTTAAAAAATTTATTTATGCTGGGAGTGGTGGCATACTCCTTTAATCCCAGCACTCGGGAGGCAGAGGCAGGTGGATCTCTGTGAGTTCAAGGCCAGCCAGGTCTACAAAGTGAGTCCAGGACAGTCAGTCAAGGATACACAGAGAAACCCTGTCTCGAAAAACCTAAAAAAAAAAAAAGTAAATAAATAAATACATTTATTTATTATGTACACAGTGTTCTGTCTGTATGTATGCCTGCAGGCCAGAAGAGGACACCAGGTCTCATTATAGATGGTTGGTTACGAGCCACCACGTGGTTACTGGGAATTGAACTGAGAACCTCTGAAGAGCAGCCAGTGAGTGCTCTTAACCTCTGAGCCATCTCTCCAGCCCCCACTAAGTGCCTTTTTACGAGAGAGGTTCTGTTACAGCTCTATCTTAGATGGTCTAGTTAGCAAGGTCCAGGGGTTCTCCTTGGGTTCACCTCCCCAATGCTAGGACTACAGATGCAATCTGCTGCGCATATTTTTAATGTATGTCCTGGAGACCAGAACTTAGATCTGCAAGCTTGCATGACAAACACTTACCAATTCTCTCTCTCTCTAAGACTATCTTTAAAAAGACAATCTCATACACACTTTTAATCCCAGCACTCAGGAGGCAGAGGCAGGTGGATCTCTGTGAGTTCAAGGCCAACCTAGTCTGCAAAGTGAGTGCAGAACAGCCAAGGAAACACAGAGAAACCCTGTCTTGAAAAACCAACCAACCAACCAACCAACCAAAAAACAAAAACAAAAACAAAAAACCCCCAAAGCAAAACAAACAAAAACAAAAAGACAATCTCATACAGTCTAAACTTGTTTTGACCTTGCTATGTTCAAAGGCTGGCTTTGAATTCCTGATCCTCCTGCTGCATCCTTCAAGTGCTACCATGGCCAGATGGTTTAATATTTTTTTCTAAGAAAAACTACCACTAAATATGGGAATGGTGGAAACAAACACACAAACAAAAAAACCAAACAGAAACCTTGTCTTTAAAATGGAAAATATCATTAGCTAATTAACTGGAGTAGGGAAATTACACTTAAATTTTTTCAAAATCAGCAATGCAACCCTAAACAAGTGTCACCACGGAAGGCCTCGCAGTGGCTTCTTGGGAAAGGATGCAGCAGGGAATGAACATCTGAGGTTACTGCTCCAATGGCAAGGATTGGGGACACTTGTTTTCTGGGAACTCACATTTCCTTGACAAAAGTGGCCTCAGGGTTAGGAAAGATGTTCCCCTCGTTTCTGCCCAGAGCACTTCCTGGACAATAGAAGTTGATTCGCAAGTAAGTGTAATCTCCTTCGACAGACATACTTATGTTCTGTTCAAAGAAAGAGAGAAAAGTTGGTTTGCTAAATTTTCTAAATGATACAGAGAAGTTAAAATTAGTAGTTAAGAGTACTAAGGACTGAGAAGGAAGTTCAGTGGCAGAGTACTCATCTAGAGTATATAAAGTCCTAGTTTAATTCCTAGCTGCAGAAGAAAAAGTTTGGGGTTTTCTGTTGAGTTGAACCTATGAAATCAAACCAAAATTGAGATAGACACATTCATCAGTGTTTTCACATAATCAAGTGCCTGTTAAAAAACAAACACCTACTTATAAAAGTATCTTGTGACAGGAATATAATTTAGAGTTAAATATTTACAAATTCAGAGAAAGATACACAAATCACAGGGAAAAAGAGAGGTGGCTCAGATAGTAAGATGCTTGCTCCACAAACACAAGGACCCAGGTTTGGAGCCCTAGCACCCACAAAACAATCCAAGTGTGGTAAGCATGTCTATAATCCTAGGGGTAAAGGTGGACAGACAGATGGATTTCCAGAGCTTCGTGGCCAGCCACTTTAGCCAATCATTGAGCTCAGGATTCAATGAAAGATCCTGTCTCAAAAAATAAGGTAGAGAGCCATGGGGTAGACGACAGACACTGACATATGGCACAGTCATCTACCTGCCCAGGGGCACATACACACAAACATACCTACACATATACAGCACAAATTAAAAAAACCAAATAATGTCCTGGTGTGGTGGCACATGCCTTTAAGCTCAGCACTCAGGAGGCAGAGGCAGGCGGATCTCTGTGAGTTCAAGGCCAGCCTGGTCTACAGAGTGAGTTCCAGGACAGCCAGGGCTACACAGAGAAATCCTGTCTTGGAAAATCAAAACCAACCAAACAAACAAAAAACCCAAAACCACTATTACCACCAACAAAGAACCCTAAATAATTGGTAACTCATCTTTTTTTTTTTAATTTTATTTATTTATTTATTATGTATACAGTATTTGCTCTACATAAATGCCTGGGCACAAGACCTCAATGTAGATGGTTATGAGCCACCATGTGGTTGCTGGGAATTGAACTCAGGACCTTTGAAAGAACAGCCAGTGCTCTTAACCACAGAGCCATCTCTCCCCAGCCCTGGTAACTCATCTTTTGAACTAATTTCATTTCCTACAAAGTGAAAACTGGAAGGGCAAGAGCAACATCAAGAGATCAAAGAGAAAGCAGAGTACCAGCACACTGAAGTGTATAGTGTGAAAGCTCAGAGTGGGAGAAGAGCAGAGGTTGTTGGGTAGAGACACTGGAAATTTTGATGGGTGATACCTAACCGGGGAATACTAGTACCTTGATTGTGGCAATATGGAAAGGTGTGGCAATGCCGAACACAGGCATTATCACCGTCTCATATTTCTTATCAATATAGATCTTCATCTCTCGAATATGTGGTTCCTTAGGCATCAGAGATGGGTTTTTATAGGACACATTAGATTTTCGAGCTCTGGAATAGGGTTAAAAACAAAACAAAAAGACAATGAGAAATCTCTCCAGTCACATATCCCGACACAATCTCCTCGCTCATTGTGGATTCCTACTTCTGAATCTGTTGTTCCCCTTTCTGCTCTGTCAGCCTCCTCTTCGCTTCCTCATTGAGCTGAGCGGCCAGTTCCTTCTGATGTGCTCTTCGCTTCTCTTCTGCAGTCATCTCGTTCTAGCAAAGTGAGAACAAGTAAGCACAACACATGGAGCACACGCCAGGATAGTAGTGTTTCTGTCAGTGTTCTGAGGCCTCCATGGTTGTCCTGTCGGCCTTCTGAGTGTTGGCATTTCAGATGTATGTCAGCATATCCAGCTACATGGTCAATGTAAACTTACCCGTGTTCTTTCAGTAAGTAACGCTGCCCGAGAGCCTCTTCCCAAAAGGTCCTCTGCCTCATCTTTCTCTTCCTCCTCTTCTTCCTCATCCTCATTCTGTGGGAATAAGTATAATAAAAATACCATTTACTTTTTAAAAAGCTGATGTTGCTTAACGTCTTCACTGTATTGAGATCCCTGTAACAATCACTTACTGCTTTCTTACCTTTAGGAAAATCCCCACATTCTTTACTTTCTTTTTCACAGAAGTAAGAACAGTGGCTGGGCCATCCTAGAACAAAAGGAGAACTTAGACCTCCAATTTAAAGTAAACACTTGCTTTTAATTTACCACATAGCTGGCAGTATCATGAACTTTCTACATTCTTTTTTTTTTTTTTAAAGATTTATTATGTATACAGTGTTCTGTCTGCAGGTGTATCTGCAGGCCAGAAGAGGGCACCAGATTTCATTATGGATGGTTGTGAGCCACCATGTGGTTGCTGGGAATTGAACTCATGACCTCTGGAAGAGCAGCCAGTGCTCTTAACCGCTGAGCCATCTCTCCAGCCCAACTTTCTACATTCTAAAAGCTTTGAACTATAATCTGAGCACTGGTTTATCTGAAATCTGGCTTTACCTAGTTCTGGGGCACCTGTGCTTTTGAAAAGTCTCTATTTCTGTATGGGAATAACAAACTGCTTTCTTTACACAGACACTGTAAAGATCCAAAGACTTGACAACACACCTAGGTGTTCAGCTTCTAGGACAAAGACAGAACAATTTATTATCACTAAAAATCACTTCTGGGGTTGGAGAGATGGCTCAGTGGCTAAGCCTAGCCACCAAAACTTCAGCTCTAGATTCTGGGAGAAACACTGACCCAAAGGAATACACGAGGAGTGACAAGGACATCCAATTCCCTTTTCTGGTCTCGGTGTATACACTTGCACACACATGTATGCATACTTTCACAGAAACACACATACAAATGAATATTAGAAGAGACAAGTGCCAATATTAGAATTAGTTCCTGACTTAAAGCACTCCCGTGCCTCAGCCAGAGTCCTTATTCCTAACTCTTCTATCGAGTCTAGATCGTGGACTTGCCACTTAGCAACCATCAACAAGGACCGGAAGTACCACAACAGACTTCAGTGATCAGTTCATGAAC
Organism: Lophiomys imhausi; assembly: GCA_907164525.1. Lineage (NCBI taxonomy): Eukaryota > Metazoa > Chordata > Mammalia > Rodentia > Muridae > Lophiomys > Lophiomys imhausi. The sequence goes on along the minus strand of CAJQZJ010032031.1, from coordinate 5,524,234 downwards.
AGCAAAAGCGCAACAAGTAGCACACCTCATCTACAAGTACTGTGTCGCCAATGAAGAGCGCATAGGTTTTCTCTTCTGGTCTTTTCCCTTCTTTGTTAGTCAGGTCTGAAAATCCTAGGTTGATGCTGAAAACCATCCCTAAAATAATAAAATGGGTGCTCAGTCAGTGGCAACAGATGGATGCAGAGGAGTAAGATTTATACAGAAAAGGAATGACAGGAAACACTCAAAAATTAGTTTTTAATTGCATGCATATAAAAATTACCTTTCTTTAGCTTGTACTGATTTTTACTATTGATTACTAGAGAGCCTTCACGGAATTCAATTCCCATCCCAAATCTAAAAACAAACAAAGATAACTATAAGCAGCAGGTTAAAGCAGCAGAAACATGGCCCAAATGTAATTCAGATAAAACAGGCAACACGTGGAAGTGATCAGTCCTTGATAATCTATTAGTAAAGGAAGATATGAAAAAAAGTGGGATGTCCTGGCTCATGCCTGAAATCCTAGCATTCAGGAAGCTGAGGCAGGATCATCAACAAAGATTCAAGATTAGCCTGGGCTACAGACTGAAGCCCTGTCTAAAAACAAAGAAAGGGTGAAAACAGAAAAAAACTATAAAAAGAAGATAGTTTTAGGTCTCTAAATGTTATATAATCCCATATTAAAATTTAATTTCAAGAGTTCATTGGGAAAGTACACATCCATGACACAAGGAAAGAATTGTCTCATGATTTACCCTCTGACCTCCACATGCATACCACTGCACAACCAAACAAATACATGTGAAAAATGTTTTCAAAAAAGAAAAAGTTCCCCAGCTGGGCAGTGGTGGCACACACTTTTAATCCCAGTATTGGGGAGGCAGAGGCAGGGAGCTCTCAGAGTTCGAGGGTAGCCTGGTCTACAGAGCAAGATGCAAGACAGTCAGAGCTACACAGAGAAAGCCTGTCTCAAAAAGAACCAAAACAAAAACAAACAAACCAAAAACAAAAAACAAAAACCCCCCAAAAACCAAACCAAAAACAACCAAACAATCGGGAGGCAGAGGCAGACAGATCTCTGAGTTCAAGGCCAGCCTGGTCTACAGAGTGAGTCCAGGACAGCTAGGGCTGTTAAACAGAGAAACTGTGTCTCAAAAAAAAACCTAACAAAAACAAACAAACAAAAAGTTCCCCAGTCATTTCATGAAGTTATAAAGATTTAGTATTAATATACACTAATATTTTTTGCTTTTAAAATCAGTCCAGCCTGAGTTATTGCTGGAAACCCCATCTCAAAACACAAAAATCAAACACTCCCAAATTTTGTCAAAATCAGTCTAAGAACATAGACTGCTAGTCATGAAAACTGAGTAAAGAGGCCTAATACACACTGTAACACACCCTAGATTTTTTGTAATTTTGTTTAGCAGTTCTGGCTTCTGCTTCTTAACCACATCCATGACAGAGTTATACACATCACATATCTTCACACCTAGTAAGACAGAAAAGAGGCATTAAGTATTTTCAGAGGAAAAGAACATCAAAATGACATCATGTAATCAAGTCATTTTCATCTACTAAGTCCCTTAAAGTAGTGTTTCTCAAGTTGTGAAAACTTATTACTGAGAATCACTGATCTAGGGTGACCATCAAACACTGATATTATAGGACTTCCAACTCTTCTTTTAGGATTCTTACCATGTCTTAATTCCTTTAGCATCTCCTCTTGAAGCTGAAGTAAAAAGTTGTAATTTTCTTGAACTTCCTGAGTAGGGTCAACCATCAGGGTGCGAACAAGGTTGGAGCAGTAAGATTTAAAGCGAATGCCCATGGCACAAGTGATGGCCCCAAAGTGCATATGGTTTTTATCACTAGAGACCAAAGAAAGAAAGCACTTCATTACCAAATCCACAATCAGTGCTTGTTCTTGATATACCCCAAACTCCAGTGGACTAAAGATGCCCCCCCCAAAACCTCCCTACGTATCACTTACGGTTCTAAAGTAAAGACTAGTGATTAAACTTTTAGAATAAGAATTCAGGGAGAGATGAATACTGCATTATAAAAATGGAAGAATAGAGCAACTTAGTGGGTGCTGGGAAACTCCTTATGTTCTGTTCTTCCATGAACTGTGACTTACAATTTTGTCTCTCTCTGTGTGTATTCCTGTTTAGTGGTGTTGGGGCTCAAATTTTAGGCGGACATCTTAAGCGAGTGCTCTATTGCTGAGTTAAAGCTCCAGGCAGTCCCCTTTTACAGTATGTCTTAAAATTAAAAAAGAAATACTTAATCTTTTTTTTTTCACTTTATTTTGCATTTTTCTAGCACATGCCACTAGGGTCTCCCTATGTAGCTCCAGCTGGCCTTGAACTCAGAGAACCACTTGCCATCACCTCTGGGTGCTAAGATTAAAGGAATTCGACCCACCTGACTTTTCTAGCATTTAAAAACATTTTAGTTACATATATGTGTCAATGAGGCCAGGAGAAGGGAAGCCTCTGACCCTTGGAGCTTGCACAGGTGTTTAGAAAAAATATTATCAAATGAATGCTAATGTAAAAAGTAACAACACACACATATACCTTGTAAGACTATAGGTAAAGCAGGTTAGTTATTCTATCTTGTTTGACGTTTTCATACTCACCTCACCACGCTGAATTTGAGATTATAGTTGCCACCACTCTGAATGATAGGAGGGTAACACATTTCCACAGTAGAAGGGTCTGCTCCGGCTAGGTATTTTTTCTCTTCAATGGCCTTTTCCACAGACTCAGCCAATTTGCTATGCCGAACTTTCTAGAGCACACAGCAATACAGTAACACTCACTGGAGGGTAGTATACGGAAGTGCATGATGTGTCATCTGCAGACACATGTGGATATACTGTGTGGTGTACATGCCAGATGGTATATTGATATACAAAGGAAATGTGAGTTCTCGAGTAAAACGACAGACAGTCTCAATAAACCACAGTACACGTTACTTAATTTGAAGTAGAGAGGGCAGCTGCCAGCTTCAAAAGTAGTAAAAAACAAAACAAAGGCTGAAAATGTGCTAATCACCAACAGGACTGACTTCAGCACTGCCCGTGTCCCCAGCGCCCTGAACGCACACCAGAGCCCCTCTTCTCATTACCTCATCTGCGTCCACTATCTCCATGACTCTCTCCTTGAAGAATTTGTTGAAGACCTCAGAGGTGATACTGGCTGCTTTCTTCATCAGGCTGAGCTCACCATCCTCCTTCACAGCAATGGTGTATGCCACAACAGCACTGATGTCTACCTGCAGACAGAGTGATGGCGCTCGAATGAGGACAGCAGCTAAACACACACATCCTGAGAACCACAAGGAATGCTATCTATTCAGAATTCTCAGTCTTTTCCTGAACCGAATAAAATTTAAAACGTCTCTCTCAAAAGACATGTGTATTCTGAGACATTAAGCTATTGTATTACTTAAAACAAATTTATCTCGTTAGTGGTGATTGTAATGCTGAAGGGAGAAAGGCAGAAAGGCAAGGAGAAGATGATACCAAGAGATTTTTCTCAGCTATCTAATGTGAGTTACCTAATGTGGCTGATGTACTTCTGAGTGCCTGATTTTGTGACTACAAATTCAACTGGAGTATTATTTAGCCAAAGGACACGAAAACCAGCAATGTGGAGGAACATGGGTTTCCCTAATGAAAACCTATTGTCTCTCTTTCAATGCACTGCTTCCCACAGAACCCTTACTTTGTCAAAGCCCTCCTTGTTGAGACAGTCACTCCAGCTCTTCATGAACTCTCCAGGGAACTTGTCTTTGCTGAACACTCCAATTTTCTTGCCATTCTTGCTTTCTTTAATGGCTTCAATCATTTTGTCAAAGCTGCTCTTGTTACTTTCATTCTATCAATGCCATAGGAGAGAAGATGTTAATTCAAGAATCAGACTTGTATTTTCTATCTTAGCAATAAGCAGAGCGTAATAATCTAAACCATGGAAAGGATGACGTCTCTGAGCTCCACCTATGTCTTCAGGGCAGATTTTCACATACTAAATGGTGACAGACATTTTCTTTGGGTATTTTGACAAGATTATTCTCTTGCTTTATGAAAAAGACAAAAACTCAAACACTGAGGATATCTACATTTTCTTAAGGATTTTTAGGTTATGAGCTCTCATTAGTTATTGCAATGAAGACATGCAATATCCTCAAAAAATGGCCAATCAGATTAGTAGTGATCATTGGAGCCCACAGCTCACTCTGCTGCTGCCAAGCTAACAGTTCCAGAACTGTTTTTTCTTACCCAAGTGAAGACAAAGCTCTGCAATTATTGGTACAACTTTTCTTCTTTCCCTCCCCTTTAAACATAGGCTTTCTCTATGTTGCTCTGGCTGTCCTGGAACTTACTATGTAGACCAAGCTGGCCTTGAACTCAGAGATCTGCCAGCCCCGGTCTCCTAAGTGCTGGGATTAAAGGTGTGTTCTACCATGTCTAGCCATCTTTTCTCCTGCATTCTAAAAGCTCCCAAGGCACTTGAGCTCAACACTCAACATTCTATTCCACATTTGTAAGAACATTTATTGGCTCAAACCTTTTCTCTGATGAGCAGTGTTATGGCAGGGGCTCCATTAGCATTCTCATTGCCTTTAGTATTGGCAATCTGCTTCAAAAACTCCACTTTTTTTTTTGCTGGCCATGAAGATGATTTTGTCATCACAGAAGACCATGATTGTATCAGTTAGTTCATAACCAAAGAGCCATGTCTATGGAAGAATCAACAGAAACAAAAGTATTACAAAATAAACATTTATGGATAAAATTTTAAGATCTGGGATGGAGTAGGTTTGATGTGGATATAAATTAAACAACCTGGATCAGGGGTTGAACAATAGGTGTTGAATAGTATGTGTGTGTGTGCGTGCGTGAGTGAGAGAGTGAGAGAGACATTATTCCATCTGCTTTTGTTTTATTTTTGAGACAGGGTTTCTCTGTTTATCCTTGGCTGTCCTGGACACACTCTGTAGACCAGACTGGCCTCACACTCACAGAGATCCACCTGCCTCTGCCTCCTGAGTGCTGGGATTAAAGGTGTGCGCCATCATGCGGCTCCATCTGCTTTTATATGCTTACAATATTTCATAAGTAAAAACATCATAGTTGGACAATTTTATGTTTCATTTACTTCACCCTGGCAATGAAGGGAGTCCAGGGAGAGTTTATGCTTACAGGAGCTACCGGTCACTGTTCAGAAATGAAATGTACAAGAGACAGGCACACCTCCAACAAAGTGAGCATTCTATCTTCTTGGAGACTGCAGGTGACTACAACTCTATTCATGTCTTTCTTCATTAAAAAGATTTGGGCCGGGAGTGGTAGTTCATGCCTTTACTCCCAGCACTCGGGAGGTGGAGTCAGGCAGATCTCAGTGAGTTTGAGGCCAGTCTGGTCTACAAAGTGAGTTCAGGACAGACAGGGCTACACAGAGAAACCTTGTCTCGAAAAACAAACGATTTGGTATTTAAAATCTGGGCAGAATGCACAGCAAGACTCCACTTCTGACGCTTTCTTCCAGTTAAGTATGGCTTGCTACCAGGTTATATCTTGCACAGTAATAAATAAGTGGATGTATTATGTCACAAGTAAGCCATTTTAAAACAACAGGAAGGTTGTTAGTCTTCCTTCTCTGCATTTCAGCCTGGAGTATAGAAAGAAAGACTGGAGTTCTAGAAGCTACTTCTTATCATGAGCAAAATGGAATAGCAGGAAACTGGAAAAAGCCTGGATTCCTGAAAATTGTATAAGGAAAAATACTTTGTTCAACCCACTGATACTTAGGAATTTTTGTTAAATGAAGTTACATTTGCTCTATATATTCCTTTTTGTCTTAGTCTACTAAGTGCTAAGTCCAGTGGGAATTTATGTGACGGAGACACTATACATGTACGGTCACCTGTCAGTGCCACTGAGGATCTCAAGCCCAGGTGATGAGACTGAGTAAGTGCCTATGCTGGAGATCAAGCACACAGTTTCCCAAACCCTGAGTACACTGCTTCCTACTGAGCCATATACTAGACCCAGAAACTGAAAGCTGCAAGCCACTTACCTGTAAGGCAGTTGACTTGGCATACACAATTTCTTCATCAACACCCACTGATACAACAATGGCATCAATACTGGCATACTCGTCTTCTCCTTTCTGAAAAGAGGATAATTTACTTACTTTCTTTGTGTATGTGCTTGTGGAGGTCAGAGCAGGGTATGGATTTTTTTCTTTCTATTACTCTCTGCCTTATTGCTTTGAAACAGGGTCTCTCACTGAACCAGAAATTTGCTGTTTGACTAGGCTGATCAGGCAGTGAATGAGCTCTTGGGATCCACCTGTCTCTGTGCCCCAATGCTGAGGTTAAAGGAATATGCTTCTATGACGACCTCTTTATGTGGGTACTGGGGATTTGAACTCAGGTCCTCAAGTCTGCAGAAAAAGCACATCTTCTCAGCACTGTATTTTTTTTTTTTACACACTAATAACAGAAATAAAGATTTCATTATCTCCCCAAGGTATAATTTTTTCCTAACAGTAATCTGTTATGTATGCCTGCTTAGTAACAACACAACTATTAGTTATCTCTTTTTAAAAATCATCCATTTTCTTTTGTTTGTTTTTCAAGACAGGGTTTCTTTGTGTAGTCCCAGCTATCCTGGAACTCACTCTGTAGACCTGGCTAGTCTTGAACTCACAGAGATCCACTTGCCTCTGCCTCCCAAGTACTGGGATTAAAGGTGTGCACCACCACGCCCAGCCATTACAGACAGCTGTGAACTGTCATGTGGGTACTGGGATTTGAACCCGGGTCCTTTGGAAGAACAGTCGGTGCTCTTAACAGCTAAGCCGTCTGTCCAGCCTCCCAAAACCACTCATTTTTCAGTATAGTGCCATCTTAACATATTCAGATATGCAACCATCACCACCATCAAACTTCGGAACACCTTCATCAACTCCAAAAGAAACCTTTACCCATTAGCAATTATTTTAACTTCTCTTTATTTCCTCTGCAGCTTTTGGGAATTAGTAATGTTTCTAATGATTTGGCTACTGTGGACATCTCACATAGCATTATCATTAGTATGCAGTGTGTGTGGTTTCTTCCACTTAACAGGCTTTCAAGATTCATCTGTGTTGTGGTATAATCAATATTTCACTGGGCATGCGTGGAGGCCAAAGGTCAAGATGTTGGGTGTCTTCCTCAATTGCTGTAAACCTTAATTTATTTTAGAGACATGGTCTCTTTCACAAAGTTCCTGATCTGGAACTTTGTGGACCAGGCTAGTCTCAAACTTTTAGAGATTCTTTTACTTCTCTGCCTCCTAAGTATGCAACCTTATTCTTTGAGCCACGGTCTCTCTCTTAACCTGGAGCTTACTGATTCAGCTCGTTAGCTGACAATGAGCACTAGCTTCTATCTGGATGCCAAGAATCTGAACTTATGTTCTCATGCCTGCACAGAAAGCACTCCATGAACAGTCATCTCCTGAGTCCCCTCTGTAAACGAGACACGTCGTTTACAGCCAAATACTTCATTATGTGGGTACACTTCATTTTATTTAACCAATCAGCAGTTGCTTGAACATTTGGGTTATCCCTGTTTTAATTTTTATTCATTGTGTGTGATGGGGGTGGGCCTGGAGTGTACATGGGATGCATGTGGAACTAAGATGACGACTTTCAGAAGCGGTCCACATTTGATTCAGGGATTGAACTCAGATCTCCAGGCTTGTATATCAAGTGCCTTTACTTACTGAGCCATCCTACAAACTGTTTCTACTTTGAGTTATTATGAATAATGTTACCATGACCATTTGTGGACAAGGTTTTATTTGTATAGCTATCGTGGGTTAATGTTTAGGGGAGGAATTGTTTGTTCATATGGCAACTCTACCTCTAACTTTCTGAGGAACCACCAGACGGCTTTCCAGTAACTACACTACTTTATGTTCTTTACTAGATTGTATAAGGGTTCACACCTTCTAGCACATGGGTTGCGGATGGTACTCAGGTCATCAGGCTTGTCTGTGAGCACCTCTAACCACTGAGGCTCCCCTCTGGCCCATTACCTTTTTGTTAAGTATAAATTAGTATCTTACTGTTGATTTGATTTTCCCTGATAGCTAAAGATGTGTATCTTGTAACTGTACCTGTTTTTTTTTTTTGGGGGGGGGAGAAAGGCCTATTTAGATTATTATATAACTTGTTACTGAATTACAAAGGTCTTAATATTCTATTTTTTTAAGATTTATGTATATGAGTGTTTTGCTTGCATGCATGCATGTGCATAATATGTGTGTTAGGTATCAAGTTGTCTCTGACCTTCACAAATCCACCATAGCACACACAACACCCTTCCCCTGACATAAAAATAAATGTAAATTTCAAAGTTTTACAGCTTAGTTTTGGTTCTTACATTTAGATGTAATTTACTCTGAAATGTCTTTAAAAAGATTTGAGTATGTGTGTATGACTGAATGTAGGTACATGAATTAGGTGTGACCAGTGCCCATGGAAGGCAGGAAAGAGTAATTCCTGGAACTGGAATTACAGGCTGCTGTGAGCTGAAAACTGGGTGTTCTGTAAGAGCAGCCAGTTCTCTTAGCCATGAAGCCAACTCTCTAGCCCCTTACTCTGTATGGTATTTAGAGAAGTAAACGGTTTGCATGTGTACATTCACTCAGGTGTTGGAAAGACTCTTCCTCACTGAACCGTGCTGACTCCCCTGTCCAGCACATTGGTACTGCAGCTTATGAAGGAGTCTTCTGACTACTAACTGCTCTTGGAAAGTTCCACACTAACAAGTGAATGGCAATTATGGCTTTCCCATAGAGCTTTCAAACTCTTCCCTTTTGTTTTTTGAGACAGAGTTTCTCTGTGTAATAGCCCTGGCTGTCCTGGACTCACTTTGTAGACCAGGCTGGCCTTGAACTCACAGATCCTTCTGCCTCTGCTTCCCAAGTGCTGGGGTTAAAAGTGTGTGCCACCACGCCCCGGAAACTCTTCCTTTTTCACATCTTCCTAAAATATAAACAGGTATTCTTACTGACATCTCATCGTGTTGCAGGGCTCCCGACTACATTCTTTCTGTGTTTTGGTACCAGTTATTCAATTTCCCTCTGTCCTTATCCCTCTCCACTTCTGAAACCAAAGTTACCATTATTCATCATTCAGATGGCCTGTTAAGCCTCCACATGATAGAAAATGCAGCAAGCTTTCTGAGTGTATGGCTTATGTTAAATATTTTTTTTTCTTTTAAATAACATTTAGATTCCCTGGAGCTGGTTATAGGGTTACAACAGGTAGTTGTAAGCTGCCTGATTGTGGGTATTGGAAACCAAACTCAAGTTCTCTGAAACAGCAGCAAGTGATCTTAATCACTAGGCCAACTCTCTAGTCCCTCTATTTTCTTTTCTTTTTTTTTTTTTTTTTTTGGTTTTTCAAGACAAGGTTTCTCTGTGTAGCCCTGGCTGTCCTGTACTCACTTTGTAGACCAGGCTGGCCTTGAACTCACAAAGATCCGCCTGCCTCTGCCTCCCAAGTGCTGGGATTAAAGGCGTGCGCCACCACCGCCCGGCTCCTCTATTTTCTTTTAAAGACATGTTCATGCTGTGTAGCTCAAGCCAGATGTGAACTTACCATCTCCTTGTCTCTAGAAACTGAGTGCTACAGGTATGTATTGCTGTACCTAGTTTATTCTCTGTGCTTGGGTAATATTTCTTATGTTTATGTACCATATTTTTCTTATACATTCATCCTTTGATAGACAAGTAGGTTGACTGCATATCTTGGCTGTTGTAAACAGTATGTACTGCAACAAACATGAGTACAGGTATTTCCTTGATATGCAGCTTTAATTTTCTTTAGATGTATACTTACAAGAAGAATTGCAGTATCATATCAGATCGTTAACCTTTGAACCTTGATACCATTCTGCAGAATGGCCACATTAATTTACATTCCTACCAACAGAATCTGAGACTTCTCTTTCCTAGTCATTTTTGCTGGCATGTTGCATTTTTGATAATAGCATCCTACCTGGAACAGGGTTTCAAGGTGCATTTTCCTGATGAGTAATAAAATGTTAAAATCTAATAAAACCACACATGGAAGGTTTAAGATATAAACAGGCAGGGACAGATTGGTCGGTAAAATGCTTGCCACACAAGCATGAGGGCCTGAATTTGAATCCCAGGATCTACATCAAAAGCTAAGTGGATTCCTTGGGCCTAGTCTTATATGTTCCAGGCTAAATGAGAAAAGCCTGCCTCAAAAAACAAAGTGGACAACATCTGAGGAATCACAACAACAATAACCTCTTAGCTCATACATTTGTGCAACATACACACTCTTAAAACTTTTACAGAGCAGGAATAATATAGAATAGCAGGCATTATTCTTCAGCTACCATTTTCTTCTTTGTTAACAAACCAAGTAGTTTTTAGCAGCTATGGAAGACAAAAAAGCCTTTTTAGAGGTTTCTGATGTTTTTTTTTTTTTTTTTTTTTGGTTTTTTGAGACAGGGTTTCTCTGTGTGTCTCTGGCTGTCCTGGACTCACTCTGTAGACCAGGCTGGCCTCGAACTCACAGATATCTGCCTGCCTCTGCCTCCCAAGTGCTGGGATTAAAGGTGTGCGCCACCACCGCCCAGCTAGAGGTTTCTGATTTTTAACCAGAAGAGTTAATAGTATTTAACAAGCTTTATGGGACAGGATATTAGTATTGGTGGTTTATTTCCTTTTGAGACAAGGCTCCACTATGTAGCTAAGATTGGCCTTGAACCTCAGCATACTGAGTAATTTCTTTCAGCAATTCCAAGTAATGAGTGTGAAGTTGGTGGTGTGCATTCTCTAGAGGGCGACAGTATGTGTACTGGCAAACATTCCTGAGAGCAGATCACTCCTGGTCTGCATCACCGTAACCCACTTACTTGTGGCCTAATCTTTCCGCACTCTATAGCCCTTACCTTCTGAAGTGTTATCTTGAGAATTACAGATTTAATGTACTTTTAATAGTGTTTAGCTCACAAGAATCATTGCACATATAAATATTTACTTCTACTGAAGACTAAATCTGTCCTTAACTAAAACCCTCAGTGCTCATCATAAATCTAATGTTACTGCCATCAAGATTTACCATCATACATAACCGATAGAGCAGTGTCCCCAGTTCTCAAAACCCGAGGAGCACAAAGGAAATGATATGCTTTCACATATTCAAACTCAGAGGAAAAGCTAGTTTCCAGTTTCCTTTTAATCTTGGTCACGTTGAGAATGCATATGTTTGAGCTGGTTCCAACATTTGCTACAATCTGTTTGCACTTACATTACTTTTGTTTTTGACAAGTACTTTTCTGCTTATACTAATACACAGCATCACTTAAAAATAACTTAAAGACTTAAATAGTTTTTTTTTCAGAAGAACAGCAGTAAATGACTAAGCAGGCAGTGCTAACCACACCCATACTAACTGACTAACAAGCACTCTCACTGAGAGTTAAGAGGTCTGCTAAAATCCCAGGAGACAGAAGTGCCACAGAAGGGGAATGGAGTCTGTAGATAAGAGCAGGGCTGACAGGATCAGACACACCTCTAAATCTCAGAAGCCCCAATCTAATTATTTTGCAAAATAATTTAATTTTCTTTAGAAACCACCTGCTGAAGCTTTAAGCGTGCTTGGAAATGCTCAATTAAGATACCAGAGCTAGTAGAAGAGATGGTCAAAATTATCAGGGAGTTAAATGAAAACTCTGCATAATTCTAGATAGCAATGCTTGTAAACAAGATGAGCAAATATAAGAGATGTTCAACTGCTGGGCGTGGTGGCGCACACCTTTAATCCCGGCGCTCAGGAGGCAGAGGCAGGCGGATCTCTGTGAGTTCGAGGCCAGCCTGGTCTACAGAGTGAGTCCAGGACAGCCAGTGATATACAGAGAAACCCTGTCTCGAAAAACCAAAAAAAAAAAAAAAACAAAACAAAAAACAAAAAACAAAAAACCCAAAACAACTTTCATGAAAAGCTTTGTAGGGCTGGAGAGATGGCTCAGAGGTTAACAGCACTGGCTGTTCTTCCAAAGGTCTTGAGTTCAATTCTCAGCAACCACATGGTGGTTAATAACCATCTATAATGAGATATGGTGCCTTCCTCTGGCCTGCAGGCATATATGCAGACAGAACACTGTATATATAATAAAGACTTGTTTAAAAAAAAAAAAGCTTTATAGGCCGGGTGTGGTGGTGCATGCCTTTAATCTCAGCACTCAGGAGGCAGAGGCAGATGATCTCTGTGAGTTCAAGGCCAACCTGGTCTACAGAGTGAGTCCAGGACAGCCAAGGATACACAGAGAAACCCTGTCTTGAA
>CAJQZJ010032031.1:5452147-5511760 GCA_907164525.1 Lophiomys imhausi | reverse complement strand
AAAAAAAAAAAAAAAAAAAAAAAAAAAAAAAAAAAAAAAAAAGCTTCTGTAAGACAGAAAAAATAAAGTAGGGATACAACCGTTAAGAAATGAGCACTACATGACATTATTACCATACGAACATTACAGTATATTCCCCCAAAGGTAGGTTGTATGCACACAGTCAAACCCTGAACTAGTCTCTTGCTATTAAGAGGTATGATGGTGCTAGGGAGACAGCTCAGTTATTAAGAGCTGTGGTTGTTTTTCCAGAGGACAAGGTTCAATTCCCAGAATCCACAACTCACAACTGTCTGTAACTCCAGTTCTGGGAGAGCCAATGTTCTTTTCTGATCTCCTCAGGTACCAGGCATGCACATGGTACACAGACATACAGGCAGGCAAAACACCCACACATATAAAATAAGGCACACACACTGTTTTACAGTAAGGTTATTTTTCCCTTCTAGACAGGGTTTCATGCAGTCCAAAGTGGCTTCAAAATTCATATGTAACCAAGGATGACTTTGAACTCCTAACCCTTCTGTTTCCAGGTTTCAAGACCTGGAATCACAGGTGTGGACCATTATGCCTGGCTATAGGGAAGTTTTGTTTTTTGGTTTGTTTTTTTTTTTTTTTTTAAATGTTTGCTTGCTTCTAGGTCTGTGCACAATGCTTGTGCCTGGTGCCCATGAAGGCCAGAAGAAGGCATTGGATACCTTGTAACCTGACTTACAGTTGCTTGAGAGTTGTCATGTGAGTATTGGGAATCCACCCCACACCCCCCTCGTCCTATGGAAGAGCAGCCATCTCACCAGGCATCAGTGAGTGTTTAAAGAGAAGTACAGAAGCTGGGTGGGGTGGCTCTTGCTTATTTAACCCCAGTGCTCTGAGAGACAGAGCCAGGAGGATGGCTGTTAAGTTCCAGGAGTGCCTGTCTCAAGGGGTAAAAAAAAAAAAGGACACCAAAACAATGCTAAAAATATAGTGCAACAAATACACAACTAGTAACACCATCACCAATTATCAAGAGTCTTTTACTAAACAGAAATGCATTCACTTCACAGGACCAGTAGCACATATGGATATACTAATTTTTTTGAGACAGGGTTTCTCTGTGTAGCCCAGGCTGTCCTGGAACTTCCTTTGTAGACCAGGCTAGCCTTGAACTCAAGAGATCTGCCTGCCTCTGCTCCTGAGTGCTGGGATTAAAGGTGTGTGCCACCACCGCCTGGCCTGGATTTATTTATTTAATCATTTTTTAAATTGCCACAAACATGTAAAATGATGGAAGCAGTGTGCTGCATCACAACAAAAGCTACAATGTCGCTGAGTGACAGGACTTTCAGTTCCACTCTCCTCTGTGTACAGTACTGGATCACAGTCCAGCACTGACAAGCTGTTGTTTTAAGTACAGGAATATGAAGTAAACACATGAGGTATGAAGAAGGGCAAGAACTGTTAGAAATAAACCACACAGGCAAAAAGCAACTCAATGAAAGATGAAAAATAAAGTTAACAAAAGTTCCTGAAGTAGAAGACAGATAAGTAAAATTAGAAAATAAAATACCAGTTTTAACCCAAATATATAAAATTACTGGACATGGATGTCAGGCAATAAAGTTAGCAACTGCAAATGAAACTCAAGTTTCACCATTGCAGGATGTGAATTTGATGTGAAAAGGGTCCAGAAATCAATGCAAAGGAAAAGGAGAACCTATTCAAACATACATTCTTATGAAATTTCAAAATAGAACAGTAGACTTTTGAAAGCCTGAAGACTGACAAAAATGGTACCTTCAAAATTCTGAGCAGAAAATTATTTTCCAAAAAAAAAAAAAAAAAACAAATTAACTATGCAGTCCTGGCTGGCCTGGCACTCACAGAGATCTGCCTGCATCTGCCTCTCCTAAGTGCTAGGATTAAAGGCCCTGCTCAACTTAGGAATTTTATCTATCAAAATTTTCTTTTTCTCTGGACAGATCTGCCTACAGTCTAAGAATATTCTAATAAATCAAATATTATCAGACATTAAGAGTTTGGACTTCGCCGGGCGGTGGTGGTGCACGCCTTTAATCCCAGCACTTGGGAGGCAGAGGCAGGCGGATCTTTGTGAGTTCGAGGCCAGCCTGGTCTACAAAGCGAGTCCAGGACAGCCAGAGATATTCAGAGAAACCCTGTCTCGAAAAACCAAAAAAAAAAAAGAGTTTGGACTTCAAACACTATTGCCAACAATGTCATGCTTGCCTATGATCTCTCTAACATAAAACCATATCCACAATTCAGTGGCCACCAAAACATTCTGCACAGCTTCCTCAACAGTTGAGTTTTTTGAAGTTACCCATTTGAGCACTCTGGACCATTTTCTTCAGGCCCTGAATAGCTGCAGGGCTGTTAGCAGGGATTGGAGGGAAACCAGTTCAACCTTAGCATAATGCCAAAGTGTGGCCAATCCAGGTTGGCTTTAATTTCAGTAAACCAAAGCAGCACCCCAGTGCAAGATCTCCACTGAATATTTTAATTTCTGTATTTTACTGTGTATGTACATGTGTGGCATACATGCCACGGTGCACATGCAATTTGTGGGATTGCATGCACCTCCTCCACCTTGGTGTGGGTTCTAGGGACTGAGCTCTGGTAGCCATTCCTGCACAGCAAGTACCTTACTGAACTCTCACTGGTCCCATAATTATATCGTGCGTAGGGGGTACATGTGTGGAGATCAGAAGACAATTTTTCAAAGTTTCTATGGAAAAAGATCTGAGGATCGAATTCAAGTTGTCAGTCTTATTTAGTGAATGCTTTTACCCACTGAGCCATTTTATTGGCTCACTGAATTCTTTAATTAACCCAAAGTGGGCTGAAGAGATGGCTCAGCAAATAAGAGCACTGGCTGCTCTTCCAGACAATGCAGTGCAAAGTCTCAGCTCACATGGCTCACAACCATCTGTACTCCAGTTTCAGAACTGACACTCTCTTCTAACCTCTGTGGGTACCAGGCATGCAAGTGGCACATTATACAGGCAGACACTCACACTCACACACACAAAGCTTAGATCTTAACAAACAATTAACCCAAACAAGGATAAATACTAAAGCTTGAATCATGAAAGGTTCCCCAAAAGTTCCTGTGCCAAAGGCTTGATCTCTCCCATGACACTTTGGAAGGTGGGTCTAGTGGAAACACGTTAGGTAAGGGGCACTCTTGACGGAGATATTGTAATCTTGATCCTTTCCTCTTTCTTCATTCTGGTGCCATGAGACGAGAGGTCTCTTTGATCATGTGTTCTGGCTTTGTTGTACACTCACTTGTCATAATGACAAAAGAAGTGGGACCGGGCTGGAGAGATGGCTCAGCGGTTAAGAGCACTGGCTGCTTGCTCTTCCAGAGGTCATGAGTTCAATTCCCAGCAACCACATGGTGGCTCACAACCATCCATAATGAAATCTGGTGCCCTCTTCTGGCCTGCAGATATACCTGCAGACAGAACACTGTATACATAATAAATAAATCTTAAAAAAAAAAAGTGGGACCAAGTGACAATGAACTAGAACCTCTGAAAACAACCCCAAATTAAGTCTTTTCTTACTATAAGTTATCGCAGATTTTTAAAAGAATGGTAGAAAGCTACCTATCATATAAAATAACACATTTAAGATATGAAAGGACTTAAGAAATTTACATTCTACCTACCTTGCTTGAAACCCGGAGTGGTGGCGCATGCCTTTAACCCCAGAACTCCGAAGGCAGAAACAGGTGGATTATTTGTGAGTTCAAGGCCAGCCTGGTCTACAAAGTGAATCTAGGGCAGCCAGAGATACACAAAGAAATTCTGTCTTGAAAAAAACCAAACCAGCAAACAAAACAAAAAAACCATCAAAAAATCTTTTGGATAAAATGTTCTCAAAACAAAAAACAAAAAACAAAGTTTGGGGGCGGGAGGATGTCTTAGTGGTTGTTGCACTTTCTGTGCCGATACTGTTCAAGAAAGCACAGTGAACCGCTCCTACGGCCTGCCAGATTTTCTGCAAGAAATGCAGCAAGCACCAAGTGACACAGCACAAGGGCCAAGGTCCTGTGTCTGCCCAGGGAAGTGGTGTTATGAGGGAACAGAGTGGCTATGCTGGGTAGAGTAAGCCTATCTTCCAGAAAAAGGCTAAACCTACAAAAAAAATTGTGCTGAGACTTGAGCGTGCTAAGCCCAAGTGCAGACCTAAGAGAATTCTGGTTAGTACAAGATGTAAGCATTCTGAATTGGGAGGAGACAAGAAGAAAAAGGGGCAAGTCATCCAGTTCTAAGCTGATTTTGTTATGAAAACAATAAAATCATAAGCTTTTACTCTCCCCTGTCCCCCAGAGAGCACTTGGTGATCTTGTAGAGGACCCAGGCTTGGTTCCTAGCACCTACATGATAGCTCAACAACAGTCTGAAACTCTAGTTCCAGAGCATCCGGCGCCTCTTTTTGGCTACCATAAGCATACAGTGGGCACATGAACAGGCACATATACATGCAAAACAGTCATACACATAAAAATAAAAACAAAGACAGAGGGCTGGAGAGATGGCTCAGTGGTTAAGAGCACTGGCTGCTCTTCCAAAGGACCTGAGTTCAAATCCCAGCAACCACACGGCAGTTCACAGCTGTCTAATTGTCGGGCATGGTGGTGCATGCCTTTAATCCCAGCACTCGGGAGGCAGAGTCAGGTGGATCTCTTTGAGTTCAAGGCTAACCTGGTCTACAAAGTGAGTCCAGAACAGCCAAGGATACACAGAGAAACCCTGTCTGAAAAATCAAAACCAAAACAAAACAAAACAAAAACAGGGGCTAAAGGATAGAGGCAATCCAGCATCTAAACATGATTCAACAAGCCCAAAGAGCAACTGGCTAAGGAAACAATATGGAAAAGGAGCAGGACTTAAAGGAAAAAAACCCATAATTTGAGAATTTTAGAATAAAGGACTGATAAGAAGCCTGTTGGTGCCAGGAATGGTGCTTTAATACAGTGGTCTGGGATGAGGAGGCAGGTTTTGGATAAACTCTGAGAATTTAAGGTCAGGGACCCTAATAGAAAACAAAGAAAAATGTAGATAAATAAAAGTAACTCACTGCCTTGCTGAGTAATTTCTACATTTTAAGAAAACTTCTGGATCTATAAAAGTAACTGGCTACTCTCAGAGAAAATGCAGAAAAAGAAGAAACAGCTATAATCAGAGCTCAGCAAAAGCCAGAGAAGCAGCATGACATACTGGACACGACAGCTTCTTGCTACAATGCACTTCCTTTACCTCAGCACAACAGCTGGTAAATAACTATATGAACAAACGCGTTACATTAGTATTTCTTTTGAAAACAGCTGCAATTCTTACACTTCATGTAATTCTTCAAGACAAAAACAAGAGGGGAATCAAGGTCTGTTCTAATAAAATAATTCTCAAATTATTAGTAGAAAGCCTACAGTGTGCCCTTTACTCCTCAAAACAGTCAGAAATCTAGGACTTTTGCTCAACCCCCAGTAAGCAGTATAAATCAAGTTAGTGATTAAAAACAATCACAACAACAAAAAGGCTGGAAATCTCTCAACAGGTACCCAATAAGTAGAAAGGCCACAGGACAAACCTATAACCCACTTTCACGATCCATCACTACCACCTAAGATTTCCTAAAGCAGAAATGAGCTAGTCCTGAAGACCTTTTACTCTTAGCAGCTCTAAATGTTGAGAATAGACAAGGTAGGACTGCACTAGACTCAAATATCTTAAGGATTATGGAAAACGGGTTGATGAGATGGCTCAGGAGACACAGGGGCTTGCTATGCCAGCCTGGCAAACTGAGTCTGATCCCCAGAGCCCAAATAAACGTATCCATCTTTAAAGAGTGGCTCTACAAAGCTGTCCTGACCTCTACACGTGAGCAGTGGTACTCATATGCATGCACTTAAAAATAAAACTAAAATAGTAAGGTTTAGGCATTATGAAGGTCTCCTATTTCTTTCTTTTAATTCTTTTTTAACTTTGTGGTATTGAGGGTCCAACCTAGGACCTCACACATTAGGCAAGCCATTGAACTATACCCCCACTCTCTGGCTGAGCCTATTTTCTGACCTCCAAAATGACACCAGAATCAGCCTTCTATATCCAGGAGTCCATTTGTAGATTCAACTTACTTTGGATTGAAAATATTTGAGAGGAGAGAGAGAGAGAGAAAAAAAAAGGATCACATCTACTCTGAACATCAATATTTAAAATATAATTCTGTAGACAATAATCATATACACACATCACTGACATTTTAGTAGGCATTTTGATGACTTATAGCACATGTGCATAAACCATATGAAAATAACTCACCATTTAAAGACATTTATGTGCCATGCTTGAGGTGCAAGGGCTTCCTACAACCTCCAAGTTACCAATACCAAAGGATGACATTCACATGAAGGCCTAATGTGTTAAGCATTTGTACTGAAAAGCGTGCAATGCTGTGCTTGAAAACTATGAAAATTATAATTAAGAAAAATTTATAAAAGCCTTAAAATGAAACTCCTCGATGAACTCTGAGACTAAAGAAAACACTAATAGTGTTTCTTTAACCAGTGAGCATCTCTCCAGCCCCTGGTTAAGATCACTGGTTGCTCTTCTAGAGGACCAGGGTTCACATGGACCCACACAGCAGCTAATAACCTTCTGCAACTCCAGTCCCAGGATATCCGACGCCCTCTTCTGGCCTTTGGGGGTAATGCATGCATAGGGTACACATACATGAAGGCAAAAAAAAAAAAATCCACAGGGATTAAAAAAAAAAAAAAAACAAAACAACAACAAAAACCTTTTTAAAAGTATGTTATTTCAGGGTTGATTGGGGAAACACAGGCTTTTGATTATCAGCCTAGCATATCAGGAAGTAATTTTTTTCTAGATGATACTTGCTATAAGCCACGAGGTGGTAGGTTCAATCATCAGTACCAAAAAATTACTTTGGGTCAAATATAATTTTGCGATAGAGACCATAAAATCATGTAGAAAAAAAAATAGCCCAAACAAAAAACCTAAAAAAAAAATATCAGGCCGGGCATGGTGGCACACACCTTTAATGCCAACACTCCGGCAGGGCCAGGTGGATATGTGAGTTCAAGGCCAGCCTGATCTACAGAGTGAGTTCCAGGATAGCCAGTGCTACACAGACAAACCCTGTCTAGAAAAATCTAAAATAAATAAATAACCAACAAGTAAATGTTCAACATTTATCTAGATAGTATGGTTTTTAGTACAATGTGGCAGAGAATCTAAGTATGTAATGCATTTTGCTTAAAAAATACACAGGAAATTTTCACATGAAAGGCAGGTAAACAACCAACTTCAGTAGACGATCAATTTTACTTACTTAGCTTGTCGCTAACTAGTTGATACAGCCTTACTATGAAGCACAGGCTGGCCTGACACTAGCGATTTTCCTGCCTCACCCTCCAAAATTATAGGGATGAGCTCAGACTACAGAGGATCAATCAGTAAAACAGTTTACAAAACTGAAACTGGAGCTGATATTTTATCAGGGCATCTCTGGGTTTTTTGTATCGGTTTTATGTTCCCTTGCTCACAAGATTCAGAGCCCAGACCTATGCTCGATCGTTCAGACAGCATCACAGAATGCAATCAAACACTTGTTAACTAGTTACTAGTTAAAAAGGGGGGGGTTAAATTATGAGCGATTGTCAAACAAGAAATCTGCCCAATTTTTGAAGAAGCCCTGGAACTTCCACAGCCCTTTCCTCAACACGTGCCCCAGTTACGCTGCCGACATGGGAAACCAGGTTTTAGGCGTCCTATCAATTTTATTTTTAGTATGAGAGCCCGCACGCCTCCAGCGCTGGGTCTATTACCCACGCAGGGCCTAACGTGAAGCAGCGGAGCGCGGGAGCACCATTTCTCAACTCAAGCAGAGGCCCGCAAGCGGAGAGCGCCAAGAGCTCCGGGCACATCTTTCGCGCCCGTCCTTCCCGCAAACGGTAATTCTGGCGGGACCTGGGCGGGCCGGTGTGGCTGCGGGGAGGGCCAGGCGCGTGCGGGACCCCGCAGGCGCAGCGAGGCGCGGCGAGCGGGATGCTGCCGGGGCGGGCGAACGGGCGGGCGCGCGGCGGAGCAGGAGATTCCTGGTCGAGGGGAAAAGGGCGCCGGGAAGGAGGCTATTATGGGATGTGGGACTCCCGGGGGCGCCGGGCTCCTTACCCGCCAGTTACTGTACAGCCTCTTAACTCGCCGGTAGTACGCGTCTTTGTCCAGAGTCACAGCCATAGCCCTGGACGCCGCTTCCCGTCGGGCTCCGAGAATCACGCGAGGTCCCAGCTCCGCCACCAGCGCTCGGCCCGGAATCCCGCACTCTCTGTGACCCGGAAGTACCGACCGCACGGTGTCCCCTTCCGCTTCCGGGTCCCTATAGCGTCGAAGATTCAAAAAAAAAAAAAAACCAAAACGAAACTCGCTCGGTAGGGTAGAAGGGCTACAGAGAAAGACGCAAAAGTGGATAAGTCAATAGAACACGAAGTGCGGAGCGGGTTCGCGAGGTCTGGACCCTCTCTCAGGCGCCAGGGGCTACCGTCACGTGACCCGCCCACTTTCAGAGCTCCGGGCGCTCTAGGCGGCCGGCGGTGGTGGGAGGAGAGCAGAAAGAGCGGGACCCGCGTGCAACACGGCGCACGGGAGAGTAGTCCCCAGCCCCAGGGCAGGGCTGTGAATGCGAAAGGGAAAGCAATCTAAACAAAACACTGCTACTGGTACCCAGAGGAACGGAGCCCACCTTCGCGAATAAGCTCCGTGGAGGGCACAGTAGAAGTAAGATAAATATTCAGGTTTTCTTTAAGAGATCAGCTGGTAGGATGAAAGTAAACAAATGGCTTGGGGAGCTTCTAACCCTGTAGTTCTTGCCAGCCCCCTGGAGAACCAAGTTATGAAGGCACCTTTTCTGTTAGCCCATACCTTTGCTCTATTGCATAAAAAACACTACTCTCTGTCTTTCCCCAAGAATGATTATCTTACTTGTGAAAAAATACACCTGGTTCTTGAAATTCGTCTTCGTCTAAGAATGTGGAGTATATTTCAAAACATTTTACCTCTTTACCTTGGATCATTTCCCAAGCTTTAGCAAACCGGACAAGACACGATTATATATAACTTTAGGAGTACAAATTACTTTTCTATTCGTGATAACAGTATTGAACTGTAAGAAAGTGATGTTTAAATTACCCCGTATGCTTAAAATTAGTGCTTATATTGTGCCTGAGCAAATAGAACATGGGAAGAATGGAAAAGGATTAACTTAAATTTATTAATGCCAAGGGGAAGGAAGGTAACAGTTCCTGACCCTCCAGCTGTGTTCCACAGTTTGGCCAGGAACAGGCTCTGCCAGAGGCTAGGCCAGCGCTACATAGTCTGTGGTTAATGGAGGTGTCTGGGGAGGGATGAGCACACCAGCTGCTCTAGGCTCCTTTGCTTCCACAGAAACGAGGAAGTGGTAATTTATTATTTTTCAGGAGTTCCCCTGCCCACCCAATCCTCTCAAAATCGGGAGCAATCGGGTTTTTTTTTTTTTCCTTCTTTTCCTATTCACCTCCTGAAGTCTTGGGTTTCCCCATATTGTTCCCTGCCCCTCCCACATTTCCAAAATCCAAGGGCCAGAGTAAGAGATTCCAGCAGCCACCCAGTAATAGGGTCAATACTGGGGCTTCAGTCATCAGCATCATCACTGGAGTCTGAGTTGGCTGGCATCATAGGATCATCGATGAGTGAGAAGTCCCTTTCTGAGCTATCATAGCCCTGAGATAAATCATCATCTTCATCCTCCTCCTCATCATCGTCCTCGTGTTGCAGTGTTGGTAACCGCAAGGCAGTACCAGAGGTGGTAGTAGCTGGTGAAGAAGGGTAGCCAGTGGTTCTCAAGCCTGGATGGTGATGGTGATGATGGTGGGGGTGGGGATGGTGGTGGTGATGATGAAGCATGGTGCTAGAGTCTACATGAGGGGATGCTGCTGCACCACCCATCACAAACGGCATAAAAGGCAGAGATGCAGAAGTGGCACTGCTGTGGCCCAGAGACGACACAGACTGTAGGTTACTACTGCTGTGTTGAAAGGTGTTATGCAGAGATAGGGAGCCAGTGCTTCCACCCTGCATCAGGGCCATCATCTTAGAAAGGTCTGGTCTTGTTCTACGGACACGTTTCTTGCTGTTTTCTGGTGCAATAGGCCCTGGCAAAACCCGGTTGAATGCAGTCTCAGCATAGTGACCCTGTGAGGTAGGAATAGAAGAAGACAATAAAGAGATGGGGTTTGGGGGAGGGGGAAGATAGGACTTCACACAGACACATGTGTCCTAGCTTAGAGATGCTTGCTCAATAGTCAGATTTGGCTTGACTGGTGTTAATGGGGGGAAGGAAATACTGTATGTACTTAGCTGACTGAAGCATTCTGATATTGAGGCTGAAATCAATAATTTGAATTTGATAGCCATGTGAACCTGGAAGGTTTTTTTTTTAGCCCAATTCACATGACATCATAATTTTCTACAGCCAACCATTTTACAAATGTCTTTTCCTGTGCTAGCAAGGGGTCTGAATAAGACAGTGAATGAATCAGTACATGTACAGAAAAATGTACTTGAACATAGACTGACAGTAGTTTTTTTACATGCTCACGTGTGAAGTACAGCACAACTACACAGATATTTGCAATTATCCTATATTATCACATAGGAGCAGGGTCAATTTAAGATATCCAAGATTATGTGAAACTTCTTATCAAATTTAATACAATTTTCCCACACTGTTGAAAACTTATTATCAGCTGAGTGTGATTAAAAGCACACGCTTTAGCCGGGCGGTGGTGGCGCACGCCTTTAATCCCAGCACTTGGGAGGCAGAGGCAGGCGGATCTTTGTGAGTTCGAGGCCAGCCTGGTCTAGTGAGTCCAGGACAGCCAGAGATAATTCAGAGAAACCCTGTCTCGAAAAACCAAAAAAAAAAAAAGCACACGCTTTGCCGGGCATTGTGCTGCACACGGTTAATCCCAGCACTTGGGAGGCAGAGGCAAGTGGATCTCTTTGAGTTTGAGGCCACCCTGATATATAAGTGCTGGAATAAAAGGTATGTGTCACCTTTGCTCTGTCAATATAGTTATTTCTAAGGCACCTTCAGTTACTGAGTGAGATTCTGTCTCAAAAACAAACAAAAGGAGAGACAAAAGTACACACAAATAAACCTTTACAACAAAATAAATCTTCTATTTGCTGAATTTTAAACTTTTCCCTAGATATTTTTGTTACATCCAATAAGGCTGGAACCTACTACCTTAGGACCTTTGGTTTGCTACTGGCCCAAGCACCATATGGGATGAACTAACATTAAGCACAAACAATTAGTACCTATATCTCTGGATATTCCAAGACTTAAAATCCAAACCTGGCCAGGTGTTGGTGGCACACGCCTTTAATCCCAGCACTTGGGAGGCAGAGGCAGGCGGATCTTTGTAAGTTCGAGGCCAGCCTACACTACAAAGTGAGTCCAGGACAGCCAGGGCTACACAGAGAAACCCTGTCTCGAAAAACCAAAAAAAAAAAAAAAAATCCAAACCTAACATCTGACATGGTAGACCCGGAAAAGGAAACATTTAACACTTATGGTATGGACTTTCAAAATATGACTGCAATAATGCCTAGACACGTGACACTTGAAGGCCTCAATAATAATGTAGCATTAGAATCACTGCCAATTTTACACTAAGAGCTAAGAATTGTATCTAGCAAGGAGACATATATTCATAGACCCAACTATTGAGGAAACATAGGGAGGAGGATCACTGTAGCCTATGAATTTGGGGCTACCCTGGACAATATAGTAAGATCTATTTCTTAAAAAAAAAAAATAGAGAGAGGGGAGGAAGACTAGAGAGATAGCTCAGTGGGTAAGAGCACTGTGAGTTCAATTCTCAGCACCCACATGGCAGCTCACAACTATCTGTAACTCTAGTTCCAGAGCTTCTGATACTTTCAAGAGACATACATGCAGGCAAAACACTAATGAGCATTAAAAAAAAGTAAAAAAGATAATTTTGTACTAATCATGAAATGATTTTCTGTGGTTTTCTATAATCTTTTATATCTTATTATTGTATACAATTTATGATGTATATTATCTATTGTATATAGTTTATGATATACATGGGCACAAGAGTTTCCCAGAGCATATATATGGAGGTCAGAAGACAGACAAGTTTGGAATTAATTTTCTACCATTATAATCTGTGATGTGAGGAATTTACAGGTTGTCTCGGTTAGCTTATCAGCAAGCACTTTACCGTCAGCCCGAAGTGTTGATATGTTAAAATTAAATGTACATGATCAAAACTAATCCCTTTACATTTGAAAATTACTATAATAATATATACCATAAACTGCTGTATAGTATATATAATATACACAATAATATATAATATACCATAAATGAATGGCACACATATGTAGTATATATACTAAATATTATATACATAACACACATACATATACACATACTTACATACATATATACAAACTATATAGAATAAGGTAAGCATGATAAAGAGGAATTTTCAGAGTTCTATTTTGGTAGAAAAAAGAAATGATACACAATCTTCCAGATGTCTGTAAGCTTGACATGAAATAATCTAGTTGACTAAAACTGGTATTAGTTTGAAAATGTTTTTTGGGCTGGAGAGATGATTCAGTGGTTAAAAGCACTGGCTGCTCTTGCAGAGGACCCGAGTTCAATTCTCAGCACCCACACGGCAGCTCACAACCATCTGTTCCAGTTCTAGCGCATCTGACACCCTCTTCTGACCTTTGAGGGCACCAGGCACACACATGGTGCAGATATACATGAGGACAAATACACATACACTTAAGAGAAAAACTAAACAAAATAAAGTAAAATGTGGCTCTTTGTGCTTTTTCTAGTACTGACATATTATTGATTCTTGATTACATCTGATGATGTAACTTAATGATAAAGTATTTTGTCTTGTAAGCTTAAGGTTTAGTCTTTAGTATTTACTCCAAAACACCCACTTTTTTACCCAGGGTCTCACTATGTGGCTTTGGCTGGTCTAGAGCTCTATGTAGACCAGGCTGGCCTGGAACTCAGAGATCCGCCTGGCTCTTAAGTGATGGAATCAAAAGTGTGCGCCACCACTTTGGGCTTTAAACACACAACTTTTGAGGAGGTAAAGGATCTGCAAAAAATTCCTTAGTTATGTATAAGTATAAGCCCTGATGTTTCTTTCTAATGCAAAAAAGTACTACAGTTGAAAATACCAATAACAGTACGCAGGTGAACTGAAGGTAATTTTACTCAAAACATATAGTGTGAAAGGCCAATCACCATGGAATCTCTAGGAATATGGCAGACAGCATGATAAAAGTGCTGTAGTCTCACCTTTTTCCCATTTCTAGAGTTGGCTGTCTGTACTTGTTCCATTCCCAAACAGTTCAATTCTGCCTTATTATTTTTTTTACATCTCTGCCATTTCTGTTTTCTACGTTCTTCCATATACTGCAATAGAAAAGAATAGGTTATCCTAGAAGAATGGAAATCTCTGGACTTATTAAGGTACTGTTAATTAATAAGGTGCCTTCTGTTTGACAATAAACCTGTATTCTATAAATCGAGTGGAAAACTATTAAAGGGTTCTATTTCCCCAAACTGGGTGATCTATGTAATAGTTTGATAGTAATACTTTCTAAGTACTTAGTTTAAGAAATGCCTGGATATTTTAGTGTTTTGAATCTCAGAATATTTCTAGAAAATAAGACGGGATGTTACCATTCTTATTTTGCAGATACAGAGACAGTGGTATAAAATATGGCATGCTTTCTCAGTATCATACACCTTTAATACCAAGAGACTTTAAATCTGGCTCGATGGAACTGCCACTCACCGCTAGAAATCGGGGATCAACAGCAAACTCTGGATGACCCTGTAACCATATCTCCAGCTCCGCCCGGCGAGGGGCCTCCTCACCCACCAGCAAAGTACCATCCACCTTATTGATGACAGGGATCCGGGTCTCCAGGTCCAGATCAAGGTGATTGGGCTCTTCCATGTAGTCCACTTCCAGCTGCAAACCCAGAATCCACCCCCATGAGCATATATACACTTCTTTGGAGTTGGGAGAGAAGGGAACCAGGGCCAATGGTAGTCATGAGAAAACTTAATCTTTTGGTCCCTCAATCCCAACTGCCTTCAATTACTGACGATAAAAAGACCTTATCTAGTCACAAGGTAATTTAATCATGAGGTAACTGGTTCCCTACCACTTACCTCTACTAGCTTTTTTCTGTTCCCCTTCTTCTTATGAAACAGTGGATGTCCATCTCCCATTACACCATTAGCCATCAATCTGTGCTTCTGGAATGTTAGCTTCAATCCTTCCTCCTATGAAGACAAGCAACACCGAAGACATCATATTAAACATTCTTAGAAGAAGATTAGACTTTGGAGAACGCTAACTAATGCTTATCTTCTAGTCCAGTAAGAAGAAGGTAGGCTATTTGACCAGAAAACAGAAATCAGATAAAAAATAGAATCTTTTCCTTACAAAGATTGCATATCTTCAACTAATAGCCCCCATACAGGTTTTTTGTCTTTTGTAAAATTATTTTGTTTTTGAGATATTTCAACATCATTTCCCCTTTCCCTTTCCTCCCTGCAAACTTTCCCATATTTTTCCTTACCCTCTTTCAAATTCATGGCCTCATTTTTCATTAATTGTTGTTATATGCATATATGTCGTTGCGGGATGACCATCTGTTATTGGATAGCAGGTCCATGTGTCCCTCCCTGAGAAGGACTAAATGTCCACCATTTTCAGCAATCTTTAGTTGTCTGCAGTTCTTTTATCTAGGCTTGAGGCCTTGTGAGCCTCATGTGTACTTGCTGCCATCCTTGTTTGGCTCGTGTTTCTTTCCTTCCTTCCTTCCTCTCCCTCAGACAGGGTCTCTCTGTATCTGGTTCTCAGCCTTGATTCCCAACCATAAACTTATTTTTGTTGCTACTTCATAACTGTAAGTTTGCTAGTTATGAATTGTAACATAATCTTTATTTTCCAGTAGTCTTAGGCAACCCCTATAAAAGGATCATTGACCCCCAAAGGGTGTGACCCACAGGTTGAGAACCACTGCTCTATATAGTCCTGGAGCTCACTCTATGGACCAGAGTGGTCTTGAGATCCTTTTTCCTCTGCCTCCTAAGTGCTGAGATTAAAGGTGTGTACCATGGCCCCCCAACTAGGTGTAGTTTCTGAAATTCCTGGGAGACACAATCTCAGGGTGAGGTTTCTATGGCTCTTACAATTTAGCTCAACTCCTTGTATTGTACATCTGTCTGTTGGGACTGGGCTCCAACCTCTGTGAAAGAGCTAACCAGAACACTTTAAGTACTTTTAAAACTCTGATAATGTGCCGGACATGGTGGCACACGCCTTTAATCCCAGCACCCTGGAGGCAGAGGCAGGCAGATCTCTGTGAGTTCAAGGACAGCCTGGTCTACAGAGTGAGTCCAGGACAGTAAAGGATACACAGGAAACCCTGTCTGGAAAAACAAAAACAAAACAAAACAAAAACTCTGATGAAACTGTTGTCTAGCATCAGGATGGCAAGTCACTATGGGTAAAATCCTACTGTTCCTACTACACACTAATTTGATTTTTTTTTTTCCTCTGAGTAAGGTCAAAAAGGATAGGTAACCAGGAAGAACAGAAACTTGCATATATAGGATAAAACAATTTTAGTAAGAATTTGTTTTCTCTTAACATCTCAAAATTGTTGGGTGTAATTTGAATAGCATTTTCATAATCTGTTTTCACTTTTAAACAATCAGGCTCAAATCTAGAATTTAGCCTTCCAAAAGCTTTGTGTTTAGTAACTTTTTTTTACCCAAAATTATGATTTCTAATTAAACAACCTATGATTTCTTTTAATTTCACTTTCAGGAGGTTCATCCTTCTTTACACCAAAGATCTTTCCGAAATGAATTGTTGCGTACTCTGATTTTCAAAGTAAGCTAATGAAATGTGTTTAGTACCTTTTTGGGTTTTTTTTTTTTCCTCTGTGTATTTCTGGAACTTACTCTGCAGATCAGGCTGACCTCGAATTCAGAGATCTGCCTGCCTCTGCCTTGGAGTGCTAGGATTCTTTTTGATTTTTCTTTTTTGAGACAGGGTCTCACTATATTGGCTGTCACTAAGTAGACCAAGCTAGCCTTGTATTCACAGTGATCCACCTGCTTTTGCCTTCCAAGTACTAGTGTCCTATTAATGAAGCTAGTTAACAGGTCCTGCCTCCTCCCCCACTTCTCAGTGCCTAATACTGAGCTTACATCTTTGATCTGAACTGTAAACTCCTTCTCATCCATGCCTCTTCGAAGCTTGGTAAACTGGGCTGCTGCTGTAGTGACTGCAGATGCTTCCTCCTCTACCATGGAAGCTGCACTGCTACTTCGTGGTGTGGGGACTGGAGAGTCCCCATATTCTCCTGGGGTCAAAGAGGGACTGTCTAATAAATGGTTGCCTGGCCCCAAAATTCCTCCTGTTGTCATTTCCTGGCTCCGGCGGTTAGAAGGCCATTTCCCTGAGAGTACAGCCTGGCAAACGAGGTCAATGCGGTTTATCAGAACGCGATCCTGAATGGCAAAAAGAATATAACATCTTAAGAGTCTGAACACTATACAATCCTCAACTACATAATTATGCTATCATTACTAGAACAGGTACAATCAGAGAGGAGGTAATGAATACTATCATATCCATAAATAAACTGTAGTTTTGTAAAAACATAGGTAATGCTAAATGAAGGAGAAACAGAAGTATCAACACCATCTCTCATCCCCTTAGGTAGCACTGCACCTTTTTCTGGATGTGGCATATGCAGACATGAGACTGGTACCTTGGGCCATTCAGAGGCTCTCTGTCTTTCCTGCAGCAGCAGCAGCTCAGGGGTCATTTGTTCTCCATCTTCATTTGGAAATCCATCTTGGGACATAGTGAGGGACAGAAGGCTCTCTTCATCATAGAGCTTTGGGCGGGACCGGTCAGCAGCTAGAGATCACACAGCATGTGTGAGCAAAGGTGACAGATAATGTTAAATGGGATGGTATTATGTGGAGTAGGCCCAATGAATAATAGATGTACTCTGACATTTATCAGACAAAAATTCCAATCTCTCTCAAGAGGATGCATTTAAAAAGGAAGGGATGGTGCAGAGGACTAGGGAAGAGGGCCCACAACCTGTTCCATGCACTCACTTAACTTCTCTTCCTTCTCGTCCTCACTCTCATCACTGCTGGAGCTGGAACTGGATGAGGACGAAGAAGAAGAGGATGATGGTGACAATTTGCTCAAGTCCAGCTCAGAGTCTGAATCATCCTCATCCTCCAGTTTGACTGGTGGAGCACTTCGCGGCACAGGGGCTGGATCTGAAGAGGCTACACGCATTTCATAGTCTTGTGGGGTGAGTCGGCTCCTAGCCACCACCTCATTCTCTAGCTTTAAAGTCAGACTCTCCAGATTGGGGACCTGGACAGCAGTCTCCTCAGGCGACTTTTCAACAGGAGCATCTGGGCGCAGGGGCGATGGTGAGGCAGTACGTGAGGTACACTGCTGGTGCAGCAGCGGGGTGGAGCATCGTGACAGGGATGAAGCTGATGGTCCTGCCTGATGGTTCTGCATATAATTCATACGGGCAGCAAGAAAAGAGAAGTCTGGGTCCTGCATGATGTTGCAGTCTGTTTGGCTCACCCCATGGCGAGCTGCCCCTCGTAGAAGCTCCCCATCATGACGGACAGGTTCCCACCATTTGGGCAGTTCAAGACCTGGAGGCTGACATAATGTCAGCCGATCTTCTAAAAGGGGGTGGCATAAAACTTGTTCCCGTAAGCGCCGAAGCAACTCAATACGGTAGAGCGTCCGTGAGGCTCTCTCTTCCGTGATTGGCTCAATAAACAGATTAGGGTCTGGGGGTTCTGCAAGAGACAGGTGAGAAAAGGAATTAACCAAAAGTTAATGTGCTAACAACACAGCCCCATTTACCCTAGATTCAACAATCTCACCATCACTGGCAGCTGGGGGAAGGCGGCACACTTGTCGACACATGGCCACAAAGCCATGGAAGTACTTGGTAAGGCTTTCATCTGTTTTTTTGTCCAGGCGAGCAAAAGTGCGGAAACGATCCCAGTGAAACTGCATGTTGTCAGGGTCGTACTCTACACCAAAGGTAGACACTACTCGATAGAAATCAGTTTGCTCACGCCTTGTCCATCTATGACAGGAAGAGTGATCAGAACACAGGAAATGTGGTTATTTTATAGGATACTTTAGAGCCCTTGAATCACCAAGTTAGAAGGAAAATGAGGCAGGTAAACATGAGCACTTTCTGCAACTCCGTCTTACGCTGTACAGGCCAACAACCATTAGCTATATACAAGTTTCCTTTCATTATCATGTCTTTGTCCATCTCCTTCTCACTCAGACACTGTGTTTACATCTATAATAAAGCCTTTTCATGATGAATTCCATCTTTGCTTCATTAAAAATAAGTAAAAAAGGGCTGGAGAGATGGTTTAGTGGTTAAGAGTACTTGTTGCTTTTGCAACAAGGACTCAGGTTTGGTTCCCAGCATTCACATGATGGTGAATAACTTGATATATACTGGATATATCCAATTCCAGGGGATCTGCCACCCCTTCTGGCTTAGTTGGCCATCAGGCATACATATCATGCGTATACATATACATACCCGCAGGCAAAACAATCACTCCTATCAGTATAATAAAAAATTAAAAAAAAAAATGTTTTCTGGGCTTCGTGGTACATACCTTTAACCCCAGCACTTGGGAGGCAAAGGCAGACAGATATCTATGAGTTCAAAGCTACTCTGGTCTACATAAATTCTAGGCCAGCTGGGGCTACACACTCACCTCAGTGGTGAAGAATGCTTGCTGCTCTGCAGAGGACCAGTGTTCAGTTTCCCGTGACCCACTTGGGGTGGCTCACTGATGCCTGAAATCAGGGCATCTAGTGTCCTCTTCTGGCCTTAATGAACAACTACAAACAAGTGGCATTCAAGATTTTTTTTTTCCCCTGAGACAGGGTTTCTCTGTGTAGCCCTGGTTGGCCTGGAACTCACTCTGTACATCTCAAACTCACAGAGATCCGCCTGCCTCTGCCTCCTGATGCTGGGATTAAAGGAGTGTGCCACCAGGACCGGATGAAAAAGAGATCTTAAGGAATACCCACACAGGACATCTTCCTATTTTGGTTGTTGAAACTAAGTGAATTCTTTTTTCTGTTTGTTTGTTCTAAATGTTAGTGATAGGGGGTTTCTGAGCCCAAGACCTTTCTTGTACTTGGAAAGTTTAAGTGCTGCGCCACTGAGCTCCATCCCCAGCCACAGCAGAACTCTTGAGCACTAGGTAGAGATGAAGGCAGACGAGGCGACCCTTCTGTAGGGAACTTCAAATAAACCTTTCCTCCCATGCTTTCTCAGTGCAGAGCCCAAGGCTGATGACAAACTTAGAGCTCACTCCAAATTCCTTGCTAAACTTTACCTTTGTTGTTTTTCCCGCCTCGCAATTTCTTTGAGCTTAAAGGCAGCTTCACAACGTCTGCGCTTCCGGTCCCCACGCTCGGCAGCTTCTATCTTCATCTGCTCTCTCTTATAGCTGCGCTGATAGGCCGTTACTAGGCGGCGAAGCCTAGCTGTTAGGGCGGAGCCTGGAGGCCAGGATAAATGCCCTGGCTGTTGAGTCACCTGGGCTGTGGAAACGAAACAGAATGAAGACAAGTATAGAAACAAGAGTAGAAATGATACTTGTGCTTCAGCCCATGAAAAGGTCAGCTTTTAGATATCCCAGGATAGGACACAATTTAGTCAACAGTCCCCCAACCTAACCCTTAGAAAGATACATCGTCTGATCTAGAATTTACCTTCTTCTCCGTCAATGACTGAGATCTCCTCATCCATCATCATCAAGGGATCACCCTAGAGAAGGAGATCCACCCCACAGGATGGAGAGGGGAGTAAGAGGGAAGAAGTTGGCACTCTGAAATCACTTTCTGGTGTATGTCCTTCCGGGGCACCAAGGGATAAGAAAAATTTCTAATGAAAGGAACTCTCACAAAAATTTGGAAGCAACGAAAGCAAAGAACAAGTAGAACCTAAGCAGTTAGTTCTTAGTAAGAATGAGACTTGGGGACTTAGGAATTGGTCAAACAACATCTGTTAACATTCAGCTTGGGTCCCACATCCTCCACAAACCATCTCAGCCATGCCCCTGAGATGGCACTATAATCCTTATCATTAACAGTTTACAGTTTTTGCCCCTGAGATTAACTTATTTTTATTACAAGTGTACAGGTGTTTGGCCTGCATGTAAGGCTGTGCACTCTGTGTGTGCCTGGTACCCATGAAGACCAGAAAACGGCATCATATCTCATAGAGCGGGAATTACAGACAGTTGGGAGACACCCTGTGGGTTCTGAGAATCAAAGCTGGGTCCTCTGGAAGAGCAATCAGTGCTTTTTAATCACTGAGCCATCTCCCTAACCTTTGTAGTTTACATTCTTACAGTTCATGTATTTTCCATACATACACACATATATTAGTATAATGAACATGCTTCAAGTATAAATAGAACAATATACTTCAAGGTTCAGGGAATGGGATATGATAAAAAGATTTACTAATTGATAAAAAACAGACTGAAAACAATTTCTTACCTCATCATCTGGGTCCTTTGGGGGACCCTGGAGGGGTTTATATTCAGGATCTTCACAATCTTTATCAAAGTCAATCCTAAAATTGTCCAAAAACAAGGAAAAAGATTATGATATATATTTTATCACTAGGAAATCTGGCCAAAGATACAATCCAGGAAAGAATACTCTTTAATGTCATGCTTTCAGGAATGGGGGTGGGGTGGGACAGGTTTTCAAGCTGTGGCTATGTTAAGAACCTCTCCAAGGGAACAAATAATTAGAAGTCAACAGAGTACATATCAGAATTGCCTGACTTGGAAAAACAAAACACTTCTAACCAATTTTTAAAATGATTTTTGATGTGCATGCGTCCTCTGATTGCAGGCCTGCCTGTGTACTATGAGAGGTATATTTAATGTACCTAGGACTGGAGTTAAGATGGTAGTCAGCCATCATGAGGGTCTTGGGAGCTGAGTCTGGGTCCTCTGGAAGAACAGCCACTATTCTTAGCCTCAGAGCATCTTTCCTCTAGCCCTAACTTTCTGGGACAAAATCTTGCTAAACAGTTGCTCATAGTCTTAAAATGACAGGCTCGCGTGATGTTTCTAGGCCTCCAGACTATCTGGACTATAGGTACATGCTGTTATAACTAGCAGGAAGTCAAACACTTTGATCCATACACTTCCCCTTTTCTTTACCCTTTTTATTGTTTAATTACTTTTTCCCTCATTCAAAGCTACTTAGCATTAATTTTGCATGGTTTGTGTAGTTTTTAAAATAATTTGTTTAGTTTTATGTGCATTGCTGTGATAGTGTCAGGAACTTTGGAACTGGAATTACAGACAGTTGTGAGCTGCCATGTAGGTGCTGGGAATTGAACCCAGGTCCTCTAGAAGAGCTTCCAGTACTCTTGACCACTAAGCCATCTCTTCAGTCCCCTTCTCCCCTTTTAAAGATTTATTTTATTTGGATGTGTGAGTGGCCAAATGCGTGTTTGTGCACTATGTGCGTGGCCATTGTTGGGAAGGGTATTAAATCCCTTAGAACTGGAACTCTAGGCAGTTGTGAGCTGCCATAGTGAGTAGTGGAAACTAAAGCTAGGCGCTCCAGGAGAACAGAAAGTACTCTAGTAACTACAGACCTGTCTGTGTTGGCTAGTTTTTGCCAACTTGACATAAACTAGAGCAAACAGAGCAGAGGAAACCTCAATTGAGAAAATGCCTCCATAAGATCAGGCTGCAAGCAAGCCTGTAGGGCATTTATAAATTAATAATGCTAGGGGAAGGCCCAGCCCATTGTGAGTGGACTGCCTCCAGGCTTATGCCCTGTTGAGTTCCTGTCACAGCTTTCAATGATGAACTTGTATAAGGAAATGTGAAGTAAACCCTTCCTCCCTAAGTTGCTTTTGGTCAGGGTGTTTCACCACAGCAACAGCAACCCCAAGACACCATCTCTCCACTCCTCCGTACTCTTGTGTTAAATTCCACTACTTTGCTCTTGAGCAGAAGTGTGACAGAATGATTTCTAATGAATACATTTCTTTTGTTGGTCCTGGTAAAAATGTGATTAACAGTCTTAGTCATGCAGAAATTCACAGATAGTCTTTAACACAACTCATCACTGCAAATGTCCCTCAGGTCTCCACATGAGAAGTTTTGTTAAACTCACTGGCACCCAAACAGGACCAACACTGCCCTGCCTGGTGACTCAGTATTAGCATGGCAACTCATCATCGGGACAGACACACAGACCAAGTGACAAGTTAGGGCAGAAACTGTCTGAAGCTCTGCAATGTAAGTCACCATGAAAACTGCTATCTCTTATTTTTCAAAAGAATCATTTTATCTTCCCAGTTACTACAGCTGTACTGAGATCATTGTATAAGCCTTCTGGGAATAACACAGATCTTCACCTGTAGTTATGGTAATGTGTGATTTCGGCCAGTTTCTAGTCCAATCTGCTGGTCCTATTCTTTAGTAAGAATTTATCACACATGAGAATAATCACCATCAAGAATCCTAGTGATGGGCCGGGTGTGGTGGTACACACCTTTAGCCCCAGAACTCAGGATGCAGAGGCAGGAGGATTTCTGAGTTTGAGGTCAGCCTCGTCGACAAAGCAGGTCCAGGCCACCAGAGAGATCTGAAACTCTGTGAGACCGTGTCTCACAACAAAAAGAAATCCTACTTCAGTTAGACTAGAGTTAGGAAAGCACAAGCAGCACAGAGTGAAGAGGAGAAGAAAGGCAACAGCAGCGCTTACCCCTCCACCAGGTCGGAGAAGCTGTCTAACACTCTATGTTCTGCTGCAATGGCCTTGTCATCTGGCCTGCCGGCCTTTTCCAGGAAGCACAAGGCAGGGTCTGCTCTCATGGTATTGTATTTCTCATAGCCTAGAAGAACAAAGGCCAAGATTGAAGAAATTGAGATTCATTTTGTCTGTGTTCATTCTGTATACTGTTAGAACCATTAGAATATGTGGGCTACTTTGCTCATAATAAAAAAATAACTAACTTGAATAAGTATTAATAATACTGTATTTATAATATTTATAATTTTCATCTAGTGATAGACAATAATTTAATCAATAACTCATCTTAAGGTGACTGCTCTATATAGTCATTTAAGTGATAGCCTTTTGATCACCATTTTTAGTACACAGATGAAAAACATAGCCTAATAATTTTTGGATTTTGTCACACATTCTAGATGAAGAACAAGAAACATACCTGAAAGTAAAGAAATTCTCACTGCATACATATACTGAACTCTTTTAAACTTCTGTGTCTTACTAGTAAATCAAATGCCAACTTTTTTTTCCTTTCTTTTTTTGAGATAAGGTCTCTTTGTGTAGCCCTGGATGGCTTCGAAAACATGAGATCTACCTGTTTCTTGCATGCCAAATGTTGGTATTAAGTTGTGTACCATCATGCCTGGCTTGCTTATAACTTTTCTTATCCCATTACACTTCTCAAAAATATGTAAATTAAGTATCAAAAATAAATTATTTTAGGAAATAAACAGAAAAAGTATGTTTAAGAATATATATTCAAATGCATCAAAGGATGAAACTAATATTCACTGATTTTAATGCCTGGAATTTATTATTAGGCAAAAACTGCTCAGGAATTAGTACTCACTGCGACCTCAGATCACTAAACCTTTAGACAAGTGAGACATTTAGATAAACTGGATCATTTGAGCATGCCACAAGAAAAGCCACTGGAGTTAAGTATGGCTATTAACAGGACTTGACACGTATTCCTTCTCCTGACTTGTAGAATCTTAATGCAGATCCCATAATATATTGCGGGGGGTAACATTAAAATAACTGTGGTTAGAGGACAAAGGCTTCCTGCCTTTCATTTACCTGTCCATATGGAATTCCTAAAACATTTGATTACAGAACTAACTAGTTTGCTACAGACATTTAAGAATTAGTTTCTTACTTAAACATAAAATTTCTGGTAATGGATTATTCAGCACAAACACTTTGTTAAATGTATTATCTCTTGGCATACATCTTCAATACAACAGTAATATTGGAGAAGGTACCTACCATGCTTAAAAACGCCAATGAGCAGGGATTTGTCAGCCTCATTGTCCCACCATGTTGTTGGAACCTCCAGCTGATCCACTACTGGGAACCATATGTCAATCTCACTAAATATGTAAGTCAGTAAAGCAATGTTAGAAATAGAAGTGATAATCCTTCAAACGATTATTAAAGATTGACTGCTTTTTCCATTACTTTAAATGCTTCTGCTTCTGCCATATTTCCATGAACGTGTGCTAAGTGTAGGACTAAAGGCCTGGCATAGAGATTTTTAATGATCAGAGATCTCAAAGACAGTATAGAAAGAAGTACACAAACCAGTCACTCCTGGAGTAAGGAGGAAAATAACAGAATGAATAAATAAAATGAGAGGCTGGCAAGATGGCTCAGTACATAAAGGTGCTTGCTATCAGGCCCACAAACCTGAGTTCAGTCTCTGGAACCTACACAAGAGAGGACAAACTACCTTGGCCTGTTGTCATCTGAGTACCCCATGCATGCTATGGCATGTTCCTGTCCTCCCCACAACACAAAATAGCAGATAGATCAATAGGTAGATAGATCCATGAGTAATTGTTAAGTTAAGGAACTTTACCTGGCTATGGCACCCCCTAACACCTTCTCTGCTTGGTCTCCAATAACTTCCTGTCTCAGGTAGTATAGCATCCGTACTCTCAACAGTACCCTGAAGGAAGGGACAGGGAGAGATACCTTAGCAACAGTGTAGCAAGCTTTCGTGTGGACTCATCTGAAGAGCATTCTTACTTGTTACACTGATGCTTCAAGTGCTTCTTATAACTCTCATCTTGGAACAGAGTATCAGGATTATATTTCCGGATCCAGTCTGCCTTATGAATATCAAAAGTACTTTGTGACTTTACTTTTTTCCCTTTACGGCCACGGGGCACAGGGATAGACAGACCTGGGAAAGGGGAGACATCAAAGACTTGGATTGAGAAAAACCCTGACACCTGAAAAGGACTAGATACCCTGTAGAAAGATGAAAGTGTAGGAGTTGATAATTACCTGAATGATTCTGCAATTCTTTTGTCTTGCCATTTTCAGCAGGGCTAATCAAGTCCCAAATGAAGCTTTTGATATTTTCATCCCCACGGTAGTGTAGAAGACAGTATACAAGGATGGCACGGCATATTGTCTCCACATCTCTTTCAGTCATACGTCGCTTAAAGCGTCCATGAGACAAAATATCTCGCCAACGTCCCCAACTAACAAAACAGGAAAAGCAACAACACAAGTATTTTTGGGGGAAATTCAAGTTCAGTGATAGTCCCCTGGCTCCCAGAATTGCCATCTCTCTCAAAAGTGGAAAACAGACAGAAGCTCCCTCAAAGGTGTAGGAAAAAATAACTAATTAAATTGTTTAACCAGTATTTATATTATCTTTAATTGGCCGGCGGTGTTAATCCTTAACCCGCCATTATAAATGAATACACACAGACACCGGGTGGATTTTAACAAGCCTAGGCCTGGGTTGTGCAATCCTAGACCATCTAAGCTAGCTCATAACTCTATTAACCAAATATAACCCCATAAATACATACGTCCCTTTGGACTATTATTCTACACACTAAGCCTATGTTCCAGGCCACGTGGAAGGATCTTCTTTAATCTAACCCATGGCATGTCTTCCTTGTTTACTCATGGCTTCTCTCTGGCCTTCTCTTCTTCCCAAGATGCTCTCTATCTCTCAAAAAGCCCGCGAACCTTAGTTCTGCCTACCTCTGTCTTTGCCCAATCTCTAGGCCTCAGCATTTATTTAACCAATTAGAGTCAATTAAGTAACAGACAGCAAACAGGACCAATCAACATTTAGAATGCTTAACATCATTCCATCATTTCCCTCCTTTTGTCTAATAAAAAGGATAAAAGGTACATAATGTTTAGCCTATTTCTATCAGGCAATCTTGAAGAAAAAAAAATCATCTATCTTGGTGTGTCTAAAGTTTTGAACCTAAATAATTTCTATCATATATGTCTTCAACCCCATCAAAGACATAAGAAGGGATGAAATTATTATTTGAGTGAATAGGAAGCACAGAAGAGTAGTTTCCAAAAAGAAAAAAATGACAGTTTGCTGTCTACACAGTCCCAAATATCTCTCCATACCATTGGAGCATCATCTTCAGCCTTCTGGCCAAGCATATCTCAAAGACATAATTGTGTAGCAGGAAATAAGGATTTTCCCATTCTGTCTCTGCTGAATCAGGACATCAGCTTATGTACATTTAAGCTCTGGTCTATCTTTGGACTGTATATAGTCTGTTGAGAGAGCAGGGACATTTTTGTCCAGTAGGAATTATCTCCTGATGGGAGATTTCTTTTTGATGCTCATTGTTTTCTTCCAAGTCAAATGAGAGACTGTTTTGAAGTCAAATAGTTCTTAAAATAATAATATCTTAAATGCCATTTTCTGTACATCTCTGAGGGTTTTTAAGACATCTATTGATTTTTAAATCTATCATCTTTGAACAAGCAAACTGTAAAATTCTTTCAAAATTAATCTTTTTTTAATCAATATACAAAATTCTATACCAATGTGTCAAAAAATAACCTTATTTTAAGAATAACAACAGTTTTGAATTTCAGAGCAGATTTAATAATCTATCCTTATATCTTATCATTTCTATATTATATACATATAGTCCCCTTTTTCTTTTTAAGTCCTTTTTCCCTAT
Source organism: Lophiomys imhausi (assembly GCA_907164525.1). Classification (NCBI taxonomy): domain Eukaryota; kingdom Metazoa; phylum Chordata; class Mammalia; order Rodentia; family Muridae; genus Lophiomys; species Lophiomys imhausi. Next base: position 5,484,760 of record CAJQZJ010032031.1, on the reverse strand, counting down.
ATAAGAGAGAGAGAAGGATAAAGAAAAGAAAAAGGGGACTATATGTATATAATATAGAAATGATAAGATATAAGGATAGATTATTAAATCTGCTCTGAAATTCAAAACTGTTGTTATTCTTAAAATAAGGTTATTTTTTGACACATTGGTATAGAATTTTGTATATTGATTAAAAAAAGATTAATTTTGAAAGAATTTTACAGTTTGCTTGTTCAAAGATGATAGATTTAAAAATCAATAGATGTCTTAAAAACCCTCAGAGATGTACAGAAAATGGCATTTAAGATATTATTATTTTAAGAACTATTTGACTTCAAAACAGTCTCTCATTTGACTTGGAAGAAAACAATGAGCATCAAAAAGAAATCTCCCATCAGGAGATAATTCCTACTGGACAAAAATGTCCCTGCTCTCTCAACAGACTATATACAGTCCAAAGATAGACCAGAGCTTAAATGTACATAAGCTGATGTCCTGATTCAGCAGAGACAGAATGGGAAAATCCTTATTTCCTGCTACACAATTATGTCTTTGAGATATGCTTGGCCAGAAGGCTGAAGATGATGCTCCAATGGTATGGAGAGATATTTGGGACTGTGTAGACAGCAAACTGTCATTTTTTTCTTTTTGGAAACTACTCTTCTGTGCTTCCTATTCACTCAAATAATAATTTCATCCCTTCTTATGTCTTTGATGGGGTTGAAGACATATATGATAGAAATTATTTAGGTTCAAAACTTTAGACACACCAAGATAGATGATTTTTTTTTCTTCAAGATTGCCTGATAGAAATAGGCTAAACATTATGTACCTTTTATCCTTTTTATTAGACAAAAGGAGGGAAATGATGGAATGATGTTAAGCATTCTAAATGTTGATTGGTCCTGTTTGCTGTCTGTTACTTAATTGACTCTAATTGGTTAAATAAATGCTGAGGCCTAGAGATTGGGCAAAGACAGAGGTAGGCAGAACTAAGGTTCGCGGGCTTTTTGAGAGATAGAGAGCATCTTGGGAAGAAGAGAAGGCCAGAGAGAAGCCATGAGTAAACAAGGAAGACATGCCATGGGTTAGATTAAAGAAGATCCTTCCACGTGGCCTGGAACATAGGCTTAGTGTGTAGAATAATAGTCCAAAGGGACGTATGTATTTATGGGGTTATATTTGGTTAATAGAGTTATGAGCTAGCTTAGATGGTCTAGGATTGCACAACCCAGGCCTAGGCTTGTTAAAATCCACCCGGTGTCTGTGTTTATTCATTTATAATGGTGGGTTAAGGATTAACACTGCCAAACCAATTAAAGATAATATAAATACTGGATAAATTGTTTAATTAGCTATTTTTTTCCATATAAAGGTAAAAGTGTTTCTATGTAATGCTTCTTGGTCTCCAATCTGAATGGCAACAGGGAGTCGGGAATCAGTTGGCATGGAGATGCCCTACTACTCATGGCATGTTTCATTCTTACCCATATACCAGGAGATGTTTTTCCACCCGAAAGCAGTCAGTGCGCCCATAGGTGTGATGACGGTCATGTCTTCGGGAGCGTGGCCGCTCATCATCCTCACTTTCCAAATCAGAAAACTCAACCAGATCATCATCTTTCAGAGTGCTGAAGTGTCGAGTCTGTTTCCGAACTCGAGGTGTGTCAATCACCAAATTATTCTAAACAGAGAACAGGAGATATAACTATGATATGCTCCCAGGAGAAGAGTGGAAAAACGGACTGACAAAATCTCGAATGTAAGTTATGAAATGTATTGGGTGGTGTTATGTCAACTTGACACAAGTTAGAGTCCTCAGTTGAGAAAATGCCTCCATAAGATTCTAGCTGTAAGGCTTTTCTGTCAATTAGTGATCCATGGGGGAGGGCCCAGCCCACTGTGGGTGGTGCCATACCTGGGCTGGTGGTCCTGGGTTCTAAAAGAGAGCAGGCTGACCAAGCCTTGAGAGCAAGCCAGTAAGCAGCACCCTCCATGGCTACTCCTTGCAGGGTCCAAACCTGCTTGAGTTCTTGTCCTGACTTCCTCCAATGATGGATTGTGATCTGGAGTGCAAGCCAAGTAAACCCTTTCCTCTCTAACTTGCTTTTTGGTCATGGAGGCCTTTTGTTGCAGCAATAAAACCCTATGACAAACTGGTACCAGAGACTGGGGTACTGCTGTGATCGGCTTGACCATGGTTTTGTTTGGAGGAATGTGGATTTTGGGACTTTGGGTTAGGAAAGCAGTGGAATGTCTTAAGTGCTACTTAATGGGCCAAACTAGTAGGATGCTGGAAGACAGTGGTGCTGAGGTTGATTTGAACTGTGGGGCCTGGCTCAAGAGTTTTCAGAGGAGAAGATTTTTAGTATGTTGCCTAGAGATCATTCCTGTGATATTTTGGTGATGAATGTGGCTGCTTTTTATATTTGTTGGAAGAGTCTGCCAGAGGCTAAGATGAAGAGATTTAGATTAAATGCACTGGCAAAGGAAATCTCAAAAAAGCCTAGCATAAACTCTGTCCTGGGGTTCACAATTATGAAGAGAATGTTTTGCAAATAGCAAACAACAAAAGAAAAAATACAAAATGTATGGTTCAAGGATTAAAGGGGCACCAGGAGGTGGAATGGAGCTAAATTCTGTGTTCAAGGATATTAAATGGAATAAAGGGAGTGGTGACCTCAGGGCAAGATTCTACCTAGTTAAGCTTCCATCTTGTGAAAAGGAATTAAAGAAATGACACAGGCCTTTAATCCCACCAATCAGGAGACAGAGGCACACAGATCTCTGAGTTCAAGGCCATCTTGGTCTACAGAGCAAGTTCCAGGACAGCTACGGTAAGGCAGTGAAGGAAACCATGGAAAACAGAAAGTTGGTAACGATATAATTGAACAAGAGGACCATATTCCAGCCCCAGGAAGCAGCAGAAATTGGCAGCTTTGGCCACCTGGTTCGGCTTTAGAGAAAAGAAATGTCCCCCCACAACTAAGTAAAGTTGCTGAGGCCAGATGTGTGGCAGGGGTGTCCCTGCATGGAGGCCCAGAGAGTACATTGCATGAAGCTCTGAAGGCAAAGCCTGGATTGCTTTGGAGATCCCACGATATTAGAGATGCCATTCCATGCAGAGGAAAGCTGCAATCAGGGAGTGGAACCAGCCCAAAGAGAGAAAGTGTGTGGCAGTCCACAAAGCTGAAAGGAGTTGGATATCTGAAGAGCATTTTGACATCAGACATGGAGATGGAGAAATCAGAGTTTGCCCTGCAGTTTTAAGCCTTATTTTGGTTCAGCATTTCCTCACTGTGCTCAGTTTCCTCTGTTTTGGAACAGTAATGTATATTCTGTGTCACTGTATGTTAGAAGTATAAGAAATACTTTTTTGATTTTACAAAGGGTTATAGTTAAGAGAATATCATGAGTATTAGAGACTTTGTACTTTTAAACAGTGTTGAAACTCTTACAGACTTTGGGGACTTCTGAAGTTGGACCAAATGCATTTTTTTTGCATTACAGTATGGCTACAAGTATATAGGGGGCAAGGAGTTTGCCAAGCTGGTTTTCAGTCTTGCTTTAGTCCAGTATTTCCTTACTATGCTCCCTTCCCAAAATTTTGAAACGGTAATGTGTATCCTGAACTATGATATGTTGGGAGTATGTATCTGCTTTTTGATTTTATAAGAAATTACAGTTAAGAAATTTCATGAATCTCAGAAGATATTTTGAACTACTAAACATTGTGGAGACTGTCATAGACTATGGGGACTTTTGAAGTTACACTAAATGCATTTTGCATTATTTTATGGCTATAAGCCTGTGGAGGCCAGGGAGTGGAATGTGCTGGTTTAAGTAGGTATGGTTCCCCATAGACTCATGTATGTGAATGCTTGGCCATAGGGAGTGGGACTATTAGGAGGTTTGGCCTTATTGGAGGAAGTGTGGCCTTGTTAGTAGAAGTGTGTCACTGTGCAGGTAGGGCTTCGAGGCCTAAAATGTTCAAGCTAAGTCCAGTGTGAAACACACTCAGTCTCCTTCTATTGCCTTCAGATCAAGATGTAAAACTCTCGGCTCCTCCAGCATCCCGTCTGCCTGCATGCTGCCATGCTTCCCACCATGATGACAGTGGACTAGATCTCTGAAATGTAAACCGGCTCCAGTTAAATGTTTTCCTTGAATCCCAGCACTCAGGAGGCAGAGGCAGGCAGATCTCTGTGAGTTCAAGGCCAGCCTGATCTACCAAGTGAGTCTAGGACAGTCAGGGCTACACAGAGAAAAAAAAAAAATTTTTTCCTTTATAATAGCTGTGGTGGTCATGGTCTCTCTTCACAGCAATGAAACCCTAACTAAGACATGAAAGTACTCAGATTTTTTAGGGCATGTAAAATAATCTACAAGGCTCAGGAAGAAAAAGAGGTCGACATATCTGGTAGTTTAAATCAGAATGGCCCCCATAGGCTCACAGATTTGAATGTTTGTTCAAGGGTGAGTAGCACTATCAAAAAGGATCAGGACATGTGGCCTTGTTAGAGGAAGTGTCTCACTTGAGGTAGGCTTTACAGTTTCAAAAGCTCAAGCCAGGCCAAGTATCTCTCTCTTCCTGCTGCCTTTGGATACAGATGTAGAACTCTGAGCTACCATGTGTGCCTGTGTACCACCATGCTTCCTGCCATGACGATAATGGAATAAACTGTACTAAATGAAACTAAGCAAGCACACATTAAATGTTTTCCTTTATAAGAGTTGAGGTCATGGTTCTTTTCATAGCAATAGAACAGTGTAGCTCTGGTTGTCCTGAAACTCATTCTGTAGACTAGGATGGCCTCAAACTCACAGAGATCCACCTGCCTCTGTCTCCCAAGTGCTGGGTTTAAAGAAGTTAGTCTCCACCACTCAGATAACACCTATGTATTTTTAGAGTCTATCATAGGCAGAAAAAGTTTCCACAACTTTGTATGTAATAGTCCAGCATAAGCTTCAATTAGAATTGAAGAGGTGGAACTGCTAAAGAGTGCAAGTACTTTGTCTTCTACAGAACATCCCCTCAAAGGAAAGGTAAGCTCACCTTGCTGTTTAGCAGATCCATGTCTAGGTCTGCCTTTTTGGCCCATTTTTGCCAAAAGTTTGGATCATCCAGGGAAATATCTGTCCTATTTTCAGATGCAACAAAGCTTGCCTATGGAGAAACAAATACAAAATAAAGTTAACCACAGTGCTTGTATGCACAAAGGGAAATTAGCAAGTACTTAAAAACATTTAAATCCTGGAGGTTACTGTCTCCATCTATGTCTGCCCACACAGGACCTGCCACCCACAGAACATGCCTTGGCAAAGGTAGACCCTTTCCCTTCAGACTCAATAGTGATGGTTGTAGTACGTCTCAGCAAGATCTGATCTATGTCCTCTTCACAAAACTTAGAACCCTCATCATCTTCCTCCATTATGGCTGCATATGCACCTTTCCTTAAGAGATCTTCAATCTCTTTTTTGGAGAACTGTTGAATCTGCAAAAATCAGGATAAAGATAAAAATCCTACAAAAAGAAAAAAGTCTTGACATTTTATTGTACTGTAAGAAAAAAATCACTTATTTATTAATTATAAATAAAATGTGAGAAAAGAAATAATTGATAATCTAAACAAAGTTATCATATTCTTGTGCAAATACTGTGTTTGGGCTGACAAATGTCTCACCAAGTAAAGCTACTTGGAATCAAAGACTGGTGACTTGAACCCAATTTCCAGAACTCACATAAAGGTGGAAGGAGAACTGACTTCAAAGTTGTCCACTGACTTCTGTGTGCCCATGTACACATGGACACTCATACATAATAATCATTTTAATTGCTTTTTTTCTTTTTTTTTTTTTGGTTTTTCGTGACAGGGTTTCTCTGTACATCCTTGGCTGTCCTGGACTCACTTTGTAGACCAGGCTGGCCTTGAACTCACAGAGATTTACCTGCCTCTGCTTCGCAAGTGAAGTAATTGCTTTTAAATCTCCTTTTATTACTATGAGCCACCACAAACTTATCTACAGACTTACTCCAGTAATGTTGCCATCCCGACCACTCATGGACTGAAGCACAGCCTTATCTAATCCCAACTTGAGGCTAGCTTTATCAAACATCTCTCTCTCATAGGAATTACGAGTGATGAGACGGTACACCTTCACAGCTTTGCTCTGTCCAATCCGATGACAACGTGCTTGGGCCTAGTCACAAAGTAAACAAAGGGTACATAATAGTAAGTCTCAGTTCTTCACACTCACAAAGAGCCATTAAATCAACTGAAAACCAAGTGAATTTCAAAAAGAAATTTCTGCCCCATACTGTAGAACCGGGGATCAGAAACTAGTGTGTGTGTTTATCTTTTTCTATAATGAAGTCTGATTCAAACACAGGCCCATGCATTTACATGGTGTCCACTGCTGCTTTTGTGGCAGAGGAGCAGGAGTAGTTGAGACAGAAACTGCAGACTAAAAGACTACAACATTTGGTATTAGATTTTTTGTTTTTTCGAAACAGGGTTTCTCTGTGTAGCCCTGGAAGACTTGAAATGTGTTCTGTCATCCACACTGGCCTCAAACTCAGAGATCTGCCCAAGGCATACGCCACCACCATCTTTATAGCTTCTTATAGAGTGTTAGCTCACTCTTGACCTAGCTGCCACCTGTAGATAAATGATTTCCTCTTCTTTGAAAGAAGGGTCTTTCTACGAGATTATGATCTATTTAAAACCTCTTGGATTAGGCAGGTAGTTTGTAAGAAAATAATTTTCTTTACCTGGAGGTCGTTCTGTGGATTCCAGTCTGAATCAAAGATAATACAGGTATCAGCAGCTGTAAGATTAATACCAAGTCCACCAGCACGGGTGCATAGCAAGAAGACAAAGCGGTCTGAGTCGGGCTTGCTAAAGCGGTCAATAGCAGCTTGTCGAAGGTTGCCTCTAACTCGACCATCAATGCGCTCATATAAGTACCTGGTGAAGATGGGAGGGGGTCACAAGTGAGGAAAAATGGCTAAGCAGAAGAAACAAAAGTCTAGCATGTGCCAAGCAAACATTCCATCACTGAGCTACACAACTATCCTTGAAGCTTTATGAAGATATAATAAAACATAAGACATTTTAGAATGACTCATTTCTTACCTCCTCTGGATTAGATAATCCTCCAGAATATCTAGACAGCGTACCATCTGGGAGAAGATCAGAACTTTATGGCCACCAGCTTTAAGCTTTGGAAGTAACTTGTCAATAAGAACCAGTTTGCCAGCTGAGCGAACCATGGCCTGCAGGTGGAAATCTTGAGGTATAATATGGCAAGCTTCCCGAAATTCCATCAGGATTTTCTCCTCTGCACCTGCAAATAAAATAGTCAAAGTTAATGTTGAGAATAAGTGAAAACATACACAGTCTTATATAATATAGTGGCTTGAGGTAAATAAGCAAAGTGAAAAGTAGTATGATTTTTTTGTTTGTTTGTTTTTTCCAAGACAGGGTATCTCTGTATAAAAACCTTGGCTGTTCTAGAACTCACTCTGTAGACAAGGCTGGCCTCAAACTCACAGAGATCCTCCTGTCTCTGCCTCCTGAGTGCTGGATTAAAGGTGTGTGCCACCACGCCTGGTTAAATGGTATGATCTGTCACCTTTCCTTCCTCCTTCTGTAAACATACTGGCAAGCCACATTCACTCGGACGCCAAAGTTAAGATGTCAGGTGTTCTGCTCTACCATTCCCTGTCATGTTCTATTGACAAAGGCCTCAAACTGAACCACCTAGAGCTAGGTCAGCAGTTGACACACCCAGTAATCCTCTTGTTTCTACTCCTTGTGGCATTTGAGTTAGAGGTGTGAGCAGTCACGCCCAATGTTTTCAATGGGTGCTGGGATTCAAGCATTCACGCTTGTGCACTGAATGCTCTTATCCATCTCCTTCAGCACCAACACCAGCATAAGAGGTTCAGCAACAGAATATGTAAACCAGTCTTCCACTCTGCTATATAAAACATTCTAATGCAGGTCTTTCCTGAACAAACTGATTTTTTTTTTTTTGGTTTTTCGAGACAGGGTTTCTCTGTGTATCCTTGGCTGTCTTGGACTCACTCTAGCCTTGAACTCACAGAGATCCACCTGCCTCTGCCTCCCCAGTTTTGGGAATAAAGGCGTGCGCCACTATGCCCGGACAAACTGAAATTTTTGAAAAATGTAAATAACATGGACTAAAATGGAACATATGCACTATTATTAGCATACAGCCACTCCTCTCCCGCAAAATAATTCAAAATGAACTCCCAGTAAGAACGTTTATCCAGAACTCAGAAAAACTCATGAAATTTTACATAAAAAATGGTATATAATTTGAGAGATTATGCAAAACCAAGGAAATATAGATAATCAGAGAGGGGTTGGCAAGATGGCTCAATAAAGGTGACTGTCATGAAAGCCTGGCAGCCGGAGTTCAGTCCCTACAACACACATACAGGTGGAAGGAAAGAACAGACCTCACAGTGTTGTCTTCTGACCTTCACATGGGACTGAGCCCCAATCCCCATCACACACACAGAAGAGCTAACATAGAAAATATCCAGAAATATTTAGGGAAAGAGAGTATACATGAGAATCTTTTTTGTCCCTGAGACAGGGTTTCTCTGTTTAGCTCTGGCTGTTCTGGAACTCACTCTCTGGACCAGGCTGGCGTTGAACTCACAGAGATCCACCTGCCCCTGCCTCCTGAGTGCTAGGATTAAAGGCGTGCGATGCTATGCCTGGCCGAGAATCTTGTTTTTAAAAGGAGAACCTTTCTTAAGCTACAGTCCATATCCCAGTTACATTGGGATATATCAGTCAATGTATTGTTCTCATTCCCTCACCATTGATGAGGTATGGGTGGTTGCAGCACTTGCGTAACTCCATCATTGTGTTCAGTAGATTAGGCATGTTGGTATGTCCTGCCCCTTTGGAAAGGAAGGAGAAATTCTTCTCTAAAATAGCTCGGTAGTATTTCTTCTGGATGTTGGTCAGTTCAACTTCAATAATAGTTTCCTGTTTGGGAGCCAAATTTTTTTCAACATCCTCTTTGAGTCTTCTCAGCATCATTGGCTTTAGAATAGCCTGAAGCTTTTGAACCTGTGGTTTATTACAAAGGGAAAAAGAAACAAATAAGATTATATGGAACTATAGAAAATTAGTTCTTTACTATCTGAAGAAGACAGATAATGCTACAGGTGATATGCTGAAGTTCAAAACCTCAGCAAGGCCTCAGGTCCTGAGTTAATACAGACTTCTTACCTGCTCCTCTGTCTTGAGATCCCCAAAATCTTTAAGGAACTCTGATTCTGAGGGGAACTGTGAAGGTTCCAAGAAATGAAGTAGGCTGAACAGTTCCTCTACAGTATTTTGCAATGGTGTTCCTGTGAGCAACACTTTATGTTCCTATAAGTGAGAAGACAGAACTTGAGGAGATTCCATCAAGTATACAGCTAATTTAGTTTTAGTGTATGTACTCTATTATGGCAATGGGACAGATTACTCCTTAACTTTCCTTTTTCTTGCTCACTTGTTGACTACAAAAACCATTTAGCAAATGTCCTTATCTAACATACTGAAACTACGTAGACACTGACCTAAGGCAAATAAAGCCCTAGTCACTCAGATACACTGTTTCCAAATTCTTGTCTTTCCAAGACATTCAACTACCCACAGAAAAGAAATGCTAATTTGCCCCTCTGTCGAATGTTTCTGTGTGGGCTAAACATGACTGTTAGTTCTCTGTAATTCCTCTTACCCCTTGCATACAGGCTTCCCCTTTGACTGATCTGACAAAGAGAATGTACCAAAGTGACACCAGAGTCGCAGAGCTCACGGGCTCTGCAGCTCTACTCCGTCCTTTTCAGTACTGCCCTTTGGTGACTGTGCATGGAAGCCCGCCCAATCTGGCTCACTAGAGGATGAGGGGCCATGTGTTAAGGCAACCTAAGTGCTCCAGTGAATGACTAGTATCAACAGGTAGGGCAGCGACATTAATAATGCAGGAAAGGCCAGACATGCCTTTAATCCAGCGCTCAGAAGGCAGAGGAGGGGGATCTCTAGTTCAAGGCCAGCCTGGTTTACAGAGTGAGTTCCAGGACAGCGACAGCTGTTCAGAGAAACTCTTGTATCAAAAACCCAAAGAACCCCAAACAAAATAAACCAACCAAAACCAACCCAACCCAGGAAAGACTACCAGAAGAACATATTAGCTGAATATGGCCCAAGTGGCTCAATTAGAGAATTATGAAAATAGTTGTTGTTTTACATATTAATCTTTGGAATAGATAATTAAAGTACCTTCCCATTGTTCCTCATGATTAAGAAGCACTCATTTACAACTAATTTCCAAATCTAAAACTTATAACATTTCTAAGATCTTCAGGGGTCCCTTAATACAAAGTCCTCGTTCTATTTTTCTCTGGTAAGCTAGGGCGATTTTCTGATGTCCCTTTGGGGAACTCACAAGGTCCATATGCTTGAGACTATCCAGTAGCTTGCAGTTGCGGTTCTTCAGCCGGTGAGCTTCATCGATGATGACACATCGCCATTCGATCTCACGAAGCTCAGGACAGTCTGACAAAATCATCTCAAAAGTGGTGATCAAGGCGTCAAACTTATATGCACCTGGGATGAGGCGACCCTAATCATGAAATTGGTGCAGTCAGAGGAGGCACTTCGGAAGCACATGCCCACCTGTAGACTTCTAAATTTCCTCAATATATTTAAGGAAGTTTAACAGGAAGTACCACAACACTTCCACCAACCTGTCACTGTTTATGCTGCCAATGAGCACTGCCAAATCACTGACCAGGATACGTACTTTCTCAACAGATTCAACTTCTTGGAAAATAACAGGCCTAACTCACTAACTGGAGCTGAACATTTCTGACTGTTGTATGCTTAGCTGATGTAAATCTGTCTTAGATCATATGTTTGTTAACAGTGAGATCCACAAAATGTTGGACGAAGCTGAAACATACTACAGGGGGAAAGAGTGGAAACCAAGCCAGATAGCTTTCTGTAACCTAGTTAACTTAGGAATTTAAGACAATAGGAGCACAAATTTGAGCCCAACCTGAGCTAAATATTGAGCTCTTATCTCAAAAACACTAAAGCAAAAATAAAACTAGCAATAGCCAATACAGAACAAAAATAAAATAATTTCAACAGAATTAAGAACTACAATATGAGATTTGGTTTAGAAGTAAAAAATATCATAAAAGAAACAAAGCAGTAAGTAATTAATGAACTCTATTAATACAAAACGGGTGGTTCAAAATTATTTCCTTAGAGCATCTTCTAGTACAATTTCAGTTGTTTAAAAAAAAAGGGGGGGCAAATGCACATTTATTTCCACATGCTCTGAAAAATAAAGCACAGCAGTGCTATTAAAATCCTATTTAAATACATATATCAGCTGGATGTGGTGGTGCGTAACTGTCATTTCAGCTTTCAGGAAGCTGAAGCCAATCTAGATTACACATAAAGTGCCGACTGTTGTTGTATTGTCTCAAAACAAAGCAATCCATCAAAATGACGCATTCACATATTAAATCAGAACATTCAGTGATTCATAATGTCTATTGGATAGAAACAGCAAAGTCAAATTACACTACTACATAAAAACACCTTAAATTACGGAGAGTATCAATGAACATCTTTAATTCACATGTAGCCCCTAAAACACTAGCACCTAGGCCTACGTTCTCTAAGCCCAGCATTCCCAAGACACACAGCTTACCCGTGAATCCTTACAGTACATCTCATACTGCTGAATCATCTGCCGGCTGGCCAGGCTGCCATGGTACACAATAGTGTTCATCTCTGTCCATGTGTTGAACTCTCGCTCCCAGTTAGTGATAGTGGACAATGGAGCAATGACCAAAAACGGACCATGGATGCCTACATTATATACCTCCTGCAAGAAGGCAATTGACTGAATAGTTTTGCCTAATCCCATCTCATCAGCCAGGATGCAGTTCTGCCTGTAGATTTTGGGGTGAGGGGGTAGGGAGAAGAACATGCCAAAAATTTATCATCTTAAAAAAAAAAAAAAGGAATCTACCTAGGAAAAAATTATTTTGATAAAATGTTTAAAAATAATTCCCAGACTAAGCCTACATGTTATAAGCTCACTTTTTTCTTTACCTGTTATACCAATTAAAGAGGAGCCAGTTGACCCCTTCTAACTGATATTCTCGTAATTGGTTTCTGTTTTTATATTCGTGTGACAGCTCCAATTTCTTCCAGGCACTTGCCTGTGGACGATTCTAAAGAGTAAAAAAAAAAATTGTATTAGTGCAGCAGTGAAACTAATAAAATAACTAATTTTAGTAGTTTAATCAAATAAAAAATATTGTTTGTTATAACCTGTGAAATACATTTAAATTCATGAATGCATGTTATTTTTAAAAGAAAGATTGCCCACTGGATACTTGAGGAAGATGCCTGGAAACTACTTTTAAAAAATTCAGAGGGCTGAAGAGAGAGTTCAAGAGTGAAGGACACTGGCTGCTCTTCCGGAGGTCCTGAGTTCAATTCACAATCACCTGTAATGTGATCTGATGCCCTCTTCTGGCATGTAGAAGTTATGCAGATACAGAATTTGTATACATTAAATGAATGAATAAATAAAATTGGGTGCAGTGATGCAGGCCTGCTATACCAGCACTCATGGGGCTAAGGCCGGAGGTACACTGCATTTCTAAGCCTGCAATAATCTTTTTGTGCCAGGTGTGGTGGCACACACCTTTAGTCCCAGCACTCAGAAGACAGAGGCAGGTGGATCTCTCTGAGTTCGAGGCCAGCCTGGTCTACAGAGTGAGTCCAGGACAGCCAGGGCTATCCAGTGAAACCCTGTCTAGACAAACCAACCAACCGACAGACAGACAGACAGACAAACAAACAAACAAACAAATAAATAAATAAATAAATAAGGCTCTTTTAGTTTGGGGGGATAGGAGTTCGTGTCTGTCTAAGTCTATGTCTATGAACTCTATCTAATGTCATGTCTTTATCTTGCCCTGGCTGACCTTGTACTTTCAATACCCCTATGTCAACATCTCAAGTAGCTGAAAGATAGGTGTGTGTTATATAACTAAATTTAGACAGTGACGACATCATAAAATACCTGACTGTAGTACAGACCATTATGTATGAACAAGCTTACTGGTCTCCCTACTCTGTTAGAACCTTTAGAATCAGTATCTAATAATAGAACTTTTATTAATTAATTAATTAATATGAGTTCAAGGCCGGCCTGTTCTACAGAGTGAGTCCAGGACAGCCAGGGATACACAGAGAGAAACCCTGTCCCGAAAAAAAAAAAATTTTTTGCTTTAGTGATGGGTACATTATACTATTTAGTTAACCCTTCTTTACATGTTAAAAGAGAATTTCCACAGTAGAAAGCTAAACAAATCACAACTTCTTGCCCAGAATGACCTGAGCAATCTCTATTGACAGTCTTTTACACTACTATATTCACCTTCTAAATCCACATGTACCTACCACCCTTTTGAGTTCTGGATGCCTGGACTGAATCCGTTTAAATTCTCGGATTTTGCCCTCATCAACATCCTCTTTCAGCTCCCATGTGCTGTCTTCATACGGCAGAGAACACCATTTCACCAGGTAGTAAATGACAGCCTAGGAGAAAAGGAAGCCAAAGCAGCAGTGATTAAAGAATAAGAGCTTGACTCAAATGCCAGACTCCAATGAATCATCTCTATAGGTGCTAAATACGACAGGCTGAATCCGCCAAGTTCAGGCTGGCGGAAGACATTCTGAAGCTCCACCTATAGTACTGTTCTATAGACATCTACTGTAGGAGGTGCTCGGAGCGTGCGTGCGTGTGTGTAATTGTAATTCAAGATAGTCACTGTTGGGCTGCAGTACTCAATCCAGTAGTATGCTGACTGCCCAGGTAGCACAATAATAAAATTAAAAAGATGATCATTCACTCCTGTGACAGATTTCCATTATAGGCTTACATAAAGCCAACTATAATTAGAAACTTTAGGCATACATAGCCAGGCATGGTAGCCCATATCTTTAATCCCAGCACACATGATCTGAGCTCCAGGCTAGCCTGGTCTACAGAGCTAGGTGTAGGACAGCCAAGGGTACACAAAGAAACCCCTTCTTGAACCCCCCCAAAGAGTATCTCTAATTTCAATTTACAGACTACTCTTTGAAATAGCTACCCTTAAGTGTGAAAATGCCTCAACAGTCACTCAGCAGGGACAGACCAAAGGGATCCCTAGCAATGACCCAATGGTTTTCTTTCTTTCTTTACTAAGGGACTTTAGTCACTCATCAAAAACCTTCCGAGCAAGTCACATATTTCCAGCATATTAACTTACTTTTCTAAAGAACGTATTTATTTCCATTATTAGCTAAAGCAAAATAGATAAAAACCAAACCTATTTTGGAGAGGGTGAAAATAGACACACAGAATATTACTGTCAAATATTGGGAACATTAACTGTAATATCAAAACACCAAAACATTTTTAGCACCATGCCAGTTGCACATTTCAAAGGGTTCAAACATAAGGCCAGTTACTTTTGGAAGGTGATAGAAAGCATAAAATCACAAGGCAGGAGAGGATGAGATCCTGTAAATGACAGGAATTTAAGGGCAGCCAACTTCCTAATGATTTATCTGTCCTCCAGTCACTTCCAGAAACAAACACTTAATACTATGCACCCTCAAATTACAAGAATATGGATTATATACATTATACTTACTAGAACACATTACAATATAAATAGACCCTGTGTATCTAAGGTCCTATCTGAGTTATTCTTAAGTCTGAGAAAACAAGGTAAAACTTGCAATGTTACAGGAGGACTGACTCACAGGTCCTATTAGAGTGACATGTGGGAATAAATCGCATAGCTAGTAAGCCTAGCTTACAACCTAGCACTGACGGCTGAACAAGACTCTATTCTTCTCTCAGTCACTGTCACAAGCCATAAAATCTTTGTGAAGCTAAGCCAGCAATGGCTTGAAGCAAAAAGTTAAACTTTTCAGAACAAAAGGAAGTTTGTTGTCTAGATATAATTTAAGACAAGGGTGATTCATTTTTGGCTTAGATCTTTTGATTCTCCTTGGAGAATCAAACAGGAAATCAAGTATTTGAGCACAAACAGAACATGTTCCCCAATCTGTAGAAGTATTATCACAGTGATTCCCAAACAGTTTATAAAAGAAAAATTCCCACAAAAGTAACTTGAAAATAAGTATCTTATAGCTTCAGTCTAACTGCATGTAATGGGAACTGTGGGTGGGATACCAAATGATACATGAAAAGTACTAAACTAAGCGGTGAGTGCAGGAATACCGAAAGCCAGAGAGCTGTACAAGTGTTTTCAGACTCACTGATTTAGGAACCAGTGTGCAGGGTGTTCCTAACACTAAGGAGAGGGAGACCAAGGTGAGTAGTTCTTCTGACCTTGCAAATGTAGCTACAGGATGTCTGGCACAGGTATTTCCAGCTTATTTACTCCTTTGCCGTCCCACTATATTTCTAAGAATCCCACAAAAGAAATTCAGAAATACCTTTTCAGTCCAAGGGATTTTTCAGCCACATCTGAAAAATAAAGGATTGGCAAGCAAACCAGAAGAAATCTGCCTTTCGTGTTTCTTTCATGTTTCTTCGCGCCCAACTCACCTCGCCATTATCCTTGTCAACACTGTGAGACTCGTCCAATATCCTATCCACCTCAACGTAGTCTGGATTGAAGGGCTCTTCATCCTATGTGAATTATGAAACCAAACAATAAGGCAGGGAAATCACTGCCCAGCAAATTACCTATAAGTTTCTACTTTATATTTCTAATACTAAAGATAATTAATGGGAATTGTATATTGTTGTAGCATTAAAATCTATAAATCTGCTTTTTTTTTTTTAACCTGTTATCAGAGACAGTCTCTTCTCCCTAATAGACACTACTGTCTCCACACATTCTGGATTCCTTCTTAGTTTTAGTATTCCCTGTCTGTTGAACCAGTGCCCAGATATACAAACTTGGTCTATTATAAAGCAATAAATTCATAAAGCAAACAAACACCTATTCCTAACTCTATATCACTCTGAAACTGTTTTTTTTTCCTGCTCTGCTTCATATCTGAGCTTTCCCAAGTTTTTCACACATATGCCACCTCCATTTCATCTCTTCACTCTTCCTTCTGCTTATGTACTACAATTAAAAGTCAAAGTCATGAAAAACTTTTAAATTGTTAAATATAATGGATACATTTGTTTGCTTATGTAGCTTCAATGTTTAATTGGTAGTAACGCTAGATACAAGTTCCTTTATTACTATTTCTACCAATACTAGATTAGAAATTTGATTTTTAACAATTTTCTCAGACTAGAGATGAAATTCAGTTGGCAGAGTACTTTTCAGCATGCAGAAAGCCCTGGGTTGCATCCCCAGGGCACATATGGTGTGTGTGGAGCTGCGATGCCTATGACCCTAGCCCTAAGAGGGAAAAGCAACACCAGAGGACAGAGGATCAGAAGTCTAAGTTCATAGTGAGTCCGTGAGTCATCCTGGGCTACTTGAGATTGGTTCATAAAAAAGCCAAACCAAGGGAGGGGATTATGATTTAGATGTAACTTAAAGAAGTATATAAATGTTAAAACAAACAAACAAACAAACAAACAAAAACCCAAGCCAACTAAACCAAAAAAAACAAAACAAAAGTATTCTCTTAGTGAGATAGTTGTTTGTATCTAAAGAGTTTATCAATAGGTAAAGACCAGTATTAGAGAGACCAGAATCTGGTGAAGATCAGGCTACTTTATCTTCCCTCCACCCATAGTGATACCCTCACAGTGCTGAACAACAGACCATAATTAAACCTGGGAAAATAAAAGCATGACACCAACTAAATAATCAAAATTAAAACTCTATACTCATATACACAAACCAAGCATGTCTTTGCAGAGGCTGACAGCCTGGTAATTAATTTGTACTAGGAAAGAAAGGGAAGGCCATGTGATTGTATAGCTCTGTAATACCAACACTTGAGCAGTAAAGGCAGGAAAGTAAGTCTGAGGATAACCTGGATTATACAGTGTGACCCTGTTGTCTCAAAAAAAACCAAAAAAAAACAAAACAAAACAATCGTCAATGCTATGCTAATTACCTCATGGAAGAAGTGTCTCATCTGAGCCATTTTGGTTTTAAACCGCTTTAATTTCTGATGGATCCTCTTATCCTTCTCCAGCTGAGAGATAGTTGCCCATTCACAGTGCAGATAGGAGCTACAGTAAGTGGAAATAGTCACGATGTGAGAATGGAAAGCTGGCACTCCAGCACTGGGGATCTGGGGAGTAGCCAGCCACAGGTGGGACAAATGTGTGCTTTAACAGGAGACAGCTGAGGTCAGTGTTCCTCAAACTTGAAGATGCACACAAACCACTGGATCTGGGGTACTCCTAGTCACCTACACTTCCAACCTGCACCCAGATAATGCTAATTCTGTTGGTTCACAAGCTATGGTCCATAGTAAGAAGGCCTTAACAATAAGTAACAAGGCAGAGAAGACTACAAGGGATTTTATCAGAAACTGATTTCATCCCACTTTCCTGTAAAGAAACTGTCATTTCAATTCCTGAAATTTTCTGACTAGCACTTGGAAGAAAGAAAAGCGTCCATAGGAGGCTCCTTCACACCTGTGGATTAGGGCGAGCAGGTCTGAGTGCGTGTAACTTACTAGTTCTTGTACTTGACAAAGAATTCCTCGGCCTCAGTGTACTGTCCAGAAGGAAGCTGAGAAGAGATATAGAGATTATAGTCATATATTTATCAAAGACAGATCTTTTAAATTCATCCACATATGGCAAAACTTCATCCTAATGTTCCCTGAATATTTCATTGATCAAGGAACTAATCAAGCACTAGAGGTCTGAGAGCTGAAAAGAAGTGAGCTTTTATGTATTATAAACAAAGTAGTTAAGGAAGAGATGGTAAGACAGTTTTCTAGCTGGTTTTTATACATCATCTTTCTTTTTTGGGGGTGGTGGTGGTGGTTCGAGACAGGGTTTCTCTCTGTGTAGCCTTGGCTGTTCTGGAACTTACTCTGTAGACCAGGCTGGCCTTGAACTCAGAGATTCATCTGCCTCTGTCTCCCAAGTGCTGGGATTAAAGGCCTATGCCATGGACAACTGGCTCTTATAACCACACCCTATCAATATATTCTGTCATTCAAAGGTACTCATTAAATAAAACTTTATGAACTGGGGATGTAACTCAGTAATAGAAAAAAATCCCCATCACAGGAAAAATAAGTAATTCTTTAAAAGGAAAAACTATATACCTATGAATTCATCATTAAAGATGCTATGAATGACACTGAAGACAGAGAGGCCTCACCTCTTTCTTCACAATTCGCATGGAAAGCACTTTGTCCACAATAGCTGCATCCTCTTCACTGGGATTCTCCTGTAGCAAAAGATGCTGTCAGTCAACTCATGGTTGAAAGAACAAAACTGGGTGTGATAGTTCACACCAATAATCCCTGGGTGTGATAGCTCACATTGATAATCCTTGGGTGTGATAGTTCACACCGATAACCCCTGGGTGAGATAGTTCACACCAATAACCCCTGGGTGTGATAGCTCACACCACTAGCTCACACCAGGCTAGAGGACTGCTGCCTGGCATTCAGAAGAGGACCCTATCTCAAAATAACAGCAAACAGTAAATGCACGCACGCACACACACACACACACACACACACACACACACACACACACAGAGCAAGGCCAAACTCAAATGGCTAATGTTAGCTTACCACAAAGAACTGCATGGAAGGCAGAGTCTCGCCGTCAGGTTCTTGCACTGGTTCTGGGATGATGGGCTCGGGTTTTATTGGACCAGTTACATCAACCTCCTCTTCTTCTTCATCATCTGTTATCTTTATATCCAGGTCCTCTGTATATTTTTTTCGTTTAACTTGGCGATTTGAGCGTCTCTTCTGTAGACGAAATACAGTTAATTGCTTGGAATTCTCAACATGAGAACTTTTTTGTTTTTGAGACAGTGACTTATGTATCTGTGTTCCAAGCTAGCCTGAACTTTTTTGCCTTTGTCTCCCATGTATCTAGGAGACCTTTCAAAGGGAAAACCTTTAGTGCCCTGTGAGCCCTGGTAAGAGGCGTAAGGAACTCAGGTGTGACTTTAGCCACAAGGCAC
Organism: Lophiomys imhausi; assembly: GCA_907164525.1. Classification (NCBI taxonomy): domain Eukaryota; kingdom Metazoa; phylum Chordata; class Mammalia; order Rodentia; family Muridae; genus Lophiomys; species Lophiomys imhausi. The sequence goes on along the minus strand of CAJQZJ010032031.1, from coordinate 5,465,553 downwards.
TTGGTGCTACACGACAGGGGCAGCACATCAGGCTCATGTTTCCACAGCTAAAGATTTTCTCTTTTTCCTGTATCTTACTCACTATTGTACTGTATGTGGGTTCAGGTGTCAGAGGACAGCTTTTGGGGTGTTCTCTCTTTCTACCACCATGGGTTCAGGCATGAAACACAGGTGTCAGGCTTGCATAGCAAATTCTTTTACAAGGTGAACCATCTCATTGGCCCTTTATGCTTTGACAAAAGAATAATTTCATATGAACTGTTGTGTCACTTGTTTAGGTAACCCTTCTCTCTCTCTCTCTCTATCTCTTTCTAGGTTTTTCTAGACAGGGCTGCTCTGTGTAACAAGCCCTGGCTGCCCTGGAACTCACTCTGTAGACCAGGCTGACCTTGAACTCACAGATATCCACCTGCCTCTGCCTCCTGAGTGCTGGGATTAAAGGCCTGCGCCACCATGCCCAGCTCTTTTTTCCTTTCTTAACTTTTCGGTTTTGTTTGTTTGTTGTTTTGAGGCTCAGTCTCTCTCTAAACAGCCCTAACTGTCCTAAAACATTCTGTAGACCAGGATGGCTTGAACTCACAGAGATCTATCTGCCTCTGCCTCTTGAGTGCTCGGATTACTGGCATGTGCCACTGTGCCTTTAAGTTTAGTTAACAATATTTCTTTGAGACAGTTTTCTTAATGTATTTTAGGTCAGCTGGGTAAAATGGCACACACCTTTAATCTTAGACTCACAAGGCAAATGGATCTCTGAATTCAAGGCCAGCCTAATCTACACAATAAGTTCCAGGACAGCCAGGGCTACACAGAGAAACTCTGTCTCAAAGATAATATATATTTGTAATGCATAATATACTATATCTGTGTATATATATGTTTATTTTAGTCTTTCAAGTGACTAAATAACTTTTTTCCACTAATTTCATGCTTTTCTACTAAAACTCATACCTAACTGAACATTCTTCCATTCCAGAAGTTCACTGTAAGTTCAGAACAATAGTTCATGTCATAGGTCAATAAGGTTTGAGGAGTTACAGCAGGATTGATTATATGTATCTCCATTAAGAATCATACCTAACTAGACATTCCCAGGCTATCTTTCATTCCTGGGTTCACTGAAAGTTCAAAGCAAAAGTTTTTATATATTGTGGTGCACGCTGAAGCCTGTAATCTCATCCCTGGAGTTAGCTTAGAGTGACTGTTTCCCTAGGTCAGAAATTTGTCCCAAGCCTATTTCTCTTTCTAGTGCAATTTACATGCTTATGACACATGAAGGTTCACAGAACTCTTTTTGTAGCTTTCTTACTCTGTAGGGGGAATAAATCATTTTCAAAGTTGTTTAATACTCGCAGCTCATGATACAAAAACGGAGAAGGAAAAATTTTTCAACATGATATATCCTCCAAAAATGAAAGAGTCACACAACAGAAATACTGAAATTGAGCAAATTTGCGTAGCATGACACTAATTTGTAAAAGCCAATATTCCATGCCAGGTGTGGTGGCATACACCTTTAATTCCAGCATTCTGGAGGCAGAGGCAGGTATACCTCTGTGAGTTCGAGACCAGCCTGGTCTACAAAGTGAGTCCAGGACAGCCAGGGCTGTTACACAGAGAAACCCTGTATTGAAAAACAAAAACAAACAAAAAAAGTCAATATTCCTAGGGATCAGGAGAGAGCCTAGGGATAGGGCACTTGCCTAGCACACATACAGTCTTGGGTATAGTCCTTCAGGACAGCAAATACATAAATGAATGAATTAGTAATATTAATCCTATTCAGAGTAGGATGGAATACAATGATGAAAAGATGCTGTTTTTAAAAGTAAAGATTATCTAGACTATTAAATCTCTTAAGATAGAAAATCACCTGTATGAAGAAAAATTTTAAATGTTATAGATTATAAAGACAAACAATGCTAAATGGCTATACAAATTTGATTAAACAACATTTTAAATTAGATGAGCTGACCCTAGAAATAGAGAAATAAACACCTGTGCTGAAAAAGAAATGAAGATTTTAAAATATCCAATTTATAAGAGCCCTAAAGAGGGTGAAGTATCTCTAAAATAAAAACATTAAATACAGAGGAAATGACAGAAATACTGAAATTGAGCAAATTTGCATAGCACAAAACTAAAAGCTAGACTAAAGGTTTCCTGTCCTTATGGACTTAAAGAACTAATACTACAAAGAGGGCTACATCTCCAAAAGTCCTCTGCAGGCTCAATATAATCCCTATCAAAATTACCACAATATATTTTCCAGCAATAGAAAAACATACTTAATATGGAAGCCCAAAAGATCCCAAGTATCTAAAGTAATTGAGCCAGAGAACAATGCTGGAGTTACCACAAATCCTACTATAAAGCCATAGCAATAATACCAGCACAGTGTCTAGAGACCTACACCAATGAAACAGAATTTAGGGTTTTCTCAAATAAAAAGCTTCTGCATAGCCAAGGAAATGAATATCATGGTGAAAAGAAAAATCTATAGAATGGAAAAAATATTACTGACTGTACATAGCACAAGGAATAATATATATATCATATAAAGAACTTAAGGTGGGAAAGATCACTCAGGGTGAAGGTGCTTGCTAGCAAGCCTGACAAACTGAGTTCAACCCTTGAGCCCACACAGTAGAAGGAGAGAACCAATTTCTGTAAGTTGTTCTTTCATCTCCACACATGCAACTTAGCATGTTGGTTGTATAACATACATAGGCACAAATAAATAAATGAAAATATTAATTAAAAAATTAAATACCCAAATACAAGTCACCCAATCGATAAATGGCAAATGAATCAAACTGATAGCTCTCAAAAGAATTGGAAGTGGCCACTAAACTTTTGAAGACTGGTAGTTTAAGATTAGCCTGTGGGGCTAGTGAGACAGTCCAGTGAGGAAAGGCACAGACACTGATCCTGAGGGCCTGAGATTGATCCCTGAGTCCCACAAGATGGGACAAGAGAAGTGACTCTTGGAAGTTGTCCCTCCCACTGACACCTACCCCCTTTTTAAAAAGTTAAGAAGAAGAGGAGGAGGAGGAGGAGGAGGAGGAGGAGAGGAAGAAGAAGAAGAAGAAGAAGAAGAAGAAGAAGAAGAAGAAGAAGAAGAAGAAGAAGAAGAAGAAGAAGAAGAAGAAGAAAGACTATTCTGGGCTACACAGACAGGGTCTTAAAAATACTACTAACAACAATGTTCAACATCCTTAGCCATCAGAGAAATGCAAATAAAAATTACATCAAGGGGCTGGAGAGATGGCTCAGAGGTTAAGGTACTGGCTGCTCTTCCAGAGGTCCTGAGTTCAATTCCTAGTACCCACATGGTGGCTCAAAACCATCTATATAATGAGATCTGATGCCCTCTTCTGCAATGCAGGTGTACATACAGATAGAGCACTCATATACATAAAAATAAATAAATCTTTTTTAAAAATTACATCAAGATTCCATTTCAGACCAGTCAAAAACAAGAAAACAAGTGTAGGTAAGGTAGTAGGTAAAAGGGGTCGGTAAGTATCACTGGAAGGAGTTTTAATTAGTCCAGCCACTATAGAAACCAGTACGTGGTTCCTCAAACACTAAAAGTAAAACCATCACACAGCTGAGTTAATCCCTCCTGGGAATCTTCCAGAAGGGATCTAGGTCAGCAGACCATAGGACACCTGCACAACTATCTTTACACTGGCACTACTCACAACAGCCAGGTTATGGAACTGTGCCACCAACGGATGTGTATGGAGAGAGAAAATGTATATACACACATGGAGAGTTACTCAGTCACAGGAAAGAATGAAATTATGCCACCCGCAGGAAATGGATAAAATTGGAGACTCATGTCAACTAAAATAACCCAGATTAAGAAACACAAAAATAGGTTGGACGTAGTGGCACACACCTTTAATCCCAGCACCCAGGAGGCAGAGGCTGGTGGATCTCTGTGAGTTCAAGGCCAGCTTGGTCTACAGAGTGAGTTCCAGGACAGCCAGGGCTGATACATGGAGAAACTGTCTCGAAGAAAACCTAAAAAGAGAAAGAAAGGAAGGAAGGAAAGAAAAAAAGAAGACAAATATAGCATATTTTTCTCTCATATGTAGACTCTAGACTTAAAAATGTTTATACCTAAGACATGAGAGTAGAGTTCGGTGGGATGGATGATGGTGCACACCTATAATGTGAGCACTTGTAGGAGTTAGATAAATTAGATTTAGGAAATATATAGGAGTTTCTGATACTGTCTCTTAATTCGGGGCCTGAAGAGCATTATCAGCATGAAGTCAGCAAAAACAGGAAAGACTCAATAGACTGAAAAACAAGTTTGAAGTCAGGAAAAACAGGAAAGACTCAAGACTTGAAGAAACAAAGTATCTGGCCTGACATTGTTTTCAGCTGCTAAGTGGGCGGAGCCCAAATTAAGCTGAAACAGAGTTCCTCCTATTTGAGGACAATGCGTGGAGCCGAGAAGAGAAGAGGCCCCTGATGATAGAGAGCTCCAAGAGTCCTGCTGAAAAAAGGGCTGGCCATTGATGGCCTGATGGCCAGCTCTCTCCCTGAAGCAGAAAGAAGCCGGTGAGCAAAGAAAGCCTGAGCAAGACACCAAAAGGCCCAGGACTGGACCCTGTGGCTCAGCTTTTGCCTAGAGGGGTTTGATCTGTTCAAACAGTGGCCTAAAGGAAACAGTGCCTGGCTTTAAGGACAGAGGCAGAGCAGCTGAGTTCCTGATTCAAAAGAAGTAAGTTGGCCTGCAGACGGCTGGGGTCTCCCACAGAAAAGAAAGCATGAAGTCTTATTTAAGGTGAGACTGCAATAACCAACTTACCCTGACGAACCTGCATCTGAGAGATCCAGAAAAAGGACTGCTAAGTGCGTTAAAGAATCTACAACAAAGACTGTGTTCCTGACGACTGAGGACCTGCCCCAGAGACTGTATCATTCTAAAAGGTTATGAAAGTAGTTGTTATAATTATCAATAGGTTTAGTGGATAGGTTAAAGGGGTTGTAGGATTTTATAGGATTAATAGTTAATAAATTGTTGGTGTTTGTTATAAGTGAATTTAGTAATAAATAAATAAGTGTTAAATAATAATTTAAAAGTTCGGTTACAAGCACTGGTTTGTCGGAGCAGGAGAATCAGGAGCTCAAAAGAAATCTTAATAATGCGACCCTGTTTCAATACATTAAAGACAAAACAAAATGAAAAGAAACTAGATGAAACGGAAGGAAATGAGACAGTAATGAAGAGTTGTTATGGTTAAAACTCATTGTCAACTAGGCTGGACTTAGAATTACCTAGGAGACACATCCAAAGCACTTCTGTAAGAACAGAGAGGTTCAACTCAGAAGGGAAAACCCACCCTGAATGTGGGTGGCACCATCTCTGTAGGTTCGGGTCCAAGACTAACTGAATACAGTGGAGAAAGAAGGAGAGCTGAGTGCCATCATTCATCCTCCTGATGTTCCTGATGGAGACAAATCTGTAGACGAGCAGACTCAAATCCTATCCAGATCACTGGAGCTGGCTCCTCGTACTGTCTATTCTATCAAAATGAACTGTACCCGCAAACCTCAAATCAAATAAGCCTTGTCTTCCTTAAGCTGTATTAGTCACAGTTTGTTATAGCAAAGAATGAATAATTCAAGGAATGAGTCTGAACAAAGCATACAGTATGTTCAACTGTAATCTTTTCTTTCAGTTTTAAGATTAAAAAAAAAAAAAACAACTCATGCTTATGAGTATTTTGCTTGTATATGTGTGCACTGTGTGTATGCAGTGCTCACAGAGGCCTAAAGAGGGCATCTGATCTCCTGGAACTGAGACTGTTGCTGCCAACCGTTGATATGTGTGTTGGGAACTGAACTAGGGGTTCCTAGAACAATCAGTGCTATTAACTGCTGAGCCATTCCTCCAGTCTCTAAATTGAATTTTTGTTTTGTTTTTCCTGCCCATACTTAGCAGACTGGCAAAAATTCAGAACATTTGAGAAAAATATTTAAACACAGACTAGGAATATATTTGAGTGGAAATATTTGTCTAACATGCTAAAGACGCTGAATTTGATGTCCTAAACAGGAGGAAGAAAACAAAACTTAAACGACCACAGAGTACTAGTTAAACAATTAGGCCATAGCCTTGAAATAAAGTATTCAAGGATTATTAAACAGATGAGACAGCTGGAAAATACTGAAGTTTTAAGCTATAACATCAGAGACCCTTATTACAAGTAAGAGTATTAAATGGCCCATGATTTGGAAAACAGGAAGATTTGATCCAGTTTTATGTTTACCCTGTAATCTGTTAATTTCTAGGGATTTACTCATAATACATGAAAATCTGTCCAAAGAATACTTTGTACTAAGATTTTTCTTTGTACAAAGTACTATCACAAACCATACAACTCAAAAGTCCATCAACAGGGGAATGGATACCCAAATTACACTCATACATATTTATTTAAATCAAATATACTCGAGAAAAAAGAAATAACAATTGATACACTCATCATTGAAAATCTCAAAGAAATTAGACTCTAGACCTAATAACCCATAGGACCATAAAAAAAAAAAAAAAAAGCCAGATGCAGTTATTGACACTTGTAATCTCACAACTCAGGTGGAGGTTGAAGACCATACTGGACTACAGTACAAAAGTGACCAGACCACAGAAGCGACATACACAGGTGGCTCTCTGTGTCCTACCATGCACCCTGTATTGCCTAGTGACTCAGTCAACAAAAAGGTCACCACATGAAGACTAAAGAACTGTGAACCACTGGGCAGCGGCGTCACACAATTTTAATCCCAATACATGGGAGGGAGAAGAAGTAGTAGGTGGATCTCCGAGTTTGAGGGTAGCCTGGTCAAGGACTGCCAGGGCTACACAAACAATCAAACCATGAACCAAAATAAACATCATTTGGTTACTGTTACAACATACCAGTAACACATGGCAGTATGTTATCACCAACAGAAAATTGACTGAGACAGACATTTCATTTTACATTACTAAAGAAAGTCTAGTTATGTAGAAAGGGTTGTAGGCACTCCCTTTTCTATTACTGGCTTTTATAATTAATGTAACGTTAAGATAACATTTCTACATTAATTAATTAGTTAATTAAGAGGCAGAATCTTACTATTTATTCATTTGTTTCTTTGTTTTGAGACAAGGTCTCTTTGTGTAGCCTTGGCTGGCCTAGAACTCACTATGGAGACCAAGCTGGCCTTGAGATCACACAGATCTGTCTACCTATACCTCTGCCTACATGGCCCTGAGATTAAACACACGTACCACCACACGTGGCTTAAAAATTTTTTCAATTAAAAAAAAAATAGATTACTTCGATTTACTTTAAAATAAACCAGAAAGGGGCAATGGCTATCTTGGTAAATACTGAAGTAGGGGAACAGACACATAGGACTTCATTAAATAGTCTCTACCTTTGTATAAATTTGAAATTTTTCATAATAAAAAAAGTAGCACAGGAAGTAGGTGTGGAATACTAGCATTAAGTGAAAAGTAGCATGCCATAAACGAAGGATGTTTCTGGAAAGATGTGAATGCACCCCTGGACACTCACCCAAATTAACAAACAAAACTGGTTCTCTGGGAGACCTGGGAACGGGGGTCCAGATGGGACATTTTTGTTTGGTTGTTTTTTTTGGCATGTATAGCATATGTTACTACAATGGAGTGTCTTTGTTCAACTGTCTTCCACGTTTATTCACTTATTGAAACAGATGTAGCTCTGGCAACCCTGAATTTAGAGATGGCTTACCTCTAACCTCCCAGTGCTGCAATCATAAGTTTGCACCCCTACACATTCATTCATTCATTCATTCATTCAGGTTTTTTGAGACAGGGTTTCTCTGTGTATCCCTGGCTGTCCTGGACTCACTCTATAGACCAGGCTGGCCACGAACTCAGAGATCCACCTGCCTCTGCCTCCTTAGTGCTGGGATTAAAGGTGTGCACCACCATGCCCAGCCAACTTTATTTTTTACGAACAAGATCTCAAAATGAAATAAAGTTAATAGATTTGGCTAGGTTCACTGGACAATGAACCTTAGAGATCTGTCTGCCTTCACCAAGCACTACCACCAGTACTTAAGTGCCATAGTCAGTGGCACTTTTATACTGGTTTTGGGGAATCTGGACTCAGGTTCCTATGCTTTGGGTCAGCACTTTACCGGCTGAGTCATCTCCCACTGCTTTGCTTTGTGCTCTCCATCAAGGATTTCACTCAGTATCCTCGGTCATCCTTACATGCACAGCAATCATTCTACCTCAGCTTCCCATGTACTGTGAACCATCTCACTTGGCTTGGAACAGAATTTCATAGTTTACCATTTAGCACTGTTAAACTTTTTCTCAGATCTCCCTAACCTTTCTAGAAGCTAGAGATACAGGTTCTCTACCACGTCCAGGTCTCAGTTATATATTATATACATGTGTAATTTTTGTTTTGAGACAAGTGTCATGTACCCCAACTAGCTTCAAGTTATGTCTGGAGAACAACTTAGATCTTCTGATCCTCCTGCCTCTGTCTCCCAGGTGCTGGGATTACAGGTGTGTGCCACCATGCAGTGGACATGACAGAGTGCGGCTCTGTGCATATGAGCAAAGCGCTCTTCCGATGGAGCCGCTTAAAAGTAAGGTGGCTAATGGCTAAACAGTAAGTAAAAAACAAAAAGCCCCACAGTCCCAGAGGATAAAAAGAATACAATAATCACGTTTCATTTATCTTAATTAATTAAAGTCAACTTTTAAAAGTTTATTAATTAAGGTGGACCTTAATCTAAGGCTGTTGTTCTCTTCCATCCTTTATATAGTTCTTTCCTCTCTTTTTCCTATTCCTCTCATTGCCCCCCCTTTTTTTTTCCTTTGGTTTTTCGAGACAGGGTTTCTCTGTGTAACAGCTCTGGCAGTCCTGGACTCACTTTGTAGACCAGGCTGGCCTCGAACTGCCTGCCTCTGCCTCTTGTCTGCTGGGATTAAAGGCATGTGCCATCATGCCCAGCCCTTTCCCTTTTACAATTACTTTTCCTAATATTTAATTCAGGTTAGCCTCCTGGATTCAAGTCTTACAGGCATATGGAATCATACTTGGCCTTGTGTTCTTGTGAGAAAGGAACTATGGCCACAATGTGGCTCACACCTGTAATACCAGAACTCAGTGTATACAGGTAGGAAGACTGCTTTTAAGGTTGAGGTCAGTCTGGGGTACATAGTGTCTTACCAACCAGCCAAATATACAACTGAGCACAAAGACACCAGACCCATGAACCAGTAAAAGAAAGACCATGTGAAGGTACAGCAAGAAGATGGCCATCTACAACTCAAGAAGACAGGCCTCAGGAAATATCAAACGCAAGACCTTAGTTCTTCTTGGATTTCTAGGCTCTCAGACAATCAGAAAATAAATATTTCGCTGGGCACAATAGTACACCCAGCTACTCAGGAGGGTAGGTGGGAAGATCAAGTTTGAAATCAGGAGGGCCAACGTAGCACAGGACTGTCCCATAAATAAAACAAAGGGACATAACTCTGGGATAGAGTCCTTGCCTAGGAATGCACAGGGCCCAAGGCTCAGCCCCCAACTTCAAAATCACACACACAAAAAAAACAACAAAATGCTAAGCCACCTCATCTGTGCTATTTTGATACAATCGTTCTGGAAAACTAATATACTACTCTCCAAAATTTTACTTATTGGTTATATTATGAAAATTTGCCTTCAGCTTGCTTTTCATCTTAATATACATTTTAAAAAATTCTTGGAGAATTTCTTACATGCACACAAAGACTTTTAATCATCCAGTGTTGTTATTTAATCATATTTAACAAATACTGTGCTATCATTATATGTTCTTACTTTTTTTTTTTTTGGTTTTTCAAGACAGGGTTTCTCTGTGTAGCCCTGGCTGTCCTGGACTCACTTTGTAAACCAGGCTGGCCTCGAACTCACAAAGATCCGCCTGCCTCTGCCTCCCAAGTGCTGGGATTAAAGGCGTGCGCCACCACCGCCCAGCTTGTTCTTACTTTTATTAGTTGAGATAGGGCCTTTTTATGTACCCCTGGCTATCTGGAAACTAAGACTATGTAAACCAGGATGGCCTCAAACTCAGAAATCTATCTGCCTCCTGAGTCCTCGATTAAAAGACTTGCAAAGGGCAAAAGTTAGTGGGTTGTTTCTTTTGTGAAAGATAGATGAATGGACCAAAAGGGGAAGGAAAGAGCGTTATGGAAAAGAAATGACTTGATTAGGATGTTGTCTGTAACCCTGATAACACAGATGTATCTTTCTTGAATGAATATTAAGTTGGTATGGACAGGCCTATTGATTATGTTGGCATATTGATTTATGTTGGTAAGATCTATATAATTGATAAAATGTGTATGTAAATGTATTGTGTACTATATGCATTACTAATACTGTATGGGCCACCATGCCTGGTTTTCATTATATGTTCATCTCATGAGCTAAGGACTACTTTATAAATGTTTACATTTAATCCTCATAACAACCTACTTAGTGTGTAGTAGTATCTTCATTTTACCAGTGAAGAAATTAGACAGCAATAGGGAAAGGAACTTGCCCTCAATGATAAGGTTCATAAATGGGAGAGCAGCTGTGCTTATTTCTGGAATAGTTTTATCATTCAGTACATAATCTTTATTTATCAAATGCCAATTTTTCCATTTATGACTCTTGGGTTTTTGTTTTGTTTTGTTTTTCAACACAGGGTTTCTCTGTGTAGCCCTGGCTGTTCTGGACTTGCTTTGTAGACCAGGCTGGATTCAACTTCACAGAGACCTGCCTGCCTTTGCCTCCCGAGGGCTTGGATTTAAAGGTGTGAGTCACCACATCTGGCTGAAAAAAAAATTTTTTTAAGATTTGTTTTCTGGTTTGGAGAGATGGCTATGAGGTTACTGGCTTGCTCTTCTAGAGGACCTGGGGTCAGTTCCCAGTACACATACAGTGACTCCCTACTGTCCATTAACTCTAATTCCAAGGGATCTGATGTCCTTTCTGTAGGTGCTGATGCATATGGTGCACACAGATTTACATAAACATGCACACATAAAAATTTCTTTTTTCAGATTTTACACTAGATGTGTTGATTATGTATACCTATAATCTCGGAATTGGGGAAGTGGAAGAGATAGCAGGACCACCAATGACAATGCCTGGCTAGGCTACATAAGGACAGACAGGACTACATAGACTGTTTTGGATGTTTACACTCTGCTAAGTTCTTTAAGCTACCTGGATGCTGTTCTCTTCATCCTCCCGGGGTGACTGTGCAGGCATGACTTCCACGTCAGAGTTGTCAGATGATGTGTTACGCTTTCTCTTCTTGCCCACAACAGGAGTGATGGTGCTAAAAAGGGAAAACCAAGTTCATTTTCAGTGAAGGCAAATAAGTATGAGTAAGAAAATATATTAATTAAAATGGTCATACACTAAACTTCTAGACAAAAATATTTGGGTCTAAAAGAAAAACATTTGCCGGGCGGTGGTGGCGCACGCCTTTAGTCCCAGCACTCCGGAGGCAGAGGCAGGTGGATCTCTGTGAGTTCGAGGCCAGCCTGGTCTACAAAGCGAGTCCAGGACAGCCAGGGCTGTTACACAGAGAAACCCTGTCTCGAAAAACCAAAAAAAAAAAAAAAGAAAAACATTTGATTCTCTAGTCTATGGTAAAATATTGCAGAGCACAGTGTCTAAAAAACACAGTACTCCAGTGTGCAAGAGTAACCCTGTCCTGACAGACATTTTGCTGAGAACCAAATAACAGAGATGAAGCTTACTTTTTTTTTTTAAGATGTATTTATTTTATGTGAAAAGTGTTTTGCCTACATATATGCAGGTGTGCCAACTGCACGGCTGGTAACTGCAGAAGTCAGAAGAGGGCATCAGATCCCTCGAACTGGAGTGATGATAGGTGGTTGTAAGCAGCCACGTGGTACTGTAAACTGAACCCTGGTCATCTGCAATAGCTGTAGCACTCTTCACTGCTGAACCATCTCTCTAGCCTCCTAAAAGTTGTTTTTTTTATAAGGTGGAAAAGGCTATACAGCTTGAAGAACACACACAAAGTAGAAGCTAGTAAGAAAGTTAACCACAAGAAATGAAAGAAAAGCCGGGTGGTGGTGGCGCACACCTTTAATCCCAGCACTTGGGAGGCAGAGGCAGGCGGATCTCTGTGAGTTCGAGGCCAGCCTGGTCTACAAAAGTGAGTCCAGGACAGCCAGAGCTGTTATACAGAGAAACCTGTCTCAAAAAAAAAAAAAAAGAAATGAAAGAAAAAGAACACAAGATTGCAACAAAAACCATAGCAAGCCATATTCCCTCAACAAGATCTAAGGTTGAAGGTGACTGAGGTTTAAGGGCAGGGAAGCTGTATCCAGCAGCTCTCTATGAGTGGATGGTAGAGGAACTGAGAAATCTCTTCTACACAACAGTGATAAAAATGCCAGCAATATGCAAACTCATGTCCAAGTGATTCATTCTGTCCTGTATCTTAGGGTTCTCTTTTGAAAATACAGCCATTTATGAACATGGACAGAGAAGGACAGAGAGACGAAAGATAGTATCTTCTGTGACAGGCCCCAAGCCCTCCGGTACGCTCTCACAGGAGTGAGGGGCAGCAGGGGCACTCACCTTAGCTTGCTCTTGCCTTTGGTTTTGGAGGTGGCAGAAGCTTTGCTCTTCCTTGGCTTTTCCTCCTTCAGCCTTTCTCCACTGCTCTTCTTCCTGCGTTTCTTTTCACCTTCCTCCTCTGGCCTGACGCTAGGCAGCTCGTCCTCATTCAGGACTCGAGGTATATTTTGTTCACCCCTGGCCCGAGCCCTAGCAATGGCTTCTGCAACAATCCGATTTGCTTTCTCTTGCTTTTTCTGGTGCTCAAGCCTGCGGTTCTCTTCCATTCCAGTCTTCCCCCCAGTATGGGGAGCACAGCTGGCTGGTGATGACAATGCAGCCACTTCACTGGCACTTAGAACTTTGACCACAGAGAGCCCAGAAGAGGCTCCCTGAGAAGAGCCAGCCTGGAGAAACAAAGACACCACAGTCTCAGCACGTCTGCAGTTTAAATGGCCTAATAAAACTAGGTATATTCAGCCAGATATGGGGCATAGGCCTGTAATTCTAGCACTTGGGAGGCAGAGGAATGATAGTTGGCTGCTCAGTAGCTCAAGGTCAACCTAGCCTACATAGTTAAGTTCCAGGCCAACAAAGGGTTACATAATGAGACCCTGTCTACATAACACACACAACCTACCCCCCATACAAACAAAACATAAACTGGGCACAAATGCCTTAAAATCAGACTTACTGAACCTAGATGCATCTGAAAAAAAAACAAGTAGTTTCTGATGAGAAAAAAAATTCTAGAAAATT
>CAJQZJ010032031.1:5436474-5451386 GCA_907164525.1 Lophiomys imhausi | reverse complement strand
TTTTTTTTTTTTTGGTTTTTCGAGACAGGGTTTCTCTGTGTATCCTTGGCTGTCCTGGACTCACTTTGTAGACCAGGCTGGCCTCGAACTCACAAAGATCCGCCTGCCTCTGCCTCCCAAGTGCTGGGATTAAAGGCGTGCGCCACCACCGCCCGGCGTAGCCCTGCTTTCATACTCACTATTTTAGAGAACTTACAACCTACAAACCAACACTGATCTTTGCCCTAACTATTCCAAAGTTTGAATCGTTCCCTTGGCTTACCTTTATCACCCTGGCGCGTGCGTGCGTGCGTGCGTGCGTGCGTGCGTGCGTGTGTGTGTGTGTGTGTGTGTGTGTGCGTGTCTAGACATGTGCACATGAGTGCAGGTGCCCTCAGAGCCAGAGGAACTATATTCCCTGGAGCAGGAGTTACAGCCACCTGATGAGGGTCCTGGGTGCTGAACTTAGGTCATCTGAAAGAACAGGAAGTGTTCTTAATCACTTAGTCATCTTACCAGCCTCATTAACTATTTCTTATCCTTCAAATGAGACAAAGTTTCACTAAAAAAAAATTAACTTGTGTGTGTGTGGTCTAAGCTAGGAGGATGGGTGTTCGCTATTGCTCTAATTCCCATGAAAGAGCTTCTCACTAATCCTGCAGCTAAGCTAGTACCAAGTCCCAAAGACCCTATCTTTTGTCCTGCTGCAAAACTGGGGTTACATGTTTATGTGTCTGCCACATCCAACTTCTCTCTTTTTAAGTTGTTTTAAGACAGGGTTTCACTGTATAGCCCTGACTGTCCTGGAACTCACTCTGTAGACCAGACTGCTCTCAAACTCAGAGATCTGCCTCCCAAGTGCTGGGATTAAAGGCATGTGTCACTAGTGCCTGGCACACCAACTTTTTTAACGTAGATGCTAGGTATTTGAGTGCACGTCCTCATCCTTTCACAGCAAGTATCCTTATCCATAAAGCCACCTTCTCAGCCCCATTTTTTTTTTTTTTTTTTTAGTTTTTCAAGACAAAGTTTCTCTGTGTAGCCCTGGCTGTCCTGGACTCACTTTGTAGACCAGGCTGGCCTCGAACTCACAAAGATCCGCCTGCCTCTGCCTCCCAAGTGCTGGGATTAAAGGCGTGCGCCACCACCGCCCGGCTCTCAGCCCCATTTTTAAATATTTATTTTGTGTGTGCTCTATCTTTATGGACATGCACATAGAGAACCAAAGGACAATTTTCCGTTTTGTGTCTCCCTCAATTGCTTCCCACATTTATTTACTTATTCATAAATGAAAATTAATCTCCACCAGAAGTAAGCCGGTCTGAGTTCAAGGCCAGCCTGGTCTACAGAGTGAATCCAGGACAGCCGGGGCTACACAGAGAAACCCTGTCTCAAATAAAACAAAACAGAACAGAACAAAACAAAACAAAATGTTTTATATAGTCCTAACTGGCCTAGAGCACAATATGTAGGCCAGGCTGGCCTTGAACTCTTAGAGATCTATCTGCCTTTGCCTTCTAGGTGCTGGGATTAAAGGTATGGGTCACCAAACTTAAGGTAGGGTCTCTCACTGAACTGGGGGCTCACTGGTTTTCCTAGCCCACCTGGCCGGAAACCCCCAGGTGGTCTTCTGTCTCCATCTTCTTAGTGCTGGGGTTACAGGTTTTCATGTGGGTACTTGGGACACAAACTCAGGTCTTCACACTTGTGTTAGCCCACCTGGCCGGAAATCCCCAGGTGGTCTCCTGTCTCCATCTTCTTAGTGCTGGGGCTACAGGTTTTCATGTAGGTACTTGGGACACAAACTCAGGTCTTCACACTTGTGTACAATGCATTTTACCAAGTGAACCATCAACTGCATAAGAGGTAATTTCAAATCATCCTTTTCTTAAATTTTTATCTATTTATTTGAGACAGAGTCTGACTGTACTGAAATTCACTAAATAGAGATCAGGCTGGCCTCAAACTCACAAAGATGTACCTGTCTCTGTCTCCCTGTTGAGGGTTACAATTAAGGGTGAGTGCCATCATGCCTGGCTCTTTTTCTTTGACAGGGGAGACAGTCTTGCTATGCAGTACAGCCCAGGCACAGTTCCCTACCACTCTATAATATTATAATAAAGAAAAGACATCAAGCAGTTTAAAGACAAATATTACAGAAGCCATCACCTCAAACTCAGCAATAATTCTTTTTTTTTGAGACAATGTTTCTCTGTGTATAACAATACTTCTTAATCTTTGCATGTTTTAGTCAAAACAAGATTTCCATGGGTGAAATAAACACTTATACTTGGGTTTCACGGTATAAGCGCGGCCGACCTTGTCACAGTCAGCAACAGTGACTGCTGAAGGCAGTGAGTGACAAGAGACTAGGGTGCTCCCTTTCTTTCCCTTTTCCAGTCACTCACCTGTGGCTGCAGCACCATCTTGAGCGGTACAGAAAGTCTTTGCCCTGGGTTTTGTCCTGGTCCCATTATCTGAGCCTGCTGCACAGAGGACAGTGTCAGTGGCTGGGCTGAGGGTGGCGGCTGTGGCTGTGACGATGGGGGCTGTGGTACAATCTGGATTTTCTGCTGTGGCTGCTGTACCTGCAGCTGAATAGTTACTACTTTGGCAGGCTGCCCCTGAGCATTCTTGGCTTGAGTCAAGGCTGCCAGCTGGTTGCCCTGTAACACTATCTTGCCTGGTAGGCTCCCTAATACCACATGCCGATGTCCTTGGGGACCTCCAGACTGTGGCTGTTGGAGGACCAAGGTGATGCGCTTCGATTCACCCTACAATGAAAAGGAAATCACAGAAGAGGGACATTAAATAACACAATATACAGGAATATTTATACCAGTTTTCTTCAATCAAGATTCATAAAACAGAGTGTCAGATAACTCATTTTTGTTTCCCCTCCAATGTCTCTATAACATCTTTTCTGTAACACCTCTGCCCAGTGAGTATTAAGCCTATCACACACACAGATTCACTCATAGTTGTGCATGTGTGTGTGCGCGCACACAGGAACTTTTGATAGTTATCTAAGGCAGTCATTTAGTATTTGGAAATTAGGACAAAACTTCATGGAGTAAAATGAAACATGCCTCCATATCAGTCCCATTGGTTTAGTGCCTACAACTGCTTCAACTCTTCTGGTCCTTTACTCAGGGCTCTACCTTTGTGTGACAGAAACCAGTAAGAGGACAGGAGTACTAGTGACAACAGGAGAAGAAGCTGCCCTGGCACATGTGTGTAAGCATCAAGAGGCTGAGAGGGAGGATTCCAAGTTTGAGGACAGTTTAGACTACTATATAGTGAGAACCTCTCAAAAACAAACCAAAACCCCCACAACTGGTGTAATAGCACACACCTCTAATCCTAGCAGTAAGAAGGTGGAGGAAAGTCGATCTCAAGTTTGAGGCCAGCCTTCCTTGGCTATATAGAATTCCAGGCCAGCCTGGGCTACACAGCAAGAATCTGTCTCAATAAATAAATAAACAAATAAGCAAACAAACAAATAAAAGGTAGAACACTTATAAGTATTGTAAATATGTTCCTAGAACATCCTCTAGTCTCAATAAGTCATAGCACACATTTACTGTGAATTGCTTAATGTCCATATCTCCCTGCAACTGAGCTCTGTAAGCACAGAGACTGTCCACCGTGTTCAGCACCAGGCAGTTACAGTGCCGCATGTAATAAGAGCTGAGAGGCACACTAACTATTCCCACCTTAATTGCTACACAGAAGCTCACTGGTGAAAAGAAAAGACAGTAATACATGGAGGTTAGTGGCTGTAACCCCGACACTTGGAGGCCAACGCAGGAAGACTGTCATGAGTTTGAGACCAGCCCTAGCTAGAGTGACTTTGTCCCTAACATCCCACACCCTGCAAGACAGATCTAAACAGACTTTCCTATAACTTTCTATACTTGTGTTCTCTCTCCCTACACCCCCATTGTTCTAGGTCCTCTATGAAACCACAATTCAATCCCCCTTCACTCAAGTCACCTGAGTAGGTGTAGACGTCAGTGTGACTGCAGGCTTCAGTGGGGGCCCTGTAGCCCCGGGGTTTCCAGCAGGAGTAGAACCCTTTACTGGCTGGAGGACTAGCTGCTTTACTGGTCGGCTTGGCTGGACAATGCGCTGAACAGCAGCCTGGTTCGCAGGGACCTTGGTGGCCAACACTGTATTACCAGAGACAATGGAAACACCTGGTCTAAGGGGTGTGCCGGTTAGCACTTTGGTAAAAGTGACTTTTCCACCATTGGCTGTGCCCGCCACTAGAGGCTGAGCTGTACTCGTGATACCTTGGGCCTGAATTTGTGCCACGTGGGCGCCCGTGACTGAGTTTGGAGGGGCTTTAAGGATAACAATCTTAGGGGCTGGCTGAGATGGCTGTCCTCCAGTGTTACTGGGGGAGACAGCTGTGGCAGAGACACCCATGAAAGGGTTCCCTTGGCTCAGGATCTCCTGGCTCTTGGAGACCTGCAAAAGGCCTGATGTTGGTGTTGATGTCTGCAGGACAGGTTGGGCTGGCTGCTCCTGGCTGGAGGGCTGCGTGGTATAATCATGCAGGGTTAAAGACTCTGGAGCTGGAGCTATGGATTCTTTGGGAAGTTCAGTGGGAGCTGTTTCCTCTGGTGGGGAAACCAGGGCACTTGCTGATGAGTTCCCCACATCACCACCTCCACCATCTTGGTTCATCTGATCCAAGGAGTCCAGAGAGCTTGGCAGTCCAAGTGCTTCTTCAATGGGGTCTTGAGTGACCTGATTAAAGCTGTCGTCAGTCAGAGAGTCCAGGCCAAACAAATTTGGGTCATCAAACAGATCCATGATGGGGTCTGCCATTTTGGTAAAGTAATGAAGGATATTTGTTGAAGGTCTGGGGAGGGAAGGGGAGGGGGGGAACTAGTTCTCCCCTCCCCTTCCCTATTAAGAAAAAAATGTCCACAATGGATGAAGACTATTCCTCAAGTGAAGAGACAAGAAACAAGTACATGTCAGATTGTCCTGACCTTCATGGAACAAGTCAGCTAAGTCTTCAGAGGAAGAAGATGGAACTCCTGTAATAGAATATAAATACAAATGAAAATAATCGAATTTGGTGATTTCAATGAACAGTTCTAAGGACCACCTTAATATCCATTTACACTAAAATAATAAGAGGATAATATGAGGGATATTGTAGATGGACACACAATAAAAAGAACACCCACATTTCTGTCTCAAAACCAAAAATTAAGAAGAAATAAACCCCTTTTAGGTTCTTATATCTCCACACCTTGAAGTTTCTGTGTACCAAGAACAAGTCAGCTTGTTGGGTGTGGTGATACATGCTTTGATCCCAGAACTTGGAAGGCAGAGGCAGGAGGGTCTCTGTGAGTTCCAGGGCAGCCAGCTAGAGCTACAAAGTGAGGCACTGTCTCAATAAGCCAAAGAAACAAAAACAACTCCCCCAACATTAAATATTTCTGGCCATTTCTTTTTATAATTATCTTTTTAAGATAATGATAAGTAAATTTATATTCACTAACTGTTAAACTGGCACAACTTTAAAATATAGCAAGAACATTTCTATAAAGGTAGATTAAAGTTTCTGAATACACTGTTGGAAATTGTCCTTTTGTTCCAGAAAGTTCTACCTATGACTGGTAAAAGTAAGTCACCTGGAGCCAAGCTCATAACACAGTGCAAGATGAGTCCAGTTTAGTTTCCCCAATAGTGTTCCACTAAACATTTATATACAGCATTTTGTGCTAATGTCTTTTTCAATGCCTTTCTTATATTTTAAGATTTAAAAACTTTCATGAGACACTCAGCATTTCAATTCTAACTTATATGGCCAACTTTTTTCTCTTCTATTACCTGTACATATCCTCCATCCCTACTGCACAGCTTGCTTGAAGAATTCTTGTGCCCACAATGCTGGAGCCTACATACGGAGTATAGCCTCCTCCACCTTCACCCTGCTTCACACATCCCTTCCAGCAGAGGAAACTATCTACCCCAAAGCTTTTCTTTAACCCAGCAATC
Organism: Lophiomys imhausi; assembly: GCA_907164525.1. NCBI lineage: Eukaryota > Metazoa > Chordata > Mammalia > Rodentia > Muridae > Lophiomys > Lophiomys imhausi. Next base: position 5,445,386 of record CAJQZJ010032031.1, on the reverse strand, counting down.
TGTGATAACTTGTCTCTTACTTGTTTTATATGCCCACAGCATTATATCTTTTTTAAAATTATTTATTATGTATTCAGTATTCTGCCTGCATGTATGCCTGTGCTCCAGAAGAGGGCACAAGATCTTGTTGTAGATGGTTGTGAGCCACCATGTGGTTGCTGGGAATTGAACTCAGGACCTCTGCAAGAACAGTCAGTGCTCTTAACCGCTGAGCCATCTCTTCAGCCTCCACAGCATTATATCTTTTTTTTTTTTTTTGAACATTTATTTATTATGTATACAGTATTGCTCTACATATATGCCCGGGCAGATCTCAATGTAGATAGCTGTGAGCCACCATGTGGTTGCTGGGAATTGAACTCAGGACCTTTGGAAGAACAGCCAGTGCTCTTAACCTCTGAGCCACCTCTCCAGCCCAGCATTATATCTTATTAAAGTAAAAGTTTCTTATCCATATCCTGAGAAGGCCCAAGTTATAGGAAGTACCAGTTTCTCAAGATGCTTCTCTGACATATGTGAAAAAAATTGTTATAAGTATATAAAAATGGACAATTATGGGTCTTGTGCAGGGTATACCCTCCAGAACAAGGCACTATGACCCAGTCCCCGAGAGACACAAAGATCCTTGATGTGAGAACTGCCTTACTTCCCTGTGGATCCCCAAGAAACCTGCAGGACAGCAAACACAGGAGCCATCCAACGAATAGTTAATAATAATATTTGTTCACGTTACTGGAATGAACCATTCAGTCTTCACAGATAACACACTGCATTCCTTGATGCTAACGCGAGACATTTTGAAAGCCTCCTATCTTGGAAAACTGCCCCATAAATAATATGTTCATAAATCCCACATCTATCGCTTTAAGTTCATGAACACACTAGGGGGAAACAAAGGAAATGTATACAACTACATAATACAATACTGAAAAAGGAGGAAATGAGAGACAGCTCAGAAGAGCACTGACTGCTCTTCCAGAGGACCCAGGTTCTCCAGCACCCACAGGGAGACTCACAACCATCTGTAACTCCAGTCCCAAAGTATCCATCCAATGTCCTCTTCTTGCCTTTGTGGATATGAGGTATGCACATGGTGCACAGACATACATGCAGACAGAACACCCACACACAGAAAATAGATGAAACACACACACACATACACACACACACACACACACACACACAATTTGTTCTTCGACTAGTGAGATGGCTGAATGGGTTGAAGGAACTTGCTATACAGGCTGGTGACCTGAGTTCAATCCCCAGAACCCACAGAAAGGTAGAGGAAAAAGACTGACTCCACAAAGTTGTCCTGTGACCTTCACACATGCACCAGGGCGTGCACACCCACATATACATATCCATAATAAATCCCTTTTAACATTTTTTTTTTAAAGATTTATTTATTGTGTATACAGTGTTCTGTCTGCAGGTATATCTGCAGGCCAGAAGAGGGCACCAGATTTCATTATGGATGGTTGTGAGCCACCATGTGGTTGCTGGGAATTGAACTCATGACCTCTGGAAGAGCAGCCAGTGCTCTTAACCGCTGAGCCATCTCTCCAGCCCCCTTTTAACATTTTTTAAAGCATATATGTCAATGACAATTCAGGAAAAGTCTTGCTTGATAAGATCCTTTTTTCTAGCTATCTAAAGAAATCAAATAAGAAATCTGTCAGAAACATAATGTAGATCTGACAAAAAGACTTTTCCACAGAATTTTCAAGCTCTCTGGGTGTATGTGTGAGCACATGCACATATTGGCATGCACATGTGTATGGGGATGGGAGGTTAAGGTGTTCTTGTTTTGTTTTTGAGACAAGGTCTCAGTATGTAACAGAGGCTATCTCAGGACTGCTTCAAACTCATAACCTTAGCATCCCAAGCATTGGGATAACAAGGTGTGTGGGCTCAGCTTCCAGTTGTCTGTATAAAATAGTATAATGTAGGTCAGTGTCTCTTCCAGGCTTCAATAACTCAACACTTTTCAAATCTCAAGATCTATATCAATTTCTATTCTTGGACAAACTATTTCAGCAGTTCATTCCAACTTCTAATATTTTACCATAAATTACTCACAATGGTAACCAGCACAGTTATGCACATTTCTTGATTTAATAATTTTATACATTTCCTTAAGTCTCCTCAAGTTTTTTTTTCACTAGTTATGCCCCATTTTGCCATCATGATCTTTAATTTTCTACTCACTGTCAGAGAAATTACAATAAACATTTGTAGCTAAATGTCACACAAAAACAATAGCAACAACAATATGGTGGCTCATGCCTGTAGTCCCAGCATAAACACTACTACAATTAAAATTTCTACTAACTACAAGTTTACACTGACAATCGTGTGTGTATACACACACACACACACACACACACACACACACACACACACAACTTCTACTCCCACCTCTCTGAATAAAGAGCCAAACTCAAGAGTAGACCTTTAAAAGAAAATTATTTATAAGATAGTCTTCCTATACTGCCTAAGCTGATTCTGGGCTTGGCAATCCTCCTGTATCAGTCTCCTAAGGGCTAAGATTACACATGTCCCTTTGTCCAGAGGAAATTTCTTTTTTCATTTTGTAATACTGGTAATTGAACTTAGGGCTTTGAGAATACCAAGTAAGAATATCACCACAGAGTTAATCTTTTTTTTTTTTTAATTTTTATTTTGGGCCAAGCATAGTGGCATACTTTTTTTTTTTTTGGTTTTTCAAGACAAGGTTTCTCTGTGTATCCCTGGTTGCCCTGGACTCACTCTGTAGACCTGGCTGGTCTCGAACTCACAGATATCAGCCTGCCTCTGCCTCCTGAGTGCTGAGATTAAAGGTGTGCGCCACCATACCTGGCTAAGTGGCATACACTTTTAATTCAAGCACTTGAGAAGCAGAGGCAGGATAATTTTGAGTTCTAGGCCAGCCTAGTGTATATAGTGAATTCCAGGATAGCCAAGGCGATACAGAGACCTGTCTCAAAAATATCTATTTCTTTAAAATTTGTATGTGTTCTGTTTACATGTATGTCAGTCACTGCACCACATGCAGGCCTAGTGCCTGCAGAGGCCAGAAGGGAGTATCAGATATTCTGGAACTGGAGTTAATGACAGTTATAAGCCTCCATGGGGGAGCTGGGAACCAAACCCACTCACTGAGTTGTCTCTGCAGTCCCTCTTTTTACTTTTTGTTTAGACAGTGTCTCAATAGAGTTGCATGCGCTGGCCTTGAAGTTATTCTGTGGACTAAGCAGGCCCTGCACTAGGTCTTCCTATATCAGCCTCCAAAGGCGCTATCATTACAGGTCTGCACTACAGACTGGACAAAAGATGACAATTCTTTTTTTTTTTTTTTTTTTCAAGATTTATTTATTATGTATACAGTGGTCTGTCTGCAGGTATATCTGCAGGCCAGAAGAGGGCACCAGATTTCATTATGGATGGTTGTGAGCCACCATGTGGTTGCTGGGAATTGAACTCATGACCTCTGGAAGAGCAAGCAGCCAGTGCTCTTAACCGCTGAGCCATCTCTCCAGCCCAAGATGACAATTCTTAATGAGAAACAGTGATTGCAGTTTTTCCTGAAATAGTTCTTTACCTATATGTCACTCAATTATTAAGCTTTAAAAATCATTGCATTTTCTCTTGATTCTTGCTTCCCAAATTTCTTTTTCTGGGGGGGGCAGGTTGTGAAATAAATAAATAAGTTTAAGTATAGGCCTATGCATGAGGTTAAAACAAAAAGAAGACAGACATACTAGAAAGCACAGGTTTGGGCTTCCTTAAGAAAATTACTTTTTGCTCGCTTGCTGGCTTGTTTGTTTTTCAAGATAGGGTTTCTCTATGTAGCCCTGGCTGTCCTCAAACTCAGAGACAGAGATCCACCTGCCTCTGTCCTGCCTGGCTTTACTTAAAAACAAAACTAAAAATCCAAAAAAAAAAAAACCAAAACCAAAATAAACAAAAGCCAAAAAACAGGGTTTTTGTAGTCCAGGGTAGTCATAAACTTGCAAGTATCCACCTTCCCAGGTGTGGTAGCTTACCCTGTAGCCTCAGAACTTGTGAGGCTGATGAGGCATGGGGACTGCTACAAGTTTGTGGCCAGCCTGAACTACAGAGGAGCATCAGGCTAGCCAAGGCTACATAGCAACTATGTCAAAAACCCTGCCTCCAGTCCTTGCAACTGACTCGACCTGACAATATAGAGTATTATTACTTCTCAGTCCCGTAGTCTGCACGGAAGCAATGGCTCTCTTGTGAGGTTTTAACACAAACTTCTGATCCTCTGGCTCCCATTTCAAACCTCCCCACACTGCTTTCTTCATTGCTTTCAGTCTTTTACTACTTGTGGATCATCCTGCCTACATCAATATATAGCTTAGTTTACCATCTTATAAATTCCATTAATTCCTTTCTACATTTCAAACCCTGATAAAACAAATAAAGGGATGTTTGCCAGGTTTTAAGGTATTTTTTTAAGAATACCTTAAAATACTATCTAGATAATAAAGTGGTATGAGACTTTTGTCTTATTAAGAATGAAAACAGTCCTGACCTACCACTGCTCCAAAGAGAAACACATGCATGCACCCTAAAAGAAGGTCAGGATTTAGTGGCTGCACTTAATCACTTTCCATAATCAAAATTAACATACAGACTCTATGACACAAACCCTGGGGATTGAAAATAGAGAAGAAAAAGGACAAAAGTTCAGTTGACATTCAAGGCCACCTGTCTACAAACTCTAAATTAGACAGATACTGTCAGAAAAATATCTGTTGTTTTCTTAAGAGTTCCCTTGCTCTACAGCCTCACCATTTTTGAATCAGTTCTTGTATTTCTGGAACTTTAGTGCTCCAACTCTCCGGTCCTTGTATTTTGCCTCAATCTTGCCTGTTTCTATTACTTGTGTGTCTTATTACAACAGACTTTAATTCTATTCTATTCATTTACCCAACATCTTCATGCTTTTCAACAAAACAGTGACTGTAAACAGGGGTGGAAGGTATGCGTACTGAGAAAGGGCTTATGGCACAGAAGGTGTGGTAAGCGCAGTTTTTAAATGTGCACTCAGCATTACAGTTCTCTATTTGTAGTTTTACATTTTGCTGTTTCTATTATTGTCAGTACAAGTGGACAAAATCTTGACCAGTAAGGATCTGTAAAGAAAACAACAGGCAAGGAAGCTGCTGTCAGTAGAAAGACAACAGCATGAAAAAAGTGTCTAGTATCACTGGGCTGGGTAAGAGTTCTTACATTACCCAAAAGGCCATTTATCATGGTTAACCGTTATAATGAAAGAGAAACGCTGCAATAGACATCATTCCATCCTCTAACAGACCAAGTTAAATACGCTGAACTACAGACATGGATGCTCCATTTATAGATTTCTCTTTACAAGATAACAAACAATGCTATATTGAGCAACACTGACTTTTTCTGTAGTATACAGTTTCAAAAAGCACTGTTCATGCCTACCTAACGTCTATGCTCAAAGATTCAGAAAATAAGGCATTTTACTTCAAAGTATAAACTTTGTCAGAAATTGAATTACTTTCAGGAGGATGAGCTAAAGGCAGACATAAACTCCAGTTATTAAAACAAAACAAAAAAAGATGGAGACGGGTGTGGTGGTGCAAGCCTTTAATCCCAGCACTCAGGAGACAGAGCCAAGTGGATCTCTGTGAGTTCGAGGCCAGCCTGGTCTACAAAGAGAGGTCTAGGAAAGCCAAAGCTGTTACACAGGGAAACCCTGTCTCAAAAAAAAAAAAAATCCTTAAACACACTAACAAAACAAAACACCAAGAAAGACCTTGAAAATAAAATAATCGCGATCGCTACAAAACAAAAAACAATGCAGTACAATTTATAGCCAGGGAGCACTAAAAAACTATGCCATTGAAACATTTGTGAGACTCAGAGAATCTCAAATCTTAAAGATAAATGAGAAAGAGGCATTCAAAGTGAATGAAATCATAAGTTGAGGTCAAAGAACGATCAGGATGGAAGGACACAGAACACAAGAAATGGAGCTATTAACTTGGAGCCATTCAAGGCTTCCTCAAATAAATTGAGATCCTAGGCCATTTTCTCTGTCTTCACCATTCTGTCAAATGGGTGGCAACTTTGTTTCTATTTTCTAATTACTGAAGGAAAAAAAATACCTAAATTAATAATGTAGACATTTGAAGGCAAATATGGCTGGTAACAGAGAGCACTTAGTTAAAAACAGGGAAAGCTAAATAGCCAACCATGAAACCTAAGAGCATGTATTTTTCAAAGGCCAAGAGAGAACTGTAAAAATTATGAAAGGGAAGGAAGCAGAAGTGATAGGAAAACGCTACTGGAAGTGGGGGTGGTAAGGGGGGCCGGGTACATTACCTGCTCTTACTGCTGGGGTTGGTGCCAGTAAGGCCCATTACGGCAAAGGCAGGCAGAGGCACGGGCGGGAGACTTCAAGCAACTGGAGCCCCCAGATGGAGTTGAAGTACATGCACTTGAGCGAGGAAGCTATCGGGGGCACCCTCCGAGGTGGGGATGGTCAAGATGGGAAGATGCGGTGGGTGGGGGTGGGGATGTGATGCCCAGGGAAACAGCAACGTTGGGACGCAAGCTGCAGGCTGAGAGGCCTAGCAAGCCCCGAAGATGAAAAGGCCCTGCACCTCACCCCGGTGGGAGGCAAAGGTAGCTTTACCTGCGGTGGCCGTAGGGCCGGTTCGCTTCTCGCTGTCTCTCCAGCACCAGTTCCCCTCCTTCTGCGCAACCTAACTTGATGTGCTTGCCCGCCCCACATTCTCATTGGCTAAGCTTCACTGCCACTCAACCAAAGGCGCACAGACGCAAAACAGCGCAAGGGCGGGACTAGAAGCTGCTCCCTTCCCCCCGCAGGTTAGGTTGAGAGCACACAGAGAGGCCTATCCGGTTTCTAGGGCCGAGACCAAGCCTGCAGCTTGCTTGAAAACCAAGGGGCTGTAGAGCAATCCTGAGGGTAGATTCTTAGCACCCACACTGCTCACAAACTCGAGTAGAACTCCGGGGAGGTGTTCTGCACTAGGCCAGCTCCGCCTCCCTCTGGAACCCCTGTCTTCCGGCGGCCCTGTCACTCCCTCCCACTCCCCAGCACAAGGTGCCCAGGCGCTAACAGGGGGCAGTACTGTTGCTGGGCACGCAGCCTTTTGCTCTTCCAAGATAAGACACTCTGTGCTACAACCCAGGAAGCTGGCTTGCATGCCTGACACTTTTGCTTCCATAAAGTTAGTTCAGGTGCCTCTAACAATTCTCTGGCCCCGTACCCTCCAAAATACACACTCAGTCCTACCCCCAGGCTCAGCCCCCATCTTTCTCTCCAAACAGTCCATCTGACTTAGCTATCACTGTCCACTCCTGGTGTCACTGAGCAGACTAGCACCATAGTGAGGGTATGCAAGCTTAAGTCCCCCAAAGTAAAACTATTAACTTCAAACAGCTGCTTCACTCGGGACCATTGTTTACTCTGAAAAGTACCCTTAACAGGGAAATCTTATTTTTTCTGTACTCTGGGATCAGAACCGGGAAAAAGATCAACTTGAACTTAGAACTTGCTACTTTTGAAGACCCCAGTGTCACCTACCACTACATAGGCCAGGAACACCCAGTTACAGTGTAGTAGTGTTAAGGCTTCCTATTCACTCTGGCTTTGAAACCTCCTACATACTTAGATCCAATAAACTGCCAACTTCTCCTGACACTACTGCAATGTATTAGAACAGACCTCAGAGCCCGCATTGCGCTATGATTTTAAAAATCAACCACTTTGTATACAAGAGAAAATCAAGCCGCTGAAGGATCCAACTAAGAAACTAAGTAGCAAAATCAGGACTTCCAACTCGGCTGCCTTCTCTCTTACTTATGCTTGTGTAGGAGAAGCCTCTTAACTGATCTTTCTCCCTCCTAATCCATCCTGCTATACATTAATTTCCTATATACAATTTGACCAAACAACTTCATGGTTAGGAACTCTCAAAGATAGCCTGTTACTCTTGTAACTGTGTGAGGCATGTCTACAACACCAGCACAAAGGAGGCAAAGGCAGGTGAAAACAAAAATTTAATAGCACACCATGCCTTTTTTTGTCCTGGTTTCAACTGTTATTCAATATATATATGCCAGTCAAAAAGCCAAGCTACTAGTGCTATATTTTCTTCTCATATAAGTCTAGTCAATACTGCTGCATTCAAATTGTGTGCCACCCTTCATTTGCTGGGTCAAATCTTACATTCTAAGTTCTACATCTCTTCACTCATTACCTCAACGTTTGTTGTCTGAAACAAAGTCTCACAATGGATAATCCACATTGCCTTGGAATTCACAATGTAGATCAAGCTGGCCACAAAAATTCTCCTGCCTTAGCTTCCCCAGTGTTGAGATTACAGGCATGATTTCAGGATTACTGTGCCAAGTTATCTAAACAATTACTGAGTAGACAGTATCCTACTAAGTAATTTCGTACTATTAGGGATCCAAAAATAAATAATCCCTACCCACCAGGCATGATGGTGTATGCTTGTAGTTCTAGCACTTGAGAGGTGGAGGCAAGAGGATCATGCATTTAAGGCCAGCTTGAGTTAAATGTGCTCCTGTTTAAAACATACACACATAAAAAAACAAAACAAAACAACAACAACAAAAAACAGAGGGAGTGAGAAGGATATAATCTCTATTCCTACTAGATATGTGTATTTGTGGGAAGAAGGTAAACAGTAGGTACTATGATAAAAATAACAAGTGGGCAAGTATAAACGGTTATAAGACAAGATGATAACACAAGGTGGTAATACAACCAGCAGGGGTCATTACAGGAAGACAAGCAGGGAATTACTTTAGGAGAAAAGGATATCAGGAGGTAGTTTCTTAAGTTATAGGAGATAGAG
>CAJQZJ010032031.1:5415157-5430830 GCA_907164525.1 Lophiomys imhausi | reverse complement strand
ACACACACACACACACACACACACACACACACACACACACACACACAAACCCAAAACACTAATTTCTCAAAGAACCAACCAAAAAGAGATTCTATCATTAACTGAACAATATTCTTACAAATACTCATATCCCAGAGGAATAATTCTCAAAGATATCTGCAACACATTGTTCAATAGCCTGTCTGCCTTCTCTAATGAATTTAAGAATTCAATTACATGGGGCTGGAAAGAGAGCTCAGCAGTTAAGAGCATTGGCTGTACTTGCAAAGGACTTGGTTTTGATTCCCAGCACCCACAAGGCTGCTCACAGCCACCTATATGACTCAAGTTCCAGGGGATCCAAAAGCCTCTTTTGGCCGTGGGCATCAGGCATGTACATGGTCACACATACATGCAGGCAACACTCCTACACATAATTTTTTGTTTTGTTTTTTCAAGACAGTGTTTCTCTGTGTAGCCCTGGCATCCTGGAACTCTCTCTGTAGACAAGGCTGGCCTTGAACTCACAGAGATGCACCTGTCTCTGCCTCCCGGGTGCTGGGATTATAGGTGTGCACCACCACTGTCCAGCTATATATATATATATATATATATATTTAAATTCAGTTTTATAGCTCAGGATGTAGTTCAGTAGTAGAGCAAGACCCCGACTTCAATCTCTAAGCACACCAAAAAGAAAAGGAATTTGCTTACTATATAACTTTAAAAAAATTTATTTATTTTTATGTATATTTCGTGTTTGGCATACATGTATGTTTGTGTGAGGGTGTCCCATCAACTTAGAACTGGAGTTACAGACAGCTGGCTGTAAGCTGTCATGTGGGTGCTGAGAATTGAACCTGGATCCTCCAGAAGAGCAGCCAGTGCTTTTAACCGCTAAGCCATCTCTCAAGCCCCACTATATAACTTTTCTCAGAAAGTTATTTACTTACTATCATAGATTATAAACTAAGCATGGTGGCTCATGGGTACCATCCCAGCATACAGGAAGTTGAGGCAGGAAGACTGCTAAAAATTCCAAGACAAGGGCTGGAAAGATTTACTAGCTTTGTGTTAAGAGCACTGGCCGCTTTTGCAGAGGACCTGGGTTTGATTCCTAGCACCCACATTGAACAGCCCACAATCACCAGTAACTCCAGTTTCAGGGAATCTGATGCATTCTTCTGACCTTCACAGGCACCAACATACAAGTGGTGCACATATACTTAAGGTACACAAAAATACTGTAAAATAAATAAATCTTTATAAAAAAAAATCCAAGCCAGACTAGATTATTTAGTGGCTCCAGGCCAACCTGGGTTATAGAGTGAGGTCTTGCCTCAAAATTAAAAAACAAAACAAAACAAAAAAGGGTTGTGTTTGCGTGCTGGTGAGAACTGAGTTGTTAGAAACACTTGCAGCATAGTCAAGATCCAGCATCCACCTAACCAGCCAGGCCTCCAGCGAAGGCCTGTAACTCTTCTGGCCTTTGTAAATGCACACCACCCATACCTATGTGCAAATACCAACACAGACACATACGCAAATAAATGAATATTTAAAAAAAAAAAAAGTTAGGCATAGTAGCACATGCCAGCACTTGGGAGACAGAGGCCGTAGATTCTCAAGTGAGTTCAAGATCTGCCTGGTCTACCAAGTGAGTTAAAGAACATCCAGGTCCATGAAGAGAGACTCTTATGTCAAAAATAAAACCAAACAAACAAACAATAAAATAAAAACATTAAAAAAAACCTAAAGCTTTTAAAAAAAAAGTTATAGACTTTCAGAACAAAAAAGGTCATTATGGAATTATTTTACTAGCCTATTGGGGAATTAACAAAAAGTTTATCACTCTCACATTTTAGGTGCTGATATATGAGCAATAATTTCTAGAATTATTGCTCAGTAATTTCAGTAGAATGCTACTGAATTATCATTTTGAAATGAAGTTATATACTATAAATTTCTCTGGAGATAGTCATAAGAAATAAGATCAGGGATATTTCACTCTTTCAACAATAAAGAGAACTTAGTAGTAATTATGTATACCAATAAATAATTATTTTGGATATATTTTCTAATAAACTATTAAGACCATATAATGATAACTGGACTTTGAAGAGGGTAGAATTCTGTCTAGGTTTCCTAAACAACTCCACTGCCAAGGCTATACTCTTGGACCTGGACCTGCTGAAGAGGGCTGTGGAGCGGCCATCTGTGCCAGGCTCATTGCTATCTATGCCTTTGGTGTTTTCTGGTTTCTTGGTGGTGCTGTAGACTGGACTCAGGGCCTTCTGTACACTAGGCAAGTGTTACATCCATAGTCCCTCCTACTGAACCTTTGATAACTGTATGACATAGCATTAGTGAAAAGAATTTAAGTGTTTAAATTTTTAAAGACTTGCTACAATCTGATGGCAAAATATAAGACAGTTTAAGTTGAACATTTCACTTAATGTGACATTAAACAACTCAGGGATCCTGCTGAAGGACAGAAAGTAATAGCCAATAAAAAAAATAAAAACTAAAAAAAAAAAAAAGAAAAAGAAAAAAAAGGAAAAGTCTGGGTATGGTGGTACAAACCTGTTTTACCAACATTTAGGGACCTTCAGGAAGATTAGGAGTTCAAAGCCAGTCTCAGAATTATATAGCAGAGTTCAAGGCCAGCCTGAACTACATGAGACTGGCAACAAAAAACAACTCCACAGAGTTAAGATCCTACTACTCTTGATGAAGAGCTACAGGCAACTAATGGCTGCTAAAAGAGGAAGAATCAGTCCTGCCTAAAGATGAGCCCTCCACAAGTTACCTATCCAAAAGGTCAGTCCTAAGTTCACATACATGCAAGCAACACTGAATGGACTCTTTAGGTTTACACGCGCGCGCGCGCACACACACACACACACACACACACACACACACACACACTCTTACATATTTGTACATGGGACAATAATTAAGGAGGAGAAGGTCAATAATGTGGGGGAGCAGAAGGGCATGGGAGATATTGGAAAGGAGAGAAGAAGGATGAAAATCATATAAATTTCATATAGCATTCATGTATGAAATTATCAAAAACAAAATTAAAAGAGAAAATTACCTACAGAACAGCTTAAAGAGAAACCTCAGGTACGAACATGTTCTGTTGCTTAAAATGTAAACATTCATAACTATAAGGAGATAGACAAATTTCATAAAACAAATAAGACATAAGAATTTTAGCTTTGAGGAGCTGGAGAGATGGCTCAGCGGTTAAGAGCACTGGCTGCTCTTCCAAAGGACCAGAGTTCAAATCCCAGCACCCACATGGCAGTTCACAGCTGTCTAATTGCCGGGCATGGTGGCACACGCCTTTAATCCCAGGACAGCCAGGGCTTGTTACACAGAGAATCCCTGTCTCAAACAACAACAACAAAAAATTTAGCTTTGAGTTTTGGGTTTTTGTTTTGTTTTTTTGTTGTTAATGGGAATTTAACCCATTGCTTTGTATATGTTCAGCAAGCACTCTACCAAGCTATATCCCTCATCTCTCTTTTTTAATTTTTTTATTTTTTTTATCCCTTATCTCTTTTTTTTTAGACATTTTTTATTTATTTATGATGTATACAGTATTTGCTCTACATATATGCCCGGGCAGATCTCAATGTAGATGGCTGTGAGCCACCATGTGGTTGCTGGGAATTGAACTCAGGACCTTGGGAAGAACAGCCAGTGCTCTTAACCTCTGAGCCACCTCTCCAGCCCTATCCCTCATCTCTTACAATGAAAAATTTTAAATATAAAGTACAGCAAGAAAACACAGAAAGACCTAAATTTGACTTCATAAACACATGTAAAACAAAACTGTGAGGTTAAAGGAAACAGTCATCTAGGACAACATCTGGAGTGCAGTAAATAGTTGGATAAAGTTTTTAGGCAATAGAAAATAGCTGGCACGTCTTTAATCCCAGCACTCGGGAGGCAGAGGCAGGTGGATGGATCTCTGTGAGTTCAAGGCCAGACTGGTCTACAGAGTGAGTCCAGGACAGTCAGGGCAACATAGAGAAACCCTGTCTCAAAAAAAACAAAACAAAACAACAACAAAAAAGAATAAAAAGAAAATAGCTGCTGTATGTTACATAGAAATACAGTCACTTAGGTACTAGACAGTCACTGGTTCATTAAGACAAAAAGTAAAGTGAACAAAATCCTAACAGGAAGACCATGAATGCTGCAGAATTCACTCTAGAGGAAGATAAAACATAACTGAGTGGCATAGGAAACATGTGCACTAACCAATGAATCAAATGCCAAAGAAAAAGACAGTAAATACCACAACAGTCACAGTCACAGCAGAAGCCCTGGGGGAAGTCATCCGAAGACCTGAGATCAGAGTCAAGACCAAAGGCAAGCAAAGAAGTGTAGTGATGTCTACTGGTGGGCAAGAGGCTTCAGGGAAAAGGTTTTTATTTTGTCTATTGTTTTTCTCCCAAGTATTACACTGAATTTAAGCTTTGAAGACAGAATTCAGGGCTGTGGATAAATAATTTCACAAAATCATTTATCATTCATCTGAATATGGTAGTTTTTCCATTGATAAAAGCATTAAGGCTTGTTCTTTCAGTAAGCAGGAACCCTCAAATTAACCTTCAGTCACAGTATTGCATAAAGAAATTCTTTTTTCAGTGTTCTCTCCACATGTATGCCTGCAGGCCAGAAGAGGGCAGCAGATCCCATTATAGATGGTTGTGAGCCACCATGTGATCTGGTGCCCATTTCTGGCTGTAGGTGTACATGCAGATAGAGCACTCATATACATAAAATAAATAAATCTTAAAAAAAAAAGAATAGCCTCACTACCCTCTATTGCCTAACAGAAACTGCTCCTTCACATAAAAAGTAATTTCTAACACAAAATGCTGCCCTAGTGGGTACAATGTCCTACCATTCAGGAGTAGGACAGAAAAGGTTGTTCTAAGAAATACTAGATTTCTGTTTCCTGGTAATACAAAGTCAGCTCAGCAGCTATATTCTCCATTCACATCTAAAAGGATTTGGCCAGCTTGAGAATTGAAAAAAAAAAAAAATCAAAGAGCCAGACAGACATGACAGATCAAACACTGAGAAGATATGAGCTATGCTAGAACCTACACATTCCTCCTCCAAACCCTTTATTCCTGCTCTTTTGTTATTATTCCAGTTTTACACCTTCTTTGAGCCTATCATTCTCTCTCTCTCTCTCTCTCTCTCTCTCTCTCTTATTTGGTGCAGGGAGGGTGTGGAGGTCTGAAGCCTGGGCCCTGCACATGCTAAGGACTGGCTCTACCACAAAGGTACATCCCAGGTTGCCTCCCACCCCAAGCCTGTCCAAACAAACATATACATTCATTCTCTCTCTCTCCCTTTCTCTCTCTGTCCCTCCCTCCCTCCCTCTATTGACCAGTATTCTTTGCCTTGTGTGGTAAAGTGTTTGGATACCACTCTTACTTGGAACAGATCTTAAGTAGAATTATACTGTATTTCTTACCATAATTCTTATTATTTTATTGGTTGGAATAACTATAAAATAGTTCAAATAATGTTTTCCACTTTCAAGATTTTGGTAGTAGTGGATTTGTATAATCCAAGAACTTGGGAGGTAGAAGCCTAAGGTCCAAAACTTCAAAAGTCATTCTCCACGGACAGGGCATTGGAGGCCAACCTGGGCTATATGAGACTGTCTCAAAAGCCATAAGAAAACAAACAAACAGGGGTTGTGTTGGATCTCTTATTTCAAAGTGCTCTCTGGGAATGGCCTGCATTACTAAAGGATATGTCACCCAAGAAAAAAACAAGCTCACAAAAAAAAGAACTTGCTTACTTCTTGACCTAAGAAACTGACAACCTGTGGAACCTACTAGGTGATCATAAAAAGAAATTTCTAGGCAGAAAATATTCTGTAATTAAGAAGACAATATCCAAGCTGGAAAGATGGCTCAGGGGTTAAGAGCACTCACTAGTTGCTCTTCCAGAGGTCCTGAATTCAATTCCCACCAACCATTTGGTGGCTCACAACCATCCACAATGTGATTGGATGCCCTCTTCTGACTGCAGGTGTACATGCAGATAGAGCACTCATATACATAAAATGAATAAGTCTTAAAAGAAAAAAAAAAAAGAAGACAATATCCCAGCTGTGCCTGCTGGTGCACACCTTTAATCCCAGCACTGGGAAGGCAGAGGCAGTTGGATCTCTGAGTTCGAAGCCAGTTTGTTCTACATAACAAGTTCCACAACAGCCAGAGACTGTTGCAAAAAAGGAAAACATCCAAATTACAAACTCTCTTGCCGGGCATAGTAGCACACGCCTTTAATACCAGCACTCAGGAGGCAGAGGCAGGCATATCGCTGTGAGTTTGAGTCCAAGACAGCAAAGCTACATAGAGAAACCTTGTGCCGAAAATAAAAAACAAACAAACAAAAAAACCCTCGCCGGGTGTGGTGGCGCACGCCTTTAATCCCAGCACTCGGGAGGCAGAGGCAGGCGGATCTCTGTGAGTTCGAGGCCAGCCTGGTCTACAAAGAGAGTCCAGGACAGCCAGGGCTCTGTTACACAGAGTTACACTGTCTCGAAAAACAAAAAGAAAAAAAAAACCTCACTTTTTATTATCTGATGTGCCCCCAAAACAACTTCAGCTGACACTAGGAAAAGCCAGTAGGAGAATCTCTTGAGATCACAAACTCAGAACAGAGATTAGGTGTCCATCGACATGATGGCGCAGGATTCAGCAGAAACTGAAAAAGCAGCTTACTCACTTATGTCTGAGATGTCCCACTATTTCTATCCTTTCAAAGAAAATTACGTAGTGTTTAACAGCCGACTTCTGGCTCAATTTGCTCACTCACTGCAAAGACTGGTCCACTACATACCTCTTCTGGGAAGCCTTTAACGACGACGGCAGGACTGCCCCTTAAAGAGGAGCTGCTGCGTATGCACAGTTGCAGGTACATTTTTTTTTTTCTGAGACACCAGAGACAGGCAAATTAAAACAAAGCAAACAAAACAAAAATGGTATTCGCTAAGAGGGAAGGGGGAGGGGTTTTCTCCTAGTGAGGAGTTTACATGTGTCAGAAAACCAAAGAGCACTGCAGACCTGTCAAGGAAGACAAGAATAGAGCTGTTTCCTCATCTTCTCTACTTTGCAACAGCCCCACAGAAATTGGGTACCTAACGAATCTGCACACGTTCACCCCATGCTTTCCTACTCACATTTACTAAGACAGAGAAAAGCTGGGGGAGAGAAAAACACAAAACAAAACAAAACCCAGCCAAACAAAATAAAACCCTAGCCTCACACTTCTGAGTCCAAAGTGTGCAGTAACCTGGAGTTTTTCTTCCCGTGAAGGAGGAAGGACAAACAAGGCAACTGCCTCGAATGTGCGCCTCGCCCAGCAGTGCAATGACAAGCTCCAAAACTCCACGGTGGCCCCAGCAGCTCCCTCGCGGCCCGTCCCAGCACGGCCCCGCGGCCCGCATCGTCCCCAGCGCCGGCCTCTCACAAAGGAGAGTGGTTCAGTCCCGAGCATCCCGTACCCGATCACTCAAAACTGCACCAGCATGGGTGCGAGCGAGGACGTGTTACCCCACCCACTACTGGCGCAGGCTCCGCCGAGGCTTAGTGGAGCCGCGCGTGCCCCAGGCTTACCTGAGCCAGTCCTGCGGCTTCCTTTCCCCGGCAACAGTTGCAACCCACCGCCCGGGAGAACAAGGCGCCTTCCGGCGGAGCACGGCAACCCTTCGCCGCAAGCAAGCTTGCTAGTCCTCCATGCTCGTGGGCCCGCCCACCGTCCTCCGCCCACCAATGGAAGGACCGGAACCGGGCGCCATCCAGGAAGTCTCCGAAGGGTGGGAGGTCCTGAGGCTGAGAAGGGTACGTAGGCGACTGCAGATATGCCTGCTTGGAAATAGAAATCGGAGCGGGATGGCAGGACCGGCAATCTGACCCCAACCACTGGGGGCGCTCCAAACCGGGACAGCACCTGCTACCTGTCTCGGGAAGCCATCTTGGGTCGGCTGGCTCCGTGAAGCCTCAAGATTGCTTGTAGGAATTTGAGCCCTTTTTGAAGTTCTGTTTGTCCGTTTTGGTCCAGCCCCAATATATTCTTCCTTCATACACTCAGGATACTTTCAGTCAGGGTGAGGAACTCTGATATATAATGCTGAACGTGAGTGGAAGCAAGCCCCATTACCCTCTAACTTAAATGTAGGTGCTGTTTTATCAGAAGCCGACAATCAGTTTTTCGAATGACACTTCCTAGGGTAATGCTTTATAAGCAGGATTATCAACACATAATCGGCACTGGTTATATAGCCATTCTACATGGTAATTTATGCATCTGTTACAGATCTTCCAGTGTTCTTAGTTTCTTGAGACAGGGTCTCAATGTATCACCAAAGCTGGCCTGGAACTCGCCCAGTAATATAGGCTGGCCTCAAACAGAGATATGGAATTTAAGGCATGAGCCACCACGCCCTGGCCCAGTGTTCTGCTTTTGGCAACCAAAATACTGAGTCGTTTAGTAATAATAGGACTGAGTGAAGAATTTCACTTAAAAAAACAAACGCTTTAAGTTCATCAGCATTTCCAAACTATTCACAAATACACACAGGGCAAACGAGATTTAGTAGAGGGCCACTGAAGGAGTCATTTATACCAGAAAGCAGCAAAATTTCATAAGTGAAAATGTACTGAGAAAGGTTCTCCTGTATTTTCTAAAGTTCTGCGGACTACATTTCCATACAAGAAGTTGGAGTTTTTGTTTAAATACCGGTATTCGAAAGCTCTAGGGCACTTGAGAAACATGGCAAGACCTACAAAACTTGTTTTGAAAAACATTTATTGCTGGACGTGGTGGCCCACGCCTTTAATCCCAGCACTCGGGAGGCAGAGGCAGGCGGATCTCTGAGTTCAAGGCCAGCCTGGTCTACAGAGTGAGTTCCAGGACATTCAGGGCTACATAAAGAAACCCTGTCTCGAGTTTAAAAAAAAAAAATATATATATATATATATATATATATATATATATTTAAGGCAGGGTTTCTTTGAGTATATATATATATATTTTTTTTTAACTCGAGACAGGGTTTCTTTATGTAGCCCTGAATGTCCTGGAACTCACTCTGTAGACCAGGCTGGCCTTGAACTCAGAGATCCGCCTGTCTCTGCCTCCCGAGTGCTGGGATTAAAGACATATGCCACCATGCCTGGCTCAAATTTTTTTTTAAATTATATTTTCAATTATATGTACATACATGTATGTGCATGAGTGCTGTTGCTGAAGAGAGCAGAGGTGTAGGATCCCCCTGGAACTGGAGTTACAGGGGACTATGAACCACCCAACTTGAGTGGCAGGGAAGTGAACTCTGATCCTCTGCAAAATGAGTATATGCTCAACAGCTGAGCCATCTTTTGCCCCTCAAAAATATTTAAAATTCATTTTTTCCAAGAGTCATGGATATTTCACCCTTTTCAATTATTAAAGTAATTTCTAAAGTAGTAATATAATTGTGCCCATGCCTTTAATTACAGCACTTGGGAGGCATAGGTGGGCAGATCACTGAGTTTGAGGCCAGCTTGGTCTATCCAGCAAGTTCAAGGACAGCCGGGGCTACACATAGAAACCCTGTCTCAAAAACAAAACAAAACAATAAAAAACCAAAAAAGGGGGTATCATGCCAATATTTTATAAGACAAAATCTGTTGGTCAAATTCTTTCCTAGCTCTAAATACCACTGTACAAATTTGAGGTGTTAGGATTTACCAGGAAAATGTGTTTATGTGTAAATTCAAAGAGGTATAATCTTAATTGTTAATGGTTTCTATAATAAGAGCCTATTATCCTTCTAGTTATTTTCTGGTACAGAATACAAGACCCACCAACAAAGGAAATCATTATAAACATCTTAGAAAGACGGAAAGTGTCTGATCCAATGAGTTCTGCTAATTACACTGATTTGCTGCTATAAATTATATGATTTCCATATAAGTACTGCACGCTAACCGATTGTGCCACTGGAGCTCCAAATTATATGATTTCCAATGCTTATGATTTCAAAAGTCAACTGACACCCAGAATTTCTCATAATTACCATATAGCACATTGGGGTGAGAGATGTTTCTGTATTAATTTGTGACCACTTGATTCAGATCATAAATTTATAGTCACATTTTTTTTGTTTCCTGCTAAATTGTCCAAAATACCAAGTACAGAAGGTTATATAAAAACAGAACTAGATGTGGTGGGAACTAGATTTTTAAAATGCTCAAAAAAAAAAAATCAGAATGAAGGGAGGGGTGGAAGAAGGAAAAATGAAAAGTACTAAATAATATGCTCAGTTTTATGCCTGGTAAAGGAACAGGCTAAATGCAAATTCAACAGTCACTAAGCCTTTTTGGAATGAGGTAGGGTTAAAAACAAAACACCTCAATGTGCAAATGCCTTCTCATTTCCTGTGGTGCAGTGTTAATTTTACTGCTACTACTAAGGGCAGTATTCAGTACAGAACCAGTTTTAAGAAAGAGTTATTTTGTGGGGCGTGGTGGCTCATGCCTTTAATCCCAGCACTTGGGAGGCAGAGGCAGACAGATCTCTGTGAGTTCGAGGCCAGCCTGGTCTACAGAGTGAGTCCAGGACAGCCAGAGCTTGGTACACAGAGAAACCCTGTCTGGAACACCCCCCCCCACACACACACACAAAGGTATTTTGGGGCTGGAGAGATGGCTCAGCGGTTAAGAGCACTGGCTGTTCTTCCAAAGGACCTGGGTTCAAATCCCAGCACACATATGGCATTGCCGGGTGTGGTAGCAATGCCTTTAATCCCAGCACTCTGGAGGCAGAGGCAGGTGGATCTCTGTGAGTTCAAGACCATTGTGGTCTACAGAGTGAGTCCAGGACAGCCAGGGACACACAGAGAAACCCTGTCTGAAAAAAAACAAAAACAGAAAACAAAGAAAGAGGTATCTTTGGTGCAATACCTTAGGAGGATATTATCCATTTACATTCAGGGTATAATCAGAAAATAACACATGAAACAGAAGCAGCTTGGATCATGCATATATATTTAATAGTAAAACAGTCATTAACAATAAAAATTAGAAAATTTGTTAAGAACTCAGTCCTGTGCAATAAAATGAGACAAGTAAAAAAGACAGCAACTGTTCCAGAAGCTGGTGATGAGGGAGCAAAGGAAAAATGGGCTGAAATCATGTTCTATATCCTAAGGAATAGGTGAAGAAGTTTCTACTTATCTGAGCCTTGGTGGCAGGCATTCTTAATGTATAGTAACTTACAGTGAGGCAGGGAGAAGAGCAATAGAGAACCCATGGTAAGTAGGTAGGAAAAACTGAGATATAATTACAAAGACAGGATTCTAAGGCCTTTTGTTTCTTCTAAAGCCTTAAGTTTTAAAGTATGTCACTCAAATTCAAGATCACGAGTTGCACAGAGCTGTAAAGGAGTCACAGTGGGATGGACTGGGATGACACCGGCCCTGCTCTCACAGAACTTACAGCCTATATGAGACAGACAGCCCTCCCCAAAGCACTACAAAAACATATTTACAAAGTAAAACACATACAAAAAATACATATGAATAACATAGGAATGCTAAGCGATACTGTGCTAATAATTGCTTAGAATCCCCTAGGTCAGACAATGAGGATTCCCTTTTTTTAAAAAAAAAAAGTCAGTATAATGTTCGTAGAGGGTAGAGAATGTGCAAAGGTATAGAAGTTGGAATAAATATGTCATATTCAGTAAGCCAATTACCTTGATTAGGTAACAGTATAATAGATCTGGTTTGGGAGTATGTCCAGCTACCCGGGAGTCTGAAGCATCAGAATCTCAAGGCCTGCAAGTTCAAGGCTAGCCTAGGCAATTTGCTTCAAAACAAAAAGTAAAAGAGAAGGCTCCTGAGGGTTCAGCTCAGTGGTACAGCACTTACCTAGAATGATTAAGAACCTATATTTGATCTCCAGCACACACACACAAAGCCAAAACAAAGTATGAAAAAGGCAAGAAAAGAGTAGAGATCAATTTGGTGAAACTGTTATGCTAGAACTGGTCTCCTAAACACAATGAACAATTAATGCTTCCTTAGGTAAGGGTATATGGCTACAGGTCCAGTATCAACTCTGCTGCTCTCAAAGTTATGTAGTTAAGAAACAGGAATCAGCAATGACAAAGGCCAGCTAGTCTAGCCCAAGCATGGGGCTCCAGGTCCCCGTGAGAGATGCTGTCCTGAGGACAGGTTCCTGAGGAATGATGCACACACACAATAAGTAAAAAGAAACTAGCAACGAGATAGTATAGAAGTACCCAGCCTCTACAGGAACTCTTCCAAAATGACAAGCAGGTTTCCTAGGCAAGGAAATAAACTCAATGAAATTACTATGTACAAATCTATCATCCAAAGGCTATCTAGATCCTTAATCCTAAATGTTCAATCAGAATATCCTTCACCCTAGTTACTAAAAATTAGGTGAGGATCAGATTCACATATTTTTCCTTCTCTCTTTTCTTCTTGGCTTTTTGAGACAGATGGCCTAGTGATACTTCTGTAGCCCAGACTGACTTCAAATCTCCTGGCAGTCCTACTGAATGCCAGTATTATAGTATATGCCGTAACACCTAGCAAACAGATGGAGATACTTAGTAAGTTGTTTATTTTTTAACTACTGTGACAATCAACTTTGATCCTAACATTTTAGAAATTAGAGGATGACAAGACCCTTACTCTATATGGAATGCTCGTGTCCCAAAAGGAGGACAGGTCAGAAAGGGCCCAACTTTCTCCTGGTGTTTTAAGCAGAAGGGTGAAGCATTGCACATTGAAAACAGGCTGCTCGCAACCAAAGCAAGTAAGAGCTCTTTCTTTAGGCTGATTGATCTGAAGCTGTTCCAGGAAGGGGGAAAAAAGAGTTCAGGCCAGATGTTCAGCAGCAGCCAGAGTCAGACCCTACATCACCAGAGCTCCGCTGAGAGGAATTTTGTCCCATTGGTGTTGAAATTGACTGCTGGGGCCCAATCTTGATGCCATTTGCCTGTAAAAGAAAAAAGGCAACAATTCCTGCATCAATGCTGAAGTGAACGAGAGAAAGGACAGGGATAAAGCAGAACTCCTTAGTTAAATTCTAAGAATTGTATTCTCTAGTGGAAGAACAACACATGACAGGTAAGGGTGGGATGACTGGTTGTGAAGAGAACCACAGCTGACTAGAGGTGGCTTTTGCCTGGTTTTTTTTTTTTTTTCAAGGTCACTGCTGCACATAAATTTCATTGCTATGTATAGAATTAAGATGTGATTGAGCAAGAGTAGGACAATTAAGAGGGCTGAAGGGACAGGTCAGCAGAAGGAAGTACTTGCCATCTAAATATGAGAGCCACAGTTTAGATCCCTAGAAACCACACAGGAGCCAGATGGGCATGGCAGCACACCTGTGATCCAGTACTTGGAGGTAAAGATAGGGAGTCCCAAGAGGAAACTGGCCAGCCAGACTAATCCCAATGATGAGTTCAGGGTTCAGTAGAAATCCTGTCTCAATGGGTCAGGTGGGTAGGGATGGGCAAAGACACCTGTTGTCAACCTTGGGCCTTGAGATGAACACCCACATGCTCATCTACACACGTCAACATGCATATATACAAACACGCACCACATACACATACATAAGCCAATAAAAGTTTTTTGGTTTTTTTTTGGTTTTTTGAGACAGGGTTTCTCTGTGTAACAGTTCTGGCTGTCCTGAACTCGCTTTGTTGACCACGCTGGCCTCAAACTCACAGAGATCCACCTGCCTCTGCCTCTGCCTCCTGAGTGCTGGGATTAAAGGTGTGCGCCACCACGCCTGGCTAATAAAAGTTTTTTAAAGAGAAAGTGAAGTGCCAGGTGTGGTGGCACAAACCTTTAACCCCAGCACTCAGGAGGCAAAGAAAGGCAGATCTCTGTGAGTTCAAGGTCAGTCTGGCCTGCAGAGTGAGTCCAGGACAGCCAGGGATACACAGAGAAACACTGTCTCGGAAACCAAAACCAAGACCAAATAAAGCAAAAAAAAAAAAAAAAAAAAAAGAGAGTAAGTGAAGCAAAAGAGTAGAAGTGGCTGGCATATTAGCATATGATTCTTTTTTGTTTTGACCCACAGTTTTCCCTCCTAAGCAATTAAGAATTATCTCTCCGGGCTGGAGAAATGGATCAGCAGTTAAGAGCACTGGCTGCTCTTTCAAAGGACCCAGTTCAAATCCCAGCACCTACATGGCAGTTCGAAACTGTTTGTAATGGCCAGGCATGGTGGTACATGCCTTTAATCCAAACACTGGAGAGGCAGAGGCAGGTGGATCTCTGTAAATTCATGGACAGCTTGGTCTACAGAGTGAGTTCCAGCAGGATAGCCAGCGTTATACGGAGAAACCCTGTCTTAAAAAAAAAAAAAAAAGAATTCTCTCTCATATTCTAGAATAGTTAAGAAACTGAGGTCAAGGAGAAAAACTCTCATTATGTAAATCTACAGCCCATCAACTTAATCTCTTTCAGCATTATGGGGCTCAGCCTTGAGAGAAAACATAAAAGGATGGGTTCATAGACACCTGCATTTAAAAAAACAAAAAACAACTTGAATTGACAGATGTGATTAGCAGGACATCAGGAAGGAATGTTGAAGCCCTAGGGAGCTTTTATCAAGGTAACTGCCAGTTCCCACCCGAAATTTCCTCACCTCATTGTGGACATCAAATGAACCTTGTTGGATCTTCCTATGTATTTCTTTTGCTGTATTAATGAAGGCCTGCAGGAGACAGAAATCATTTGTCAGTCTTAAATTTAAGTAGAGAAATAAGAGAAATACAAATGTTCTTATTTGGATCCCTAACGGGAATTACCAATCTGGGTGTGGTGGTCCACAGCTCTGAGGAGGCAGAGGTAAGAAGATCCTAAGTCTGAGGCTGGCCTGGTCTACATGGTGAGTTCCAGACCAGCCAGGGCTACCCAGAAACACTGTCTCTCAAACTAACTAACTTAACTAAAACAGAATAATTTACAAACAGTAGAAAGAAGTAATATGCCGGGCGGTGGTGGCGCACGCCTTTAATCTCAGCACTTGGGAGGCAGAGGCAGGCGGATCTTTGTGAGTTCGAGGCCAGCCTGGTCTACAAAGGGAGTCCAGGACAGCCAGAGCTGTTATACAAAGAAACCCTGTCTCGAAAAAACAAACAAACAAAAAAAACCAAAAAAAAAGTAATATAAAACATTCCAGCTAGACATGGTGGTGGTGCATGCCTTCAATCCCAGCACTAGGGAGCCAGAGGCAGGCGGATCTCTGAGTTCAAGGCCAGCCTGGTCTATGGAGTGAGTTCCAGGACAGCCAGGGCTACACAGAGAAACCCTGTCTCAACCCCTGTCCCATCCCCCCAAAAGTTATCTCCACAAATGACCTTGGTAAAAGTCATTGAATAAATACGGTGATGTGCACCTGCCACCTCAGTACTCCAGGGACTAAGCAGGAAGATTTGAGGCCAGTTTGAGCTAAACAGAAAGTTCTAGGACAGTTTGAGGTGCATGGCATAACCACATCTGAAGAGATGTGAAGTAACAAAACTACAACCACCATAAAACACATTGAGTACAGCTGAGAAAAAGTGACCCTACAGTGTCAGTGCTGATGTTCCTAGGTCACAGGTTGGC